>RJWH01000559.1:183826-601591 GCA_004363575.1 Solenodon paradoxus | reverse complement strand
GATAAACTTTCATATGTGATACTGTTTTCCCTAAGCAGAAAATGTGCCTTAGAACATAATCAATATCCATTCTTCTAAAACTAAATCTAGTTGCAGATATCTAATATAAATTAATTTCTGTATTAAAAATTAATATACAATATCACAAATAAATAAATCCGATAACATTAATTTTGACAAATGAATCAACAGCTGAGTACTGTGGTCTAGATTTAACCTTGGATAAATTATTAACCTTATGATGCTTACCTTGATAAAAAAAAGTTGAGCTTTATGATAGGTTGAAAAAGAACTAGAAGCTTCTAGATCAAATCTAATTTGAAGACATGTTTTATTTGGCTTGCACAGTGACTAAAAAAAATTGTGAATTAGTTGCGAACAATTACAAATCCAGAGATTTCACCTAAAGTTTTGGATGTTGAACTTTTTATTTATTTTTTTAAAGGAGAGGCGTAAGTAGGAATGAAGGCAAGTAGGCAGGTGGGAAGAGAAAGGAGAAAGCAACATTTTATTATTTTTATTTAGTTGTTCACACTGGTTGTTCCCCTTGGACCAGGGATGCAAACCCAGATCCTTGGAATGCATGTGGACTGCGTTCCTTTGGAGGCAGCTGGTCTAATTGCTACTCAACCAGGGCACATCAAGGATTTGGAGATTTTCTAAACTGGAAAAATCAGATACAGTTGTTATTCTGTAAAAACAACTAATTAAAGATGGGTGGATAGTTGCTGCTCTCTTTTGGTGGTCAAGTATAGTTATATATACCAGTTTGCTGGCTCTGCAGATATCTGCACTAGATGATTAATAAGAACAGTAAGAGTCTTCACCAAGAATGTACCAAAGGATATACAAGACCTGAAAATTTAGGGAAATAGTGAGAACATTAAAAAAAAAATTTTTTTCCAAAATGCCTTTTATGGACTCAATGAGAATAATGGTCATGGTTGTGGACAAAACAAGGTATCTCTTCAGGCTGATAGCAATCATATGACCCAGAGCCAGAATTACCCTTCCTGAATTTCTGACACACAGAAACCACCAAATAGATGAAATGACTGTTGCTTCGAGTCATCGATTTTTTCATTTTTTTTAAAGGAAAGGTGCAGGCAGGCATGGAGAGTAGGCAGGCAGGAAAGAGAGAGGAGGAAGAAGCAGTTTACTTTATTTTATTTAGTTGTTCATGCTGATTGTTTCCCCCTGAACCTGGACTGGGGACTTTGGCCCAGGGGTATGCGGCTTGCTCCTCTGGAGGTGACTGACCAGCTCCGCCAGGGCATGCCCAAGTCACTGAATTATAAGATCATTTGTAATGTGGTAAAAGATTACCAAAACAGACAATAGGTCATATCCAAAATTTAACGGTGCCCTGTATTATAATGTAATATCCTACTGTTAGCCCAAAACATTACTAAAATGTTATACATATAAAATGATAACGGTTATTAGACTAAGTTTCAAGGTAGAGAAATGTTATATATATAGCTATAAATATATATATATACAAAGTATGCAAAATTATATGAGAACATAATTATGTAAAAATCCCACAAAAAGCATTAAAATAAAAAGTACATTATGTAAATATTAGCCTTTGTATAAATTAGTGGGATCCAGAAGATTTTTGAATGTCTACTCTTCTTATTTCTCAATGTCATGGTCAAAACCTGCATTTAATATAGACAGTGCTGTACATTTATGTTTTTGAGACAAAAGACTGTACAACATCCCATTTTAAAATCAGTTTTCTAGAAGAAACCAGATTTTACCTGCTTATCTCACAAGCCACTCGGCCTTTCATCTCGATGACATCAGAAGAAGTAGCAAATCCCAACCTTCTTAAAACACGCTTGCGGCATTTGAGTTCATCCATCTGTAGGACAGTTCTTGCTTTCTTTAGTTCTCGTTTTGCAGATTTAATATCAATTGCAATCTAAGGCATATAAAAATATAAACCTCCATAATAAAGTGAACAAAGTAAAACAGGCTTTAATCATGATATGAATCAAAAAATATTTTTTAAGGACACTTCAGACATACTTCTCTGTTGAAGCTACACTGTAAAACTTTAATATAAACAGTTTTTAGATTAATATTAGAAGTTGTCATACCATACAACTACACAGTTTTGCAAGACTGAAAATCAATTTTCTGATCAGTTTTAAGTATGAAATGACTGTACTGTACACAGATGCTTAAAGATGATGTCAGTGTCAGCAGGAGTTACCACAGGCTGCAGTGTGGGTATGTTTGTGTGTGTATGTATGAAACATATGCAATCACGACATCAAGTTATAAAAAATAAATGTTTGCAATTTTCTTGTGAAATCTCCATTTCTTTTCATCATTTCCACAGTTCCCTAAAATACCTTGTGGCAAAACTAGTAAACTAAATAGTACATGTGTGGCTAAAAGAACAAAAATTCTAGATATATGGGAGTTCTTACATATGCTCCCAGGTGTTCATACAAGAGGAATGATGTATCTCTAGTTATTAAACACTAGTGAAAATCTTACATAGAAGAAAATGCCCATTTGAAAAAGTTGAGGCAATGCAGAGATTCAGCTGTTAAAAGCTTAAGAAGCAGAGGACTAGAACAACTTCGTAAATGAGAAGGGGTCAGGAAAGCAGGTGTAGAAGGTCTAGAATGAGCTGGATAGGCCTGAGTTAGAGTTGGCAACCTACAGGCAGCAAAAAAGGGTGAATTAGGGCAGTCTCTCTCCCAAGATATGACTTACAGGACAATCATGCTTCTAAAGTAGCGATCCCATCAACACAGTGAGTATGTAAAATGCTGACAGCTAACTGAGGGTTAGATTTTAAAGGCTTTTTAGGTAGGGTGAAAAGATGAGAAATTTATTCTGCAATTACTAGGTCATAGAAAACTGATTTCCTCTAAATCACAATTCTTCATAGTTTTCTTTCATTAAAAAATATAAGTATATTACAACTGGGAAGAAAAAAGAAAAACCTACTATGATCCTATTGCTTAAACACCATTACCTAAGGACTTTTTTCTTTTAAGTCTTTTCTGGGGTGTGGTTTTGCTAAATCGTAATCATAGTCCACCTACCAATTTTAAAACCAACTAATTTCATTTAGTGCGAATTTAGCATTTTTCCATGTTACTACAGTGTTTATAACAAGTTTATTTAGCCAGTCAGACAGTAGGGCCTTTTTCTATTTTACATGAGTAGCTCAGATGATGCCTCTCTCCTTGTGGCTTCAAACCACCTTCTCCATGGACGCTTTACTGACAACTCAACCAACCTCTAGTCCCTATTCTTATGCTGTGGAACTGTGAAGGTTGACTCTCTGGTGGCCGCGCATGTAGAGTGACTAGGAGCAGGGAATTTGCTATTGTCATAGACCCCACGAATGATGAGCAGGCCAAGATCACAACTGAGCATATTTGTGGAAATTATTAAAGCTTGCAATCGTTTCCTCATCTTGAGAAGTACAGTAGTCACCCTTTATACTTGGAGGGTAGACACCTAAAAGAGCAGATAGCATCAACTCTATGTAACATGTATGGTCCTACATGTGCATACTTATGATAAAGTTTAATTTATAACTTACAGTATGAGATTAACAACAGTGATAATAAACTAGAACAACTACAATAGTATACTGTAATAAAAGTTATGTGAATATGATCTCTTTCTCAAAAGATCTTATTGCATAGTATTTTCAGCCTGAAGTTGAGCCCTGGTAACGGAAATCACGGGAGTTAAGCTGCAGATGGGGGCGGGGGAGCTGCTGGACCCTCGTGGGGACCAGAGCACGGTGTGCCATGTGTTCACTGAACACAGCTGCTGTGTCCCATGGTGGCATGGGGCCATATTATATGAGCTCTTAAACAGCCAAAAGGGACAGCGCTATAAAACTATAATCACATCAAGTCAAGAAGTTTCTTCTCACGTATTTATTCAATAAGTGGTAAGCATCTACTTCATAAACACAGGTCATTATGGGAGGGTACAAGTAAGCTAAAATGAACCATCTAACCTCAAGGAGCTTAAAACTAGTTTATGAGACACATGTGATAAAACAAACAAATATGTAACTAAAGTTTAAAACGTCTATACGTTTCAATGAAGAAGTGACATTTGTACAGAATGAAAGATTCCAATTTACGAGAAATGACTAGTGGAAAGTCATGGGTACATTTCACATTTTTTAAAATTTAATTATTCTGAATGGCAATAAGAAAGGTTTTACCCATAAGAGATTATTACTAATTATCCTAAAAAGTTGAACTATTACAACTTATACCAGTAGGGTGGCTACAATAAAAAACACAAACAGTAAGAAGCACTGGTGAGTATGCAGAGCAACTGAAACTCTTACAAATTGCAGATATAAATGTAAAGTGGTGCAACCACTTTGGAAAAGAGTTGGGTAGCTTCTCAACAAGTTAGATAGAATTACTCCATTATCCAGCTCCATCCAGGAAAAATGAAACATTTCCAGATGAAACCTGTACACATATGCTCACAGCATTATTCCTGATGGCCAAAAAACGGGGGGGAAATTCAAAAGTCCTTCAACTGATGAATGGTTAAACTAAGCATGTTCTAACCATAAAATAAAATATTTTTCAGTATAAAAAGGGAATAAACTACTAAATTTATGCTACAATATGGATAAACCCTACAAACATTATGCTAAATAGAAGGCAAACACAAAAGGCCACATATCTTATGACTTTATTTTATATGAAATCTTCAGAACAGGCAAGTGCATAAAAGCAGAAGGTAGATTGGTAGTTAGTGGGAGGAATGGGGAGTGACTTCTAACTGGTGTAAAGTTTCTTTTTTGGTGTGATAAAACTGCTCTGGATTAGTTATAGGTGATGTCTGTGAATATACTAAAAATATACAAAAACCACTGAATTATACATTTTAAAGGCTGAATGTTTGGCTGGTGAATTATATCTCAATAATAAAAAAAGGAAAAACAGTACATCGATTAACAAATATTTATAGTTCCTGGACCCATTTCCAGCATGTGTGTGGGGGTGGGGTGGGGTGGATACCCACATATCATCAATAATTCTCCAGTAAACCAGTTCTGTTCAATTCTGACACAATCTACCCAAGACAGCATCAGGTTCCACAAGGTAAGTGTTCACACCTACAAGATTGCCTTACCCTCCCTAAGCTAGGTTGTTACAGAGCATCTGACATACTGGCTACAGACTAAAGGTTCCCACAAGCTCCTCCTTAGACTTCAGACACCAGCTGCAAGCCCAGATTGTTACCTGTACTTCTTACCCACTGGTTATAAACTAGAGGTTCCCATAACATGCTCCTCAGGTTCAATTTGCTACAGAAGCTTACAGAACTCAGAGAAATGTTTTACTCACTGGTTTATTATAAAAGAACACAGTGCAGGAGCAGTCAGATGGAAGGGAGGCAGAGGGCAAGGCATGTATGGGAAGGAGTTTAAGAACTTTCACGCCCTCTCTAGGCACATTATTCTCCCAGCACCTCCATGTGTTCACCAACTCAGAAGCTCTCTCGGAATGCTGTCCTTTAAATTTTTATGGAGGCTACATAGGCATGATTGACTAAATCACCAGCCATTAGTGACTAATTCAACCTCCAGCCCTTCTCCTCTCATCAGAGAAAGGGGCAGGGCTGATGTTCTAACCCTCTAATTATATGACTGCTCCTCTAACAACCAAGCCCCATCTAAAGATGCTTTTTGTACCCCACCTAAAGTCACCTCCCTAATAAAAGTCACCTTCTAACAAGACACCTTTGTTGCTCTTATTGCTCTTATTTATACAAATACATACATACACACGTCACGGTATCACCCTAAACTATAATAAATGAGCTCCATCTTGTCTTACTTTTTTATATGATCAGTTTTAATTAAAAAGATAGCTGGACATTTTCCTGTTTTAGCTGATGAAACCAAGAGGAAAAGAAAAGGAAAAGTGTAACATTTATTTAGTAAAACTACATAAAATATACTATGAGAAAAAGTAAATTTCTGCCATACCTGTGCTTTTTTTTCACAAAGCGTATACACCGTTTCTAAATTTGGATCATTGTGAAGTGGATGAGAATACATTCGATGTTCAAAAGCCTCCACCTTCTGGATGACTTTTTTCAGCCCTTGATCCTGAATGCCCATATCATCAATAGGATCTAATAAGGGAACACCATCAGGAAAACGTTTCTGAACTTCCTGAAAGAAAATATTTAAAATTCATTTTCCATCTTTGAGCCCAAAGTTAAGACTATCCTAAATCAGTATTTCCTTTTCTGTTTTTTTTCTATGCAGACATAAAAATAAAAGGATATTATTTATAATATGTCTTTTCCCCTTAAATAATGGCTTTTTCCTATTGTTTTCGTTTTTTGAAACACCTTTTAAATCACTATAATATGATTTACAGATATAGGGACATAGTTTACTAACAATTCTGGACTACTTCTGGGATGTGGAACAATTTAGTGGTAAACCAGTTATTACATACTGAAGTTTATTATAACTTATTGCCATCATAAATAAACCTGTACTGAAAATTTCCTAAGTATAAGTTGTTTTCAATTTTCCTATTATTTAATTTGGCCTATGGAGGCCACTATTGAGTCAAAAGATAAAATATTCTTTAAAGGGTGCAGACTAAATTTTTTAAATGCAACTTAACTCTTAAATATAATAAAGCACTTGAGTTCCGGAAAGGAACAACACACTCTAAACTGGTATCTCCCTAGGAGACTTTTGAAATCTTGGACAGGCTTTGCCTTATAGGTAAGATTGGCCAGTTGGGAGTTAAAAAAAAGAAAGAAAGAAAGGAAAGGAAAGGAAAGGTTAACCACATAAAAATTTTGTAAAGCTATCTAGAGACTTCTTCATTTCAGGAAGCCCATCTATGTAGCTCAGCTTAAAAACTCAAACTCTACACTGAATGCATCCTGTCTATTTATCGTTGTTTTCTTAGGTTCTAATACAGATCCTACCCTGCATAGTAAATGCTATTCATAGGTTACTAAATAACCTATGTTATTTAGTATGTAGTATGTTACTAAATAACATACTTTTTTCCTCTTCTAGAAAATAAAATCTTCTAAAAAAGGTCCTAATTTTTTCTCTAACTACACTTAAAATGGTTAAAAGTGCTGGCATATGATTTTTTAAACATAAAACTTTTAATACAGCCTATAGTTATTTTCAAACATAACAAAACAAAATATATCTGGCATATAATAGCGGTCATGTTTTCCTTTGTTGAGTCCTTTATTAACTTTGTTGATAGATTTTAAGAGAGGACAATCTACATGAAGATCTAATGCCAATATCTTTATTAAAAGGAATTGTTACTGTCAGCAGTGCTTATAGTTTTTTTCTGAAAGCAATATAAAGAATTTCAGTTGCATTACAAAACCAATTTATATTTTTATAAAATTATGTTTAATTTATAAACAACATGTATACCTGTATTGATTTTAAAACGCTCTGTCTATTGTCCACTGGTCGAAGGTCTTTCGGAATGTAAAGTCTAACACTGCTGATAGCAGACAGCAGATGAACCAAAACTGGAACAACCTACCAACACAAAATTATATAACAATTAAAACTGCACATTTAAAAACCCGCCATTTCCTAAATTTAGTTAGAATACTTAGAAGAAAGTTGCATTTTCAAAAACAGTACATAATTTTTATTGTGTAAGCTTCTATCTAGCAGAGATTATATGTCTAAAAAATAACAGCCAATTCAAATCTCTAAATAGCAGTTATATAAATATTACCTGAAAAAAAAACAATCCACTCAATACAGAATTCACTCTTTATTCATTTTTGCATCCTTAGTGCTTGGTACTTTTGGAATGTCTAAGAGTACCGTATCACAACAGAGAAAGGGAAAACTCCTGTTTAGGTTTACATGATTAAGTAAGGTTCACGTAAGTTCTGGATAAGTCAGAATGAGGAAGAGATTAAAAAAAAAAAAAAAGAAAAAGTTCCTTGGTCAACAACATTGAGGATAGTAACTTCGATTACTTGATTTTTAAAGTAGTATGTTGCTAGAATTCTCTTCTGTAAAGTTGCTATTTTCCCCTTTACAACTAGTAAGAAATTGGTGGGAAGATTTTTAGAGAAATATTCCATTTCTCATTAAATTTTTAACTCACTATTTTTTATCATTCATGAATTATTCCTGCTTAGTCAATTACTGCTTGTGGCAACTGCCTAAAACTAACTTTTCTAGCATCACCATTCCTTCTACATTTTATCTATCATCCGTCTATTTCAGTATGAATTCGAATTCTTATTTTATTTTCACTGATTATAATTTTTATTATCATAAGGTCAAATTAATTTCTAAAGAAAACATTATGTAGCCTAAATTGGCTTTTGAACCACCAATTTGTAACCTAAGCAAATCCCAGATGCACTTGTCCTGCTGGAAAGAGAAGACTCAAGGCACAAAAAATAATAAATAATGTACCTGGAAGTCAATACCTAAAGAGAGAGACGCATGATTTTCTGCACTGAGATACAAGTACATAATTCAAAATAGCAGAAAAATAAAAACGATTTCACTGACGTTAGAGTTTTATGTACTACCACTGAAGTCATTAGCACAAGTATTTGAGAATTTCCTTGAAAACATTCTACGAAAATATTCTGTCAAGACTTCATTCATAAGGAAAACAGAAACTACTCAATTTCTAATGCTGCTTCCCATAATAAATTCCATATAAGAAATGATTGGTTAACTCTAATGAGAAGGAAGAGACTACAAAAAATGTCCTTTGACAATATCTCTGTAAGTACAGGAAAGGGAGATCCTAAGACTTAAGTTTTGTAAATAAGACGTTAAATGTTTAAATGTGTAATATTTAAATAGTGCAATTTATTCAATATTCTAAACCTAACAACCTTTATAAAGTACCGTAGAATTCAGGTTAATCATATTACAACATAAGTTTATATAAATCCAAATAATCACATGGGCAATTATTGGAAACTTGTTAGAATAACAAGAGTAGAAAGTATTTTTATTAGACTTTTTTGAATCTCTCCAAGTTTGTCATGGGTCAATAGCTCCTTTTAAGATAAGGAAATAAGGTCAATAATATCAAAAATAAGTTTTAAGTTAATACATTCCAAATAAATTCCAAGGAATGTAATTTCTTCAAATCCATACTAGCTAAAACACAACATGATTTTTGAATCTTTCATTCAAATCAGAAAGATGCTTTTCAAATCAACTGACTTTTAATTGGGTCAAGAAAGACAAAATTATTTTTAATCAATGCACTTTTAATATTTGGATTTCTAAAAACTGAATTTGTGTCTTGATCTACTTTAAAAGCTGACTAATCAAATAATCTACTGAACATAGGTAATGTTTTCCCTAAGTTTATCTAGAAGGATGTCAGTGAAAATGTTACAGCTAGGACCTCCGAATCCTCTTTTCATAAATACATTGAACACTGACAAAAATTGTCAAACCCAACCTCTTCAGAACTTGGGAAAATAACCAAAGGCAATCCAAGGACTACTTAATCAAGAAAAATGGCTGACTTTCAGTAATAACAGGAAGCTTTGTGTTAACTTAGCCTACTTCCTTCTCTTGCTCCCCAACAGCCTTGAAAACCAAAAACCGGCAGTCACAGTGAAAAAAAATCAGTCTGCCAACCACTGGAAAGGACAGAAAGTGGTTGGAACTACTTTAAAGTCCCATTTCCAGAGAACTATCACTGTATCACCTGTCCGGTAGTTCTCCAGAAGACTATGTTCGTAAGACCGACCTGATTTGCCCAGTGCAAACAACCTTTTCCCTGAGGTGATTAGTTAAAAACAGTAAGAAGCAACTGTTCAACATTATGGCTTCTCAAAGCAGTAGATAACAACCAGTTAACCAAAAAGCTTAGAAAGAAAGGCTGGGGAGTTAAGATGTATGTAGAGAGATTTGAAAGGTTCTGACACACTTCCAGGAACTTAGAAGCAACATGCATTTGTAGGGTTGTGTTCATACTCAATGAAGACTGGGAAAGGCCCTTAGCTTGCACCTCTGGTGACCTTGAGATTGCACACATAATAAGTAAAGGTTAATGTAATGATGTAAACTGTTTGGCTGAGTATCAAAGGTCCATTGCAATATTCATACAGTGTCCTTAGGCAAAGACTTAATGGCTCCAGGTATTTAAGAAGTCTCTGTCTAATTAATAGCTGACCACTAAGTTAACTACTCAGATTTCAGTGGCCACATAAAACAAAAAATATCTACTTAACAGTCCCCAAACTACTAAACAAACAAGCAATCAAGCAAATAAAAACAGTAACAAGAATAAACTCTGAGGGAGTCAATGGTCAATCTGATTTCCAGAGTTGTCACATCTTTTTAATTTAAATTGTATATTTTTCAACAAAAAATTACAAGATATGTAAAGAAACAAAAAGGTATGGTTCACAGTGAGTAAAACAGCAATCAGAAGAAACTGTCCCTGAGGAAGCACAGACATCAGATAGTTTAATCAAAGTTTGACCAAAAATAATCTGATTTCAAACTGTAATTGTACACTTTTGATGCAAACTTCAAAAGTGACAAAACTGCTAAATATCATTCATCACAATTAAAGGGAATCTTGATTCTCAAGCAGTTATGTATTAAGTGTATAGTTGTGATCTATAATATTCTACCTGCTGTCCTTTTATAAATGCTTTTCTCTAATGCTGAATGATTCTAGCTAGTTTGTACCTAGAGAAAGAACACCAGAAATTATTTACCTGCAATTATGATTTTTCACTTCCTGACACTGAGAATCGTGTTTAACTGTTATGAAGTAGCTAAGGGATGGTGGTCAGATTAAACTTGAAGGTGGCAATCGGTAATAAAACTGCCAGCAATCTTTAGAACACCCTACTAAAGTATTAACCTCTACTAATCAACTGTAATCCAAAACTGGGTAAATTCTAAAACATTTAACTTTTCTGGAAAAATAAATTCTTATTTTTCATAAGTAAAAGAAAAAGTCACTTTGAAAAGCAGTCTGGTACAAAGGCTGATAAAAAGCTAAACTGGTGTCACATGCACTCCCACTTAAGGGAGGGAAAGGTGACTATCAAAATCCATATTCCTCTTCCTATCGAATGCAAAGGAAGTCTGGTTCATCAAACTTACCCAGAATAGCGCTACAAAATCAATACACTTGAGAGTTAAGATTTCTTTATTAACTCACCTTATGGGATGATTTCTCTTTATACCCTGGATTCCTACTCAAATAGTATTTTATAAAATAAACAATATCATATTCTGTTGTTTAAGGTCTAGACCTGTTTTATTCTTATGTCTTTGTGATAACCACACAGAAGAGAACAACTTGGAGTTATGTTTAAAGAAGGATATTTCATGTTCTCAACGCACTGCTGTTTCTGCTTGGGAACAGAATTTTTGTCTGAGAAATGTTCTAATAGTCCTACAAGTTTGTTCAAATCTCACTACACCATTTATAAAGTCTTCATTACTAGTTCCCCCACTCATATACACTCCCTTCTGCCCATTAGAGAATTTACTGTGAGGTTCACATAACCTCTTTGAGCACAAAATATTCCCCGGATTAAAATGTAAATACCTTGAAGTCAGAGACTGTATACATCAGTCATGTTAACTGAAATAAATTCATTAAAAATGCTATAGACAAATATTCAATTTGTCCAGGGTTCAGTAAAGGATTCCATGTAGGTTGTCTACTGAACTGAACCAAATCACAATTGTTAAGTATTATAATGCTTCTCAATATTTTTAAGTGAAACAATAGAGACAGACAACAGGTTCTGCCTCAAATGCTGAATAAGGAATCTATCATTGATCATTTCTTTGGAAAAAAATTCTAAGCTTTCAATATGAAAAAGTGTCATCAATGTCTGCTATGAGAAAAAGAACATTGGAATGTATGTTACATATTTGCCATTCTAAGTTACATAACTTCAAAGGTTCCTTTGGGTATGATGAATATGTGCCAAATTGCCAGAGCTTTACCATCATTTATACTTAAGTAAGCAGTAAAATAAATGTTAGAGGGGGAAAAAAAAAACTAAGTTTTAATGGTGGTAGAATTCTGGAGAACGAATCAAAATACTGAGAAACAGAAACCAAGATTAACTGATTTTCAGAATTAGAAACAATTATACCTTTAAATTATCATTTAAAAATGTTTAATAATAAATAGTCTTAACCAAAGCCTATTATAATAAATATCTAAACCCTGCTTCCTAAATGAGATAGGCAATATGCCACATACTTAAAACAATGTTTAAAAAATAACAAAATTCCAGTAATATTAGCCTTCAAGTAAATACCTAGAATCCCTAATAAGGTTTTACCAAAAATGTTTTATTTCAAAGTAAGAGCCATTCAAGAAATATTATGAGTAGCTCATGTAAAAGTGAATGTTTTCATTTAATTACAAGCACATTTAAATTAAATGACTAACAGGTAGGAATTTTTCATGATCAAAACACCAATCATTATTTTCATAGGAATATAATAAAAAGCATGGATGAAATAAAACTGTAAAATTATCTGATCACCAAATTGATAAAATATCTTTACAGACTAGTAAAATTCAGCTCCATATGCAAATTTTAATAAAATTAACTTTATCATTCATGTTACTATTTGTCTTGCCATGTGATGAGTTTAAATCTCATTAATCACCCTAATGATATTTTAACACACCTTAAAACACCTTGAAAACTTGCAATTTAGAAGTAATGATTATTATAATCATTCAGGAAATTTAGTGATTATAAATAATAACTCACAAAATATCTGAAGATGATAAAGTACAAACCTGCATTTCTCCTTTCTCATCAGGTTTAGCTGGTTTTGCCGCCTCAGTAGCTGAATTTTTCAAACTCTCTTTGCTACAGCGCAGAAGTACTTCTACCACATATAAAGGATCTAGTTCACCAGAATTAGGCTACGAGAAAAACAAAATAAAACAAAAAACAAACTTTTTATTTCTTAAAAACTGGCACACAATATTTCTTGTTTAACTGAGGTAATGGTTTGTGGCATTGCATATGTTTCAGGTGTACAGCTTCCTATCTTGACAACTGTATACTGCGAATTCAAGCCTGCCCAGTGTCCAGCTGTCATCCAGCACCGATGGCTTGACCTCCTCCAAATATTCTACTCCTCCCACCCGATTTCACTCAGGTAACTGCCACTGTCAGTCTCTGTTTTACGTTGTTTGTTTCTTTAAATTCCACATGCAAGTAAAACCATGATATTTTTCTTCTTCTGACATATCACTTGGCATAAGTGATAAAAAAAGTTCATCTATGTTGTTGTAAATGAAGAGATTTCATCTCTTTTAAAAATATGTATAGTTAAGTAGTATTCCAGTACACACACACACACACACACACACCATCTTCTCCATCTAGTCATCTAACAATGGGTACTTAGGTTGTACCCATATACGGCCTACTGTGAATAGTGCTGCAATGATTATCTTTTCATATTAGTGTTTTCATATTCTTTGGATACTCAAAAATGGGAATTGCCGGATCGAATAACAGTTCTATTTTTAATTCTGGGGGAAGTCTCGACATGGTTTTTAATAGTTGTTACACTAATTTACATTCCTACAAACAATGCATGAAAGTTCCCTTTCTTCACATTTTTGCCAACAGTTATTGCTTCTTGACAATACCTACTCTAACAGATGTGAGCTAAAATATGATTGTGGTTTTGATTTACATTTCACTAATGTAAATGTTGAAGAACATCTTTCTTAATGCGTCTGTTGGTTATCTGTTTGTCTTCTCTGATGAAATGCCTATTTATACCCTCTGCTCATTTTCAAAATAGGTTGTACATTTTTGATTGTTGAATTATATAAATTGTTTATGTATTTTGAATAATCCTGTGTCTTATATATGGTTTGCAAATATCTCCTCCCATTCAGCAGGTTACATTCTTTTTTGATGATGGTTCCTTTTACTCTGCAGCTTTCAGTCAAACGTTTTTGTTTTCCTTGCTATTGTAACATCACTAAGGCTGATGTTAAAGTGTTTGTCATCTGTTTTCATCTATGTATTTTGTGGTTTTAGATCTTATTTTGAGTCCTTAATCCACTTTGAATTAATTTTCATATATGGTGTAAGACAGAGGTTTAGTTTTATTTTTTTGCATGTATCTGTCCAGTTTCTTCAGCACCATTTACTGAAAAGGATCTCCTTTTTCCATTGTATGCTCTTGGCTCCCCTTGTTAGCAATAGCTGTTTATATATGTGTGTTTACTTCTGGGCCCTCAATTCTATTCCACTGATATGTGTGTCTAATTTTACTCCAGTGTCATATTGCTTTGTTTACTAAGGCTCTGTAGTAGTTTGAAATCAGGGAGCATGATAGCCCCATTTTTGTTCATTTTTCTCAGGATTGTTATGGCCATTTGAAGTCTTCTGAGGTTCCATACTATTTTAGGATTTTTTTGCCTATTTATGTGAAGAATACTGTTGGGATCTTGATTAAAATTTCACTGAATCTATGTCTTCTGATTTATAAACACTGAATGCTTTTCCATTTATATGTGGCTTCTTCAATTTCTTACAGTTTTCAATGTATAGGTCATTTACTTCCTTGCTAAAATGTATTCCTAGAAGTTTTGTTCCTTTTGATTCAATGTAAATGGCACTGCTTTCATTTCTTTCTGCCAACTTACTGTCTGCATACAAAAAGCCCTCAAACTGTAACATTATCATACTCATGTATTATTTTGAACAAGCGTTTTGGTATAGTCTCTTAGAGTTTTCTATGTATATTACATCATCTGTATATAGAGACATTTTACTTCCTTTCTGATCTGACATCTTTTATTTTCCTTGTCTAGTTGCTCTGGCCAGGATTTGCAATACTGTTAAATAATAAAGGTGAGAGTAGACATCCCTGTCTTGTTCATGATCTTAGAGGGAAAGCCTTCAGTTTTTCACTACTGGATGTGATGTTAGCTATGGATTTGTCCAATATGGCCTTTATTATGTTTAGGTGTGTTGATTCTATATTCACTGAGTTTTTTGTTTGTTTGTTTATTTTGTGACATAAATTAATCCCTTTATTATAGGCTGCCATGTTTCAAATGAGGAGCTTCTTTCTTCGTGTCTTTTAATTCCTCAGTCTTCTGATGGCAGACTTTACTAAAACAGCAGAGTGGTGGTGTAGGTCCAGGCACCACCAGCTACCGTTTCCATGCAGGAACCACAGTGCCAGATTCCCACTGCTATCTCTTTATCTTGGTTTTGCTGCAGGAACAAGTGTACTTGGCGTGCTGGCCGATTTCAATTTTCTTCACCATTTTCCTGAGGGAGGCACAATAACAAGACCTGTACTTGATGTACTTCCAACCTTCTAGGAATGTTTGGCCATGTCGCTGCAAACTAGGATCCGGCTCAGAGAGCATTCATTTGAGTTTTTTTTTATCATAAATGGATGCTGAATCATATTAAATGCTTTTTCTGCATGTACTAAGATACGATTATCCTTCATTTTGCTAATGTATTGTTGATAGATTTATGTACGGTGAACCATACATGCATTCTTCAAATAAATCTCACTTGACTGTCAAGTCTCATATATCTGTTCATTTTTTTAAAGCACTTTTTCAATCAGTTGCTCACTGGTTGTTTCCCCGGCCCTGGGTCTCAAACTGCAGATCTGGTTTAGACTGCTAGGTGACCAGAGCACAATTTATAATCTTTTTAACTTATTGTTATATTTAGTTTGCTAATATTTTGTTGACGATTTTTGCATCTATGTTAATCACAGATATTGGTCTATGATTTTCTTTGATGTCTTGCCTCGTGTTGGTATTAGAGTAATGTTGGCTTTCTAAGGAGAGCTAAAAAGTGTTCCTTTTTTATTTTTTGGAAGAATTTGAGAAGAATGGTATTAAGAACTTAGAAAGTTTGGAAAATTTTCTACTGAAGCAATCTGATTCTGGGCTTTTGTTTTTTGTGGAGTTTTTGATTACTGTTGCAATTTCTTTGTGATTGATCTATTCAAATTTTGTTTTTTCATGATTCAATATTGGGAGGTTGTACGATTCAATGTATTTATTTATTCATTTACATCTGAGAGACAGAAAAATCAATGTACTAGAATGGAGAGAAATAAACCCATGTGTCTATGATCCGAGTTTTGACAAGGATGCCAAGACCAATAGTGAAGAAAAACATTTTGAACAAATGGTGATAGAAGAATGAAGCTGGATTTAGGCCACATATAAAAACCAACTCAACAGCATGACCTTGGTGGTGCAGTAATTCAGTCATCACTGCCCAAGTACAGTCTACATAGATCCCAAGGACTGAGGTTTACCTGTGTGGGGGGAGGGGTGGAGGAGAGGAGAGAAAAGAAGATGAGCACTTAATAAAATTAATAAAAATGCATTCTCCTCTCTCTTCCTGCCTGCCTATTCACCTTCATTTCTGCCTACACTTTTCCTTAAAAAGAAACCAAAAAAAACCAAAAACAAAACTATAACACCTGTGCCAAAAAAATGACTTCTGAATTTGATGCTGGCAGTGGTTTCTTATATATGACACCAACACCTTGAGTAACAAAAAACACAAGATAGATAAGTTGAATTACATAAAAATTTAAAACTTTTGTGTCTCAAAAGACTATAAAGAAAGTGAAGATTATCCACAAAATGAAGGAAACATTTTGGAAATCACATCTGATAGAATATGTAAAAACTCAAGTCAATAAAAACTAAATTTAAAAACAGATAAAAGATCTGAATTACATTCCTCCAAAGAATAATACAAATGGCTAATAAGCATATAAAAAGATCCTTGAAGAATTAATCATCCAGGAAACACAAATAAAGACAATGAAATAGTGATTCACACTAAATAGAATCAAGGAGTCAGAAAGTAAGTGTTAGTGAGGATGTAGAGAAATCAAAACCCTTGTATATTGCTGGTAGGAATTTCAAATGGTGTAGTCACTTCAGAAAACAATGTGGCAATTCCTCAAGAGTTTCAAAGGACCCAGCAGCTCTATTCCCAAGAAAAACTGAAAAGATGTCCACACAAAAACTTAAGCATGTTTATAGGAACATTATTCAAAACAGTCCAAAGGTGGAAACAATCACATGTCTATCAACTGATAAATGGATAAATAAAATGTTGTATATTTGTAAATGAAATGTTACTCAATCTTACAAGGAATGAAGTGCTGATATAAACTACAACAGGAAGAAACTCTGAAAACATACTAAGTCGTTTACAAAATATCAGATATAATATGACAGAAGTTTATAAAATTTTCAACATAAGCAAATCTATACAAAGTAGATTAGTGTTTGCTTAATGCTGGGATTGTGTGGGAGGACAAGTGGATGAGAGAGGTTTTCTTTTGAGGTGATGAATGTTTTAAAACGGACTGTGGTGACAGCTGTGCACAGATCTGTGAATATACTAAACTTCAATCATGTACTTTAAATGCATGAACCATATGTTAAGTGAAAGATAGCAGAAAACCTAAAAAACAGTTAGGCTGGCCCAGAAGGCCAAAATGGCGGCCGAGCCCAGGAAAAGGTGGCTGACGTCTGACCAAGGAACAGAAACAGAGACCCAAGCCAAGGCGGACATGCGCATGGCAACCCGGGTCTGGGCCAGTCACCAATGAAAAGCCGACACCTGGAATCACAGGACCAATCCCCAATCGCCACGCACAAAGCCCGCGGAATTTTGCCCGCGAAATTTCTGCTTAAGAGTGCACTTCCCTTCGCTCGGGCGCGACTTCCCCGGCCCCCGTTGTGCGGACTGGAGAACCTCGCCTGGGTGCGCAAACCCCAATAAAGCCTTGGCTATTTGATTTTTTGTCTGACTGGCATTCTTTCCTCGGGGTAGCCCCGAGAAAAAACCTTTCACACACTAAAGTGTAAAACCTATAGTGAAAGAAATCTATAGCGTATAAGAAATCTATAGTATGGAGATAGATATTCTGCCCTAGCAAAATTCTCTTAAGTATAGACAAATTATGAAATGAGTAAACTAGCAAAGACACTAGTTTTTCCATCATGGGCTATGTAAGTGAAGATGGGACCACAATATTTAGCATCCAATGCCACACTTTGCAATATATACAAAAAAAAAAAGAAAGACAGACATTTTTAGCTGTCAGAGAGGCCTAAATAAAGACTGTCTTTTCAAGTTAAACTGACTTCTAAGGAAGACTATAACTGCATTATTCATAATTATTCCCAAAGAAAATAATGTGTGTCCATGTATGGGAGAGACAGGCACGCATTTAATAGTATTCTTCTGGTAACAGGTTTTCTCACAACCCTAAAAGGTCCAGTCTGAGTTCTAGACCCAAATGAATCATTCCCAGGCAATCTCTGTCAAGGTTAAACATTCCAACTTTATTTCATTGTGCATTAACAAAAAAAGGGTGGGGATGGAATAGGACGGGGGAAACTTTACCTGGCTTAGCATAAGGCTATAACCATCCTTTGACACCCAAATTTGAAACCTTTTCATGACTATTTAACATTCTCCTCAACTTCCTACACAAGTAGCATCTATTTTAGTGCTTTAATATCCATCTGAACCCTTCCTCTTCTATTCCTATCCTCTTCCTGTTTCTCAAACTCGAATAACAGTCTCCTTAATTGACTAACATGTCTCTATTATGCTCTATCTTCCAATATCTTTCTTTCCTTCTTTTTTAAAGGAAAGGTGCAGGAAGGAATGAAAGCAGGCAGGGAGAGAAGAAGCATTCTATCCTTTTATCTAGCTGTTCATTGTGGTTGTTCCTCCAGCCCTGGAATACTAACTCGGTTCTTTGGGAAGTATATGAACTGCACCCAACCCCTATTCCACTAGGGCACATCTCCATATCTTTCTACCACTGTTAGCAGTGTAACTTCTAATCATATCAATCTCTCATTCAAAACTCTAAGGATTCAAACAAACAAAAATAAACCAAAACAACTAAATTTCAATGGCCTACCACTGCTTTCAAATGTTTAAATCTAAGTCCAATATACTCAAAATCTGTATTTTAACCACTTTTCATGATTAAACTTCAAGACGTTTTAGAAGTTTCACTCCAGCCCTTCCACCTAGGATGTTTTAGGCCTATGGCATACTACCCCTTCACAAAGAAACATCCATCAAAAGAAATTCTGCTCAATCTTCAAAATTTCACTTAAAGTCTTAAATAATTTTCCTTTTCAGATACAGCCACCTCAAATAGCTGAGACCTAATTTTTTTCCTCTTAGGTGTTCCACATGAGATTTACTGAAGTAGTGGTCAAATAAATGTCTTGTATCTGTCTCTGTTCACCAAATGAGTGTGTAAAATGAGGGATTTGTGTCTGTGGTCAATGAAGACTTGTTAAATTAGAATCAAATGAGACATCTGCGTGACAATACTTCAAAATAATTGTAAATTAATAATTTCTAATGAAGATAATAATTTATCAAAATGGTAGTAACAAATTAGTATCCTTAAGAAGCTCCTCAGCGGAACTAATTGCAGATCATTAATCAAAGTGTCTAACATGAATATATAAACTTACTTGTTTCTCCAAAACAAATGGTTTCAGTAACTCAATGCTCATTTATTTATTTTGGGACTAATTTTCAATCCCAAAGTTTAATTCCTAATTGCCTCTACAAATAGGTAAGACAAAATTTAATGACAACAAAACCATGAACTAATCAATCTTAAAAGAACACAGATATTTTAAAGATAAGAGAAAAACAGGCACAGAGATATAAAATGTCTAAGGTCACACAATAGCAGATAACAGGTTGGAACCTATTATATCTAAAATGAATATGATAGGACGAATCATTTAATTTCAAAATAGTCATTCTTCTCATAAATTAACAGTCACTCTAGATTTTGTAGTGTTTTAAAAATATATAATGACCATAATAAATTTTATTGTCTTCATTTAAAAAGAGTAAGCATAAACAAGATTAAAAATCTGTGTCAAGTTCATTTTTTCCTAATATTCAATTTAAAAAGTAAAATTATAAGACTGATAAATTTAAACAAAAAAAGCAAATTGTCATGAAATCAAAATTTCTTTTTAGGAAAATAACCATTCTACTTTAAGAACAAAATTTGAGATTATTCAGAAAATTAATTCCTTATATACTACTGATTATAGCTTCTCTTCAGGTAATCTCTCCTTTGGTCAATTTCATGAGTCTAAAAAACATCTAAAAATTTAAATACAATTATACTTTATAGGATTTACCTTAACATTCGACTTTTTTGAGAAATTCACCACCACTCCCCAACCAAAATCATCTCCTTCATTCTTTACCTGAAAAGAAAGTAAAGCACATAAATAAAAACATTTATGTCCAAAAGGCGATTATAACCAATGTTTTTAAGCTTTCCAGATGAAATATTTTTTTAAACAATCGGTGTTCAGAATACAGATCCCAGAAACAACCCCAAGTATATACAATTAATTACAAAAGAACCAAGAAAAGTGGGGAAAGAACAGTATCTTCAATAAATATTGTTGAGAAAACTGGGCAGACACGCAATAAGCCAATTACCTTATGCCATATACAAAAATTAACTCAAATTGGATTAAAGATTTGAACATTAAGATCTGAAACCATAAAACTCCTAGAAGAAAACATAGGTGGTAAAGCTCCATAACATTTAGCCTTAGTGATGATTTTTTGGATCTGATTCCAAAAGGCAAAGGAAAAAAACAGATTAAGTAGGTCTACATCAAATTAGGAAGCTTATGCACAGCAAAGAAAATCAACAAAATGAAAAGGCAATCTACTAAACGGGAGAAAATATTTGCAAATCACTTATCTAATAAGGTGTTAATATCCAAAATATATAAAGAAATCCTATACTGAATAATAAAAAAAAATCTGATTAAAAATGGGCAGAATCTTAATAGACATTTTTCCAAAGACATACAGATGGCCAACAGGTACAAGAAAAGATGCTCAACATCACTAATCATGGGAATGCAAATCAAAACCACAAACGAGATATCACTTCCACTTATTAAAATAGCTACTAACAAGAGTTGGCAAGGGCACATAGGAAAGGGAACACTTAGTTGGTGGGAATGTAAATTGGTGCAACCACAATGGAAAACTGTATGGAGGTTCTTCAAAAAATTAAAACAGGCATGCCCTGGTGGAGTACGGGTTAAGTCAATCACCTCTGAAGGACACAAACCACATATCCCTGGGTTTGAGTTCCAGGTCGGGGGAGGGGTGAATACCAGTATGAACAACTAAATGGAAATAAAATTAAAATGCTTTTTCCTCTCTCTTCCTGCCTGCCTGCCTACTTGCCTTCATTCCTGCCTGTCCCCTCACTTTAAATAAATAAATAAGTAAGTAAGTAAATAAATAAATAAATAAAGAACTACACATGATACTGCAAACCCACTTCTGGGTATATACCTAAAAGGAACAAAAATATTAGTATGAATATCTATTTATGCCCCATACTCATCACAGTATTATTTTTACAATAGCCAAGACCTAAAGTAAACTCTGCCCATTAATGAACGGATTAAAAAAAAAGAATATGAGACACATACACACAGGTGTATATATACTTATATATGGAATATTATTCAGTCAAAGAGAAGGAAATTCATTTGTGACAACATGGATGGCTTTTGAGGGCAATAAGTCAAGACATAGATAAATAGCTGTGATCTTTTTCATATATAGGATCTAAAGAACAAAAAATCAAGTTTACAGATACAGAGTACAGATTGGATTGCCAGAAGCAAGGATTAAGTTGTCAGCAAAATGAGTAAGGTAGTCAGAAAGGCACAAACTTTTAGTTATAAATTATTCATGGGGATATAATGTATAATATGTTGACTACAGTTAATAAGTGTGCTAAATGTCTGAAAGTTGCTGAGAATAAATCTTAAAAGTCCTGACCACAGACATAAAATATTTTTCTAACTATGTGTGGGAATGGATATAAAGATTACTGTGATCATTTCACAATATATACAAATATGGAATCAATATATTATACACCTGAAACTAATTTTTGTCATTTATATCGCAATTTTAAAAACTGAGCATAGAACATTCACAATTGTTACCTTTTTAATGACTACTTCTTATCAATAGTCAAAACAGTGTAACCCTTAAGTACCCTTCTGTATGTCTCCCATTATAAGTGATGAGTACTTCCTGATGCTAAAAACATAAAAGGAGTTTGGAAGGAACATTCCTCTCACGCACAGCACTGGTTAACAGCAGATGCTTTGAGGTCCAGGCATGAGTATCAACAGCTATCACCTTCACAGAGGAGAAAAGCCCAGCTATGTGATGTGCTTCCTGACAGAGCTCAGCAACAACTAGCAGCAGTTTTGCCCCCACCCACAAAAAAGAAATAAACAAAACCCAAGCTTAATTAAGTCTCTACATCCAACCATTTAAACAAACAACAACAACAAAAAATACTGCCAAATTTTACAGTTATCTAGAATACAATAAGAGGATGTTAAAAATAATAGAGCGCACTTGTGATCTGAGACTATCTGAAGTCTAGCTGATGAGTTCATCCAGAGTTAAAACTGCCTTACTTTTAGATAGCACTGCATAATTGAAACTTTTCAAGTGTTAATTCTAAAATGGTTTATTTCCCCCAAATAAAAAGTCAGTGGGGATTAAAGAGCCTTCATATGACCACTCCCTTTAATCAGTGCCACATAATGGGTAAAACAACAGAATTTATACAGATAAATATTGTAGCAGAAAGCATTTTGACAACATAAAAATTTTTTTTTAATTATCTGAAAAATATTAAAATTTCAAGTAGTTTATGAAAAAATGACATACCTTCACCAAACGACCTGGCTGTAGAAACGGCAAGCAGTATTTTGGCTTGTGAATATATTCTTCAATTTCCTTACCCAGTTTGGCAAGCTGCTGTCTAATCTTATAATAGATGATGACGCTTTCTTCATTTGGTATTACTATTTTATTATACTGTTCTTCTGAGTTCTTTACCTCTGTAAAACAAAATGCACAATATCAAAAAATTTTGTACTTATGCATATATTATTGAAGATGTATCTTTTTTCCACTACAATTGTAGGGAAAAGATCCCTTTAGGTGTATTAGATTTGATGTTTTGAGGAAAAGCTTCTCTATCAAGGTTCACCTTTTATCTCATCCCAGAGTTCCCCAAATTACTATGAATCTTCAAAGTGGGTTTTATCAGTTGATTCCATTGATCAAACTCTTAATTTGTGTGTTCCAGCTTCTTTATCTATGAAATGAGGATAAAAATAGCAGCCATATCCCACAAGGCTACAGTTAGAGATTAACTAATGAAAGATTTGGAAGTACTTATTAGCTAACAGTATTGCACATACTAAATATTCAAGAAGGATGTACCAATATCATCATCATCATCATCTTCTTCTTCTTCATCATCAACTTTCCCACAGACTGCTCCCTCTCACTTCTGGTGAGGTATCCTGCATTATTCTATTCATTTTTATATGAACTGCAACATTTCTTATAGTAACTATTCCATTTCTTAAAGACTAAATAACGCTTTATGGCAGTAAACATTATCAGAAAAAGAAACAAGTAAAAGTTATAATATATTGGATAGACTAAAGTCAATAAGAAGTTATATGAAACAAAAAGCTAATTATGTTGTTGCACCCAAAGTTACAAAGTAACACTATTTACAGGAATCAGTGGACTATTAAGTAAACACAGAAGTTTACTGAAGTGATAAACTAAGATACCTATTTGGATAGTTAAATGCTGCCCCTCATCCTTCAGTCCAAATTACTTCTGTGCTCAGAACACTCACTAATGACTCAAAGCTGAGAGACATTTTAAGTAGTTAAATATAATCTAAGACTAACTACAGCTTACTATGATGCCAGAAAGTTAATAAACTTAGATTCTCCAAATTAAGAACAGCAGTTTTGTACACCAAACAAGTTGTAGTGGAACCTAAGGTAAGAAACTGATTTTTCTGCAGTGCACAGGAAAGCCCAAGTATCTTATGGAAATGCATGTGAGATGTGTCCATAAACAATTAAGACAGTTTGAAATCAATCTCCCCCTTTTGAGAGAGAAGGGAGGTGGTAGTTCTCAAACTATATTTACACCACATAATATGTGCAAGATATAGACCCGTGAGTGACAGAATGGACTACAACTCCTAGTACTGAGTAAATTTTGCAAAGTTTAAGTTAAAATTTAAATATCTCTACTGATAGAGGATAGTTCTCATGAACTAGCAGAACTAGATATCACTCCAGTAGCACAGAAGAACAAACTAAGGCTCAGGCACTCTTGATTCAAACCCATGCCTGATTCCATGACCATAGCATCAATTATCAACAAAACTAAATGACAATATTAAAATTAAGTCAGCATTTTTCTTTTCAGTGAAGGAACAGTAAAACTCTGAAAGCTTTACTACTATGGTTCACTGGAAAATCTATCTGGGATTCAGTAAACTGAAATGAAAAACATCTCATGTATACCAGTCATATAAATCTGTTGTAAAGAAAGCATTGAATCACAAAATAAGTATCAAATTTATACTTCTAAAGACAATAATCTATATTTTAATGTTGGTACATTTAAGGTGGTAAAAATGATACCAGATCTTTTGAAAATGTTCTAGCAGTATCGACAATATAAAAAGGATTATACCCTTTCAACTAATAAGTGAAAATGAGATAAACAGCATTCAAGATGTGTTCTACACTTTGAAATCACAAAATAACGTCTATCATCTCTAATCATCTTCTCTTATACTATATGCTCCTCGGTCATACCACTCAGCACTGCAAACTGCACCAAAGGTATTGTAATTCCCTCATCAATTCTCTTTCATCTGTCTTTAAAAACTGTTTTTTCCATTAGAAATATTAATGCAAAGGTAACAAATACTTAAAGAACACTAAGAGTTTAAAAAATTCTCTTTCATCACTTTAATTCCCATCTCTTCCATTTAAACACCTGTCACATTTTTATATTTAATTTTCCTGTTTATTGGTTTCAGAATGTTAGAAAAATAGGTCCAGACCCTTTAAAAATAGAGGTAGGAAATACAGGGAAAATTTAATTGCAAGAAGATTCAAGCATAGCATAGTAGCGACAGCAGGGGTCAGAGATTGTTACTCACAATACTCGTAAAAGGTAAGTCAATCATAACCACACTGAAAACACAATGGCTGAGGGTTAGAGACAGGACAAGAGAAAGAGAAATGGGTAGTAATGTTTAAGTTCATATAGTGGGTAGCAAAGTCTTGGTCAAAGTCGTTCTGAATAATCTGAGCATGTCTAGAAGTCATAAAAAACGTTTAAATACATACTTGGGTTTTTCCCTCTATCCCCCTCTTTGTATCTAGGAAGTCTTCTATGGAATTATAAAAGAAGAATATAGTTTAAAAGTATATTACTAATTGCTATAATACATTATTTTTATTTTAAAAAATAGAGAAAGGGACAAAGCACAGGTAGGTGCACCAATTTGCCCTAGTTTCTCTTGATTATTCAAGTCTCTAAATGAGTCTCACTACTGGCTGGGTGTGTATGTGTAATAATACTAGTCATGCCTAACTTACTGCAAATTGCCCAAGAGGGGTATTTTAAAGTTTAATTAAGTTGTCTTATATTTGTTTCAATAACAGCATTTAAAATTTCTATGATGAGGCAATATTAATGAATTTCCTTCTTTAGCACTGATCTGATTTTACCAACTTCTTATCAAATCAAATTCATATCCACAATATACTTAAATATTGCTGATATTTGTATTTAGTAATTTTTATTTTTAAAAAAATATTTATAATTAATTTTATTGAAGGACATTATATCATAACATTATACAGGTTTAAGGTGAGCATCAATGCAAATCAAC
The DNA here is from genome assembly GCA_004363575.1 of Solenodon paradoxus. Classification (NCBI taxonomy): domain Eukaryota; kingdom Metazoa; phylum Chordata; class Mammalia; order Eulipotyphla; family Solenodontidae; genus Solenodon; species Solenodon paradoxus. Next base: position 575,676 of record RJWH01000559.1, on the reverse strand, counting down.
ATCTGTATATAATACATTAAGTTTACCACCACCAGTACAGTTCCACCTTTGATATTTTAAAGATTTTATATATGTACATATTTTGGTAAAAGGAAGAGATTTATAGCTTCTTTAAAAATACAGTTCTCTGAGATTAGAATCATACTTCATTTCTCTCTGGTAAGATCTAGTTTATCATCAAGACAAATAAGTAAAGTCTTAAAATAAACTAGATCAATTTTTTCATTATCGTATTTTTCCCAGAGAAGTTCTATACCTAGTCTTATATTAAAAAGAAATGACTGTGCTTTAATAAAAACAACAAATATTAGAAGAGTCAAAGATTCTAATCTCAGTCATGTATCAACCAAATACCAAATAATGTAACCTTAGTACTGACTTAACTCCTCTCTAGGCCTTTTTTTTTTCTTTTTTAAAAATAATATCCATAAAATTATGCCAAAGCTCCTTCCAGTTCTATAGCTAATAGTAAAAAGGCTTGTCTTAATTAAGACTTGGGAAATGTAGGGGAGGAAATAATTAGTATCCAAGTAAGAGTAAAAGAAAAGAGAACTCACTTGGATGCTCTAAGCATTTTTCATTTATTTTAAAGAGACATTATTATATATAATTCATTTACTTTTGACTACATGAAAATTGAAGGGTCCTATCCATTCATGATAGAATAGTATCACAAATCTGGTTTTTAAACATAGCCAGTATTGCTAAACAGTCATAGTGTATTATAAAATGGAATCATAGTCATTAAAATCATACTTTCCAAAGTATCTGAAATTGAATTTCAAAAAGCTGAAATCAGTGCACTAGTAAATGTAAAGCATATAATACAAGGTTATGTGTAGGGTATTTAACAAATGTACTAATTATAAATGCCACATTACTACTGCTGCACATTTGATTCTGCTTTAAAAAGAAAAAAAATCGTGCATTTTGTTTATCCCCCATGACAAGACTATGCCTTTTTATAAAACTTATCCAAACCAGTTATTTTAAATCTTTGTCTCTATTTTAGATTTTAATCAATTCTACATGACTGTCACACTATCTTCTAAAAGGATTAATACAATTCTATTTGAACACAGGTACCATAGAAGATCTATTATTTGAACTTTACATTTGAATCAACCATAAAAATGTGTCTTGCAAATATTTTCACATTTTAAAATGTCCTAGTCAGTTACAATGATCAGATTACAGTTATTTACTTTATGTAAAGACCAAGATTTGGCTTAGCAGGGAAAAAAAGAAAAAAAAGCCACAACAGCCACTAAAGGTTCTGTTAGGGTAATTTTATACTTACTGTCTACTACTCCTGGAATTGCTCTATAATGCTGAAACTGGTAGAAGGATTTTTCCAACATGTACTCAGGATTAATTTCTTCTACACGCAGTAAGTTCAAAACCATGTTGTAAGTCAAGTGGAAAGCACTGTTTAGAGGATCAGCTGTACCCTGAGAGAAAACATAACAGTGTTGTAGGTTTTTCAAAAAAACTCACACAAATATTTTTACCTATTAAATTAATAATTTAGTTTATGTTAAGGAATATAGGAATGTATTATGTTCTTTCCTATAAATGACCAATACAAAGTGATAAAATATTTGATCTTTGGGAAAGGGGAGAAAAATCACTAACTAGGACAGCAGTAGTTCAAATACTGTTTGCCATGCTTAGCTCTCTGTCTTTTAGACACTTGACAGGATGACATTCTCTAGCCTCCCTCATGAGTAGGCATGTAAGTTGAAGTGAGGTCAATTCTGGGTCAAGCATTTAATTGCTGGTGAAAAAAAGCTACCTTCTGCCTTTTTGACATACTGACTGATAAATGTTGAAGATGGTGGTTTCTTGATTTCTCCATCAGATGAACAATATCCTAAACAATAATGATGAGCAGATGCTTCTCTACAAACCTGCACTAGACTGGTAGGTAGTGAGAGAGATAAACCTTCAAGTTACTGAGATTTAGATTTGTTACTACAGTATAACCTAGCTTATGTTGACAGAGTGAACCAACAAAATCAATTTCAAAATTATTTTCAGATAAAAATAGTATCTTGAAACTCTCAGCAGCTTCCTGAAATGATAAAACTGCTAATGGTTTTTTCAAAATTTATATATATCACTCTCTATCTACACTTTGATAATTCTTCTTTTTCCTTCTAACTTTGGCTGTTATACAAGAAAAGCGAGGTTAATGGTTAGGCAGAATAAAACATTTATCTACAATAATGTGCTCTTAACTTGCAATAAGGTTTATAGCCATTCTGAAGTTTCTCTTAGCAATGTTCCTTCAGAACAACTTTTTAATGTAAATACTTCTAAGACTAAAAGTGGCTATGGAGTTAAACAGAATGACCAACAGCTTGGGAAATGTGTGCGAAAACATTTAGAAGTGTCAAGTAAGCTACATATTTCTTAATGGCAGAAAAAAATAAATAAATATTCTTAGGGTAGTCAGAGGCTCTTATAAATTGAGAGCCACAAATAAACTTTATTGCATTCAGAGATTTAAATGTGCACAAACACATTTTATGAGAATAGAGCTTTTACCAGAGCCCCCAAAGACAGTACTGATTAACTGCCCTCCAAAATCAGGAGCCATCACCTTAGGGAGACAAGTTATTAAGTCCCTAAAACCTTAATTTTTTTTTTTACTTTTCTTAAAAATAGGATCAATATGAGATGTGTAGTAGGAAAACCACAGTTTTTGGGAAGAGAGGAATTAAAGACAACTTTAAATTTACATCACTTTAAATTTTCCAAACCAGACCCAGTCTCTACTTTGTTATTTTTCTTTTGTTACCTCCTTTAAGAAATTTGAGACTTTAATATTGCAAATGTTTATTTCCAACTAGAAGCTCTGCTTCTACATTCCTAATAGCCACAGAATATATCTATCTGAATTCTCAGTTACTTTAAATAAACATGGCATTTTGACATTGCCTCCAAGTGAGCCCTGTTAGGACAGTTTCAATTTACAACTGTTTTACTAGTATAATTAATAATAGCATCTTCCTTGGCTCTTATAGTATCTAAATTTAGATGCTAATAGGGTTATACTACCTAAAATGAAATTTGTCTCTTGCTTTTTTCCCATCCCTCTTGTATAGGCTAATGGTTAGTGAGATTACTCATTTGATTAATGGTTAATAATAGTACTTATTTAAATTCCAATTTAGGAAATCTTTGTTTCTTCTGCTTTAATCAATCAACAGCTGCAGATTATTTCCTCAATAAATCTTAGTTGTTTAGGGTTTTTTTGTCTTTTACTTCTGCCATCACCCTAGTTCAAAATTTCATCAAATCTGATCTAGTTTATAGACTACTACAACTATGATCCCAAGTATCCTGGTTTCAATTTCCTTTTCAAGTTTTTGGCATGTTGCTGCCAGATATGCCAAAATATAATTTCACTGTAATAGAAGACTCTATTGACTACCTAAAATGCCTATAGGTACTGAAATTTAGTAAGTCATACCAAACTCTTTTATTTTCTCCCCATAGCATAAAATGTAAAATAACAAGAACTCATCAAAAAATAAGTGAGGTGATAGATGTGTTAACTGAACGATTTGAATTCTTTTACAATGTATACGTATTAAATCATTGTACAGTACACTTGAAATAGAATTAAAATTTTATTTGTCAATTATTCTTCAATAAAGCTGAAAAAAAGCATCATACAGTTTGTAAGTGTGCTGTTTTAATAAACTTATTTCAGTTACACGAACACACATACAGAAGAAAGGTGAACTGGACATGATGTAATAAAACAGTATCATTTGCTAAAGAATGGGATTAAAAAAGTGTGAAAACTACCAATGTCTGAATACAAATACTTAATTTAGTAACCAGTAATAAACTGTCTCATCCTTAAGTATCCACACATATCCTTTGTCGTTGTAAAATTAAGGAACCCAACAAAACATGTTAATTCCTTGTTCTAAAGCTCTTTCTCTTTAAATATTCTTATTTGCCCTGAAAATCAAAAATTTAAGTCTCCAACCCTACTCCAAGTCTGTGTGGCCTGTCTCAGGCTTAATTTCCTACAGGAAGTTTTAAATCACAATCATCTGGTACAGAATAATCTCAATTTCCCTGGAGTTGTCACAATAATCTATATTTTGACACAGTCACATATTGCTTATTGTTTACTTTCTGTTGCATGTATATGTATAAAGGTTAAAAATGGTCACCATCTAGAGAGGACCCAGCTTGTGCCAAAAAATGTACTAAGCTCCAGAAATAATATTTTCAATTATAATAGAAAACAGATTTTATTTGCTATAACTAAAGATTTTATGGTCTCCATTTTAAATAACAGGTACACAGAGATGAAGAGACCTGCCCACCAAGTTAAAGAGGCAGGAGGTAAACCTAGGCTAATTCAAATTGCAACTTTTTTTTTATTCCTAGCTTTTCAATATGCATATTACTAAAATTATAAGAATTTTCAAATATTGACCAACTTAAAATTCTTAAATAATATATTGACAGTCTAATGAAAGACTCACTTAAAATTTAACTGGAACAAGAGAGTCAATGATCAGTTCACTCTAGATAACTCTTACAATTCCTTAAATGCCAAGTTGCTTAGTGAAAGGAAATAAAGGCTGTAAGAGCCAGATATCGATTTTCTAAAATAGTTGTCTATAATATTACCCTTGAATGCTATTTTACTTCAAATGATCTTACATTTTAGAATATACGTTTTTTTGGAAAGTTATTTTAAAAATTGCCAACCTAAATGTCTTTGCGTTTTGAACATAGAGAAAATAGATATATGGGAGTCTCCTCAGTTCTACAAAAAAAAAAGGTTCAAAAACCCTCAGAGAACTAACTTTTAAGAGAATTGATATGTTCTTCCTAAATTTCCAAAGACATTAAATAACCAGCAGGGACAAAATTATTTCCCTTCGAATTAGTTTAATTTTCTTTAGCCATTAGCAATGTATTCCATTTTTGAAATGACACACAGCTGACGGCAAGCAGAACGTCTCTATACTCTCCTAGAATTAGCATATGCACACGTGCCATTCAGTTCATTTCACATTTAAGAGATTATAAAAATATAGCTCTATTTAGATAAAACAAGTTAATATTTACTTAAGTACTATATTTTTACATCTTTTTCAAAGTATGGGCACTATACTGGAAAACATATTTCTTCTGTTTATACTGTAGAATGTAAAATGTCTCTTAAGGCTAAAGAATGAAAGATGTATTCCTCAATCTTTTAGAACACTATTAAACACAATTTCCATCTGACTCAACTTTCCATTTGAGCAAGTGTTATGACTTTTCAGTTCATATGCTATAAGTATATCAAGAGAATAAAATTTCTGTCATGCTGATTTGAGCCAATAATGGAAAAATCTATCTGCATAAGACACTGGGAAGCAGCAGCATACAGTAGGGAGGAACACTGTCTCTGAAGCCAGACCGCCTAAGCTCAAAAGCAGACTTGCCATTTAACAACATGACTTTATTCAGCCTCTACGTCCCTTATTTATTTGTAAAATGAGAGTAGAAATAGTAATTATTTCTATCTTTGGGACACACTGAACACTCTGTAAGTCTTAGTTGTTGCACTGTTTACAGAGTAAGTTACCTGTAAATTCTTTATAATAAAACATCCTGAAAAAACCCTAGGGGACTAAAATTAATAGTAGGGTAGTTAGTCTCAACAAAAGAAATTTATCTATAAATGTAGATAAACAAATATTTGCTTAATAATTTTGCTGAAAAACTGAAAGAATCTCCTCTAAGATCAGGAACAAGACAAAATTGTCTACTCTCACCACTAATATTTAACAGCCTATTGGAGGTCCTAGCCAGGGAAGTTAGGCAAGAAGAAATAAAAGGAATTCAAATGGGAAAAGAAGAAACAAAACTATCACTATATGCAGATAACATGATTATACATGTAAAAATGCTGAACACTCCACCAAAAAACTCCTAGAATGACTGAGTACAGTAAACTAGCAGGCTAAGAACTGCCATACAAAAATCTAATTTTAATACACAATGTGATAGAGAGAATGAAATCAATAAAACTATCCCATTTATAACAGAAACGAACAGAAGTAAATACCTTGGAATACACTTAAAAAAAGGAAGTGAAAGACCTGTGCAATGAAACCTACAAGATGCTGTTAAAAGAAACAGAAGAATACACAAAAGAGGGAAAGATGTTCCATGCTCATGGTTGGGAACAATTAACGTAGTTAAACATAGTTAAATGTCATCTTACCACGGTAATACACATGGTTAATGCAATGCCCATCAAAGTTTCACTGATATTTTTCAAGGAAATACAACAAAAAAATTAAATGTGTATGTAATCACAAATGACCCCATAAGCCAAAAGAATGATAAGAAAAATGAACAAAAGAGGAGGTACCACACTGCCAGATCTTGAATTATACTACAAAGGAATAGCAATTAAAACTGTATGGTCGCAGACATGTATGCATCCCCATGTTTATTGCAGCCCTATTCATACTAGCTAAGAACTGGAAATAACCTAAGTGCCCAATATCAGATAAATGGATAAAGAAAATGTGGTACATATATACAACGGAATACTACACAGCTCTTAGAAGAGATAAAACCCTGTCATTTGAATCAACATGGATGGAAATAGAGGGGATTATGCTAAGTGAAACAAGTCAAAAGAAGAAAGAGACCAGATGACCTCATCCATAGGTGGAATGTGAATAGACAAAATAAAGGAACAGATGAAACATAACCAACCCTGAAACATTTGCAACAGAACTGGTTACCAAAAGGGAATGGGGTGGGTAGGGGCAAATGGTGGTGGAGCCCACTGGACAATGGGGAAGAACACTTGGCGATTTGCTGGAGGGTAAGGTGTGTTGAAATATAGCTAAGAAATGGGGAACCTATATACAGGAAATTATTTTAATGTGAAGAATAATTACTACAACAAAAAAATAAATTTGAAACAAAAAAAACTGTATGGTACCAGAATAAAAACAGATACACAGATCAGTGGACTAGAACTGAATCACCAGAAATAGGCTCACACACATATGGTCAGTTAATTTACAACGAAGAAGCCAAGATTATCATGATGGAGAAAGCCAAATCTTTTCAACAAATGGTGCTGGGAAAACTGGACAGCCACATGCAAAAAAGGCAATGAATCTAGACCACCTCCTAACACCAGACATAAAATCTAATTCAAAATGGATTCAAGATGTGATTATATGACTGGAAACCATAAAATATTTAGAATAAAACATAGGCAATAAGTTCTACGACATCAGTCTTAGGTCTTTGGAGACTCAAGTCCAGAGGCAAGGGAAACAGAAACAAAAATAAACAATGAGACTATATCAAACTGAAAAGTTTCTACACAGAGGAAAAAAACCCATTATCCAAATAAAAAGATATCCTACTGAATGTCAGATATTTGCATAGCATACATCTGACAAGGGCTTAATATCCAAAATGCATAAAGAACTCAGAAACCTCAACAGAAAACACAATCAATAAATGGGCAGAAGTGAATAGACGTTTCTCCAAAGAAGACATATATATGGACAACAGGCACTGGAAAAGATGTTTCTTCTCACTTGTTATTAGAGTAATGCAAATCGAAACAATGAGATAGTACCTCACACCTGCAAAAAAGGCTATTACCCAATATTCTGAAAACAACAAATGCTGGTGAGGATTCATAGAAAGGAAACCCTTCAATATTGTTGGTGGAAGTGTAAATTGGTGCAACTTTTATGGAAAACAGTATAGAGATTAACAAAAAAAATTGAATATGGAAGTTCTGTATGATCCAATCAATCCACTTCTAGGTATTTACCCTCCAAACCACAAAAACGTGAATTCACAGAGAGATATAAGCATACCCATATTTACTGCTGCACTATTTTCAATAACCAAGAATTGGAAACTACCTAAAAACTCATCATCAGATGAATTCATAAAGAACATGTGGTATATACACATTACACACACAGACACACACTCACACACAATGGAATACTACACAGTCCTAAAAAGATAAAATCTTGTCATTGGTGACAATGTGGATGAAAAATGGTGGGATTATGCTAAATGAAGTAACTTCAGATAGCTTAAATTTACCTACTTAAAAAAGAGAAGTGGTTCCTGAGGTATGCTTCTCAAATTCCTGGTGAAGGTACAGAATCTTAACTCAGTTACCTTAAGCAGTTGTTTTCCAATTGTTGGGCTCATCTTTTCATCTACCATAAGAATTACAATTCCTCTATCATCCATTCCCCTCCTTCCAGCACGACCAGACATCTGAATATATTCACCAGAGGAAATCTGAATGAACATAAGAATTCAGTTTATTGAAAAAAACTGCTAAAAAATACTCCTAATATTTTTTATAGTAAAGAACATAAATTTTATATATATATGTAAAAAATATTTTCCAAGGAAGGAAACATGATTAAAAATATGAACTTTCAGGAAAGTTTAAATAAAAACACAAAAAAATGCAAAACGCTTAAGAAATAAGTTATAAAACTAAATTTTATCTCCAAAAATAATAAAATACATCATAGCTGCAGGGAAATATTAGCTTACTCACTACTATAAAAAATTTCTTCGAACTAAAGAGATGACAAAGTCTAAGAAAGTAAACAATGACCCACATATTTTTAAATATCAATATTGGTGTGATTATAACAAATGTCTTTCTTTAATTTGAAAAATGATACTAATATAAAATAAACACTTTAAAAAAGCATGATTATCTCTATTTTCTCATTATGTATCCTTGGCGTTCAGTAGAGTCCATTTATCATTCAGAACAAGGTAGTGGAGAAAAGTCAGTTACGTCTCCCACAGAGAGACTTTGGAGAGCAACACTGCATCATCACCTGTATGCTTTATCTGTAAGGGCATGTGTACTTCTATCCTACAGAAAGGGTCCAGAGTTTCATACTCTCCAAAATTATTTGCCTCAAGTGGAGTTAAGAGAAACGATGCTATAAGAAAGCATATTTTTTATAGTATCAAAACTAGAATTTGGGAACAAGAAAGCAACAGAAAAAAAGAAAAAAGAAAAAAGTCATGCCCAGAAAAGAACACTGAAAGTGCAGTCTAATAAAACTGCCATAGAGCCCCAGGGCATCATTACATTATGACACATTACAACTTTTATATTATTTTATAATTATGATCTTGAATCAACAAGATCCTTCAATTCAGTTATCAATTATACTCTGCCCATACCCTGGGGGGGCGGGCAGGGGCGGGGAGGGTTCCATGTACTAATCACAAAGACAAGGCATGCAAAGAAGCATGTAAAATCACAAAAGATTTATTTTCCTGCAGCATCAATTTTATTCAGATAATTAATTTCAAACTGAAAATTTTTTTAAATTTATATTAATTAAAAATATAAATACATGAAAGACTTAACTGCTTTACAATGATCATATTTTACATGAGTTAGCCTTCTATCAAAAAAGCTACAAGTTTAAAGTTCATATAAAAATTAGAGAAATGACATTACCTCAATTATACTTTACTTAGGTCTTTTGAATAGCATCCAACACATGTCAAAATAAAACAGATCAAGAGTAATGCTTTGTCTAATTCTTTGTCTAATTCTACCATGAGCACTTTTTAGTATTTTGATTAGTAATTACTGCCAGAGACTTCTCTAAACAGAAAAGAATCAACCACTTTCAAGAATAAAAGGTTCAGTTCAGGTAAGGAATAGTTGACTACTTACAATTTTCTCCAAAAAAACAGATTATGTGAGTCTTTGGCCTGCATTAGACATTCAAGCTAGAAAACTATTCTTTTAAGGGCTTTTTACCCCATGAAACTCCACTGCCCACCTGGTAAATACCCATCTGCTATTGCTGCTTCTTAAAGAGTGTCTTCTCTATGAAGCCTTCCCTGACCTCTCACAGACAAGCATCTTCTTTTATGTTATCCTTTCTTAACATTCTTCTCAAGATGGTCCATAATATAAAATTTCATTGCATGCAGATCAACTCTCACCCCTACCATGTGTTTCTATATCGTAGGCAGTTTGACACTTACTTCAGTACCCCAGTGCTTACCACAGTTCTAGACCCACAGTATAAATTTGGTAATTATTTGCCCAAATAGGCTACCTGCCTCTGGAGTTAGGATTCACTTTTTATCCCGATTTACTGTTTCACCCGTACTCTCCTTACTTCTGCCTTAGAAAAGACATTATGTACAAACCTAGTAAAACCTCCATTTTAAACCTAAAGTGAAATAATGAGACACAACTGCAGGCATTGTAGTGGAGTTGCTTTAAAATACCTTAAACTTTAAGAAATAAAAAGTCTAGATATATTTTAAATGCTTTAAAGCATCTACAAATTATTTGCATACTTATTCCTTATCACCAAGCTCTTTAATAAACTTGTTAACTCATGTACTTGTTCTTAAGCACTGAGAACTGAAAATATCAATGATTACAGAAGCCAAATCACCTTATAAATAATACATGAATTATTTTACCTACCCATCGGAAATCTTTCCCATCAAATTTTCGGGCATTTGTAAATAAAACAGTTCTGGCTGGCATGTTAATTCCCATGGCAAAAGTTTCTGTGGCAAATAAGGCCTAAATAAATGAATAATTATATAATTAAACATATATTTGAACTAAAGAATTTTCATAATTTCCATCAACTTGCTGTTAACGAGATTCTACAAAAGACAACCTACTATTCCTATCTATATTTCATATATAAAATTACTAATACTAAATATTCTTTACATCACAGACATTTTGAAAAAATTTAAGAAAAGAGCCTTCTTAAATTACAGCATTGGTAACTTGGAACGAATACTACTACTGGTTGAGTGGACAAAACATTAAGCTGTAAAATATTTTTCTTCACTGATAACAGAGTGTTTTAGAGGTCAATTCATCTTTAGCATCAGTTGTTTCAGTTCTAAGATTTCACCAACAAAAACTACCACACACACAAAAATCTTGTATGGTATAAACCTATAAAGATATATGTGCATCAAAAGGAAAAAAGATAACATTTCAATGACTCAACAAAATGCCATTCATCTATTAAAAAGACCGAAGAGTTACATATGACAGAATTAGACAACAACATGGGTACTAGAATCATCTTTTGTTGGACAAACAAATCATGTATTATTTGCATGTATACTAACAAATGTTTCTGGGAAGTGGAGAATGATGGTCTTCAATTTATTTTTACATTATATACAATTGTTATATTTGAATTTTGTAACCAATAAATATTTTAATTTTTAAGATTCTTTATAATGTTCCTCAACAAAATATACAATCCATGAAATATACAATCTATGAAACATCAATGAAGGCTTCACCAGGATACAGGCATAAATAATAATCAATTCTTATCTGAAATACTAAAGTATGTTATTTAGGATGAGTAAATTTCTTTTGAAATGTTTTACTTAGCATTGAGGTTTGCATGATAAAACATCTCAGCTGATCTTTTAAAATTCTAATCCAACTTTTACACATAAAATAACATATAAGTCATAAGCTTATAAGTATATTTTGAGGTTGCTTCCTATTTTTCATATCCCATTTCTGAACAGACATCAATATAATTTTAAAAATGAGACTCTCTTTGGCTTGAATTAGAGCATCTTGCAGATTCTTTCCTAAATCTAACCTGCAATTCTTGTCTTCTCTAAACCAGTCCTGTTAGTTCGTATACAGGAAAAAAACACAATCAATTGCAGGTCTGATAATTAAATAGCAACTTGTCCAAAATTCAACACTATATTCAACAGCATTACCATTTCTTACTTTAAGAATAGGAAAGGAAACAAACTATTTTTAGCTACAAACCAAAATTTATGAAATACAACAGTATATATAAATATCAAGCTAATTAATTCATTCCGTGTGACCTAGTTAAAAAAGATAGATGCCTATAAACAGTATTCTCAAAAATTTTTTAAACTATACAATAAAATTCTAAGACATAGTAAATAAAAATAAAATCATACCTTTATCAATCCTTCTGAGAAGAGAATTTCTATAGTTTCTTTCAAAATAGGAAGTAAACCACCATGGTGAATACCAATACCCCGCTTCAAAAGAGGAAGTACATGTTCAACCTGCAATAGGAACAATGTTTATTTCATAATAATGTGAGAAAGGAAATTTTTAAATATTCAAAAAAACTGGGGGATCAAGAGTTTGTTGTTTAAAGAAATGTGAAGAAGAGCAACAAAAACAAACAAGCATTCCCACAGATTATTACACTAAAACACAATTCTGTACTAGCTTTCTTTAGTATGAAAAGCATATTTTAAATAAACTATAAATGCCTTGCTGTCTCCTTCAAATTTTACAGCATCACTTCATCTTCGTCAAAAGACCTTAAGGACAATGATTACATCTTCATAAAACTCACTGTAAAAATATTGGCCAATTCAAATAAAAACTATAAAGCATTATTTCATATAGATATCTACTTCACCTAAAAACAAATGAATTAGTGAAAAGTTCATTCTCTAGAACACTGTATCATATCCCATGAAATATCTGCTTTTATTAGAAGAGTGCTAGAATAACAAAAATGTATAAAAGACATGGTTCAGTCTGTTAGATAATAAGCCAGCTGGGAAAATTACAAAAATTTTATATATATATTAAATACTACTTTAAATAACCAATGGTCTGATAATAAATCCTTTATAAAGCAAAACAATCATTTATAAAAACAGAATCTGATCTATCTTTTCACAAAACAAAACTTTCACAAACTGGAACCAAAGGAGTTAGTTATCAGGTCTGCAGGCATGTTAGAATCAACTGAGGAACTTGAAAGATCTAATGTCAAGAATATACACAAGACCAATTAAATCAGAATCTCTGAGCATGGCACTGAGGTATCAGTATATTTTAGAACTCTCCAGGCGATTACGAAAGACAAGGATAAAAAATGCTGGATAAAAGCAAAAGAGACATTAAATTCCTCACCAAGCACATAGCTTTAACTAGCTATGCTCTAATGTTTTGTTTAGGAGCCTTATAAGCTAAGAAATTTAGTGACTTAAAAACAGCATTAAGCTTTTTGTAGTATTAGAAACAAAGCAGTAATTTCCAGAGAAAAGTTTCCTCAGGCAGTAAATCTTTTCTCGTCACCTTTTCATTTTAAAGAAAAGGTGCAGGCAAGTATGAAGGTGAGTAGGAAGGTAGTCTGGAAAAGGAAGGAGAAAGAAACATCTTTATTTTACTTTTTATTTAGCTGTGTGTTTTTGGTTGTTGTCCCCAGATGCAAAGCCAGGTCCTTGGGATGTGAGGGTGGTGTTCTGTCAAAGGAGGACGACTAACCCACTAAGTCGGCAAGACACACCATCCTCCTGTCACTTTTAACAAAGTTTGAAGTATAAAATCAAGTTACCATTTCAGTGCACAGTGCAACACATTTACTGCAGGGCGCAAACAGTACAACACAGTAACAAAACCAAGAAATGCTAAGTGGATAAATGCTATCGATTGATAGATAATTTTACATAATGACATGCAACACAAACCTGAGGGAGCTTTTTATCTTCATCAGACAAGCAGTCAATTGCATTACTGAATACTTCTTCAACCATCTTCTTTTCTTCATCTAAGAGAGAATACCCAAGGTTACAAAAATATCTTAATTAGTGATACCCAACTCCACACACCACAAAGAATAAAAATCTATAAAAAGTAAAAGTAAATAGCCTGTATTTAAGACAGAATTCAAAGTAAATAAAAATCACCCATGTCATTATTAAAATTCACTGCCTTTCAAAACATATCTATTTAGCACTTCACAAATCAAAGTACTATTATACAAAAATAATAATCTTTCTTTTCATAAAACAAAACTTTCACAATATTAGGTTGGACTACAGTCGTTCGCAGGTTTGCAGACATGTTAGAATCACCCGGGAACTTGAAAGACTCAAAGAACCAGAACACACAACAGACCAATTAAATCAGAATCTAGGGAATGGCACTACATGCAATAAATGCAGCACTTAAATCCAACAACTACGGGACACAGGAATTATTATCCACGATGAAGGAAAGTGCATTTTAAATAATGAGCATTGCTATTACTTGTAGATCAATAATTCCAAAGCCTATGTGCTTAAACAACACATATACATTCTTTCCCCCCATTTTAATCAGTTTTATTGATTTGTCTTTAATTCTTATTCGGCTAGAAACAAGGTAACACATATATTCCTGCACTATCTATTAAATAAGGTAGTCGATAAATGTCGAGTTGACCAAAATATAACCTGGCAACTTTATGCATATTCAGCAATGGTAGTTACAAGAAAACATTTCTGAGCAGAGCAATTCATTCAATCAAAAAACAAGTATTATTGAATTTAAGAAGTTATATGGATTATCTGTCATTTGTTCAATACAACTACATTTTGATTTTGAATAATTCAAAAAACTATTAACTTCTCAAGGTACCAGAACACACACATGCACACAAACACGGAGGAAATGAATGTTAACTGGATTGGTATTTAGCACACTGCAATTTTTCGTTAGGCTGTGCCAATACCCAACTATGTGACTTGAAGTGCATTTTACTGACAGTATACGGAAATAATTTATTAACTTGCTGGAATTTAACTTATTTTAGTAAAAAAAAAAATCACACCATAATTAAAGGGCAGGTCTTCCTGGTTGAGATTTATACAGTGAATCACAGTTTTTTCTATACAGAAGGTGGTCTGACTATAAGATCTATCCTTTAACAGTCAGAATAACTAATGTGCTTAGGGCAATTAAGTATAAAGGTATAATTCTAATATTTTTCAATAGAGTTCCTTGGATTTTACCAGAACAATATACTTGTATCTTTCAATAAAAGACAGAAAAAAAGGAAAGAAAAAAATAAATCAAGACCCTCTTAAATTAGGTTTTATAAAGGTGATATATACATATTACTTTAACTGTAATGTGAATTGCGTATCATAGCAATGAACAATAATGTCTTTACAGAAATATAGTTATAACCATTGTCACCATTAAAATGATACTGAAATTATATAATACCTGTGTTGAAATCTAATTTGGTCATTTGAAGTGCATAGGCTTCACAATCTTTTTTACTAAAACTGAAAATAATTACAGGTTGAAAATTTCTTTCCATAATCATCTTCACAATCTTGAATACATTTGATGGTCCTGCAAAAAGAGTATATATAAACCAGACCCCAAAATTAACTCAAAATGAATCACAGATCTAAATGCAAAATCTAAAATTACAAAACTTCTTAAAAAAAAAAAAAAAAAATGGGAGCATCTCCATGATCCTGAATTACACAAAGCATTCAACAGACACCAAAACAAAAATAAAAGGTCAACTGAATTTCATCAAAATTTAAAACTTTTGTGCTATCAAAATGAAGTGAAAAGACAACTCTAACCTATAGGACAAGAGAATAAATTGCAAGTCACATATCTGTAGCATCTAGTATTCACAAAGAATCTTACAACTCAACAACAAAGTCCAATTTTAAAATGGGCAAAGGATATGAATAAATATTTCTCTACAGAAGATGAATAATGGTTGACAAGCACGTGAAAAGATATTCAACATCATTAACCACCAGGGAAATGTAAACCAAACCCACATTGAGATATCACTTCACACCCAGTAGGATGACTATAATAAGATTGTAAGTATTGGCAAGGATGGGGAAGAAATAGAAACGTCATTCCCTTGTGATGGAAATGTAAAATGGAAGATTCAGTCACTCTAAAAAGTAATTTGGCACTTATAGAAATTACCATGCAACTCAGCAATTCCATTTCTAAGTATATGCTCATGAAATTAACAAACAAATGTTAATATACTTATAGTACATGAGCGTTTATAGCAGCATTACTCACAACAATCAAAAAGTAAACTTTTTATATAGATGTTGATTTGTGATGACACATACTTTGAACCTATATGTTATGACGCAATGTTCCTTCAATAAAACTTAAGAACAAAAAAAGGGAAAACAACCCAAATGTCCATTTATTGATGAATGGATAAATAAAACATGGTCTATTCATACAATGGATTGGTATTTGACCATAAAAAGAAAAAGCATACTGTCACAGGCTACAGCATGGATAAGCCTTGATAGCAGGATAAGTGAAGAACAATCACTTATTATTCCTACTACATGAATTACCCAGAAAAGGAAAGTAGATACAGAAAGAATAATGATGGAGATGTGGGAGGATGAAATTGGGGGAAAAATGAGGACTGACTGCTAATGAGTACAGAATTTCTTTTTGAATAAATGAAAATGTTCTGAAATTAGATAGTAGCTGCACAACAGTGAATATACTAAAATCCACTAAATTGTACACTTAAAAATGGTGATTTTAATGGTATAAATTTTATCTCAACTAAACACTGATTGTGGTGGTTTCATTATCCTATGAATTTACTAATAATCAATGCAATTGAACAATGAAATGGGTGACCTTGATTTATACAATTTTATCATATAACATCTAGGTCTTCATATAGCTTCATGAGAAAGTTTTTAAAAAAACTTTTATTTGAATATACAACTTACATGCATAATTATCAAAAAATGAAGTCCCAAATTCCTCTGTGTGTGTGTGTTTACAGAAAAATTGCAGGAAGAGGAGGAAAAAGCATTTTACTTTTATTCAGTTGTTCATACTGATTGCTCCCCGCCTCCCCGGACCCAGGACTCAAACCCAGGGGTATGTGGCTTGCTCCTTTGGAGGCAAGTGACCTAATCATTGCTCCACCAGGGTATGCTCCAAGTTACCTTTTGTTCCTCCTTTCCGCCCTTTCTGATCTCCTTTTGCCAAGTCACCTGCATCTCGAAGTACTTGCATTGCAGTATTAAAATTATCTTCTCTGAAATCACCCTGGAACAACAGATGTTTTAAAATGTGATTTCACAAATATTTAACCATAATCCAAACATTTACCATACTGCAGAACAAAACTTTCTCAAATAATAAACATGATTTTTTCTTTTTTTTTTTTTTTTTTAAAGAAAGGTGCAAGCAGGAATTAAGGTAAGCAGGCAGGCAGGAAGAGAAAGGAAGAGGAAGCATCTTTATTTTGTTTCTATTTTATTGTTCATACTGGCTGTTTTCCCCTAGATCCAGGATTCAAACACAGGGGAATGTGACTTGCTCCTGTGGAGGCAACTGACCTAACCGTTATTCTATAAGGGTGTGTCAATAAGTATAATTTAATACAATAATGAATAATAATAAGTCACTAATAGTTCAAAAATGATGTGATGAAAAATAATACGAAATGAGAGAGAGATAAAACAAAAAAAGCAAAAAGCAAAACTTAAGATAACCTGAAACACATTCAGAGCTCCTAATCTCCAGGCACTGAAAAATATTGAGAAAAGAGGGAATATCTAATAGATGCATATGAAAAATACGAGTCTTAAAAATAACACACACACACACACATCCCAAAAACTCTGCGTCATAAAACTACCTAAGAATGATATATGGAACTCTGCCATTCTTTTTTTTAGTTTAAGGAAAAACAAGTATAAAGAAAGTATAACATTATAGATAAAAGAATAACATTTATTTCCTTACATTTTCATCAACCACAAGGTGCAGGCCATCACCACCTGCTGGAAAAATGTAGTGCTGCAATGGAGTAGGCCGATAATCCGTGTAAATTACGTGACAGGGCTGTAAAAAAAAAAAAAAAAAGGTAAATAATTCACTGTATAAAACTGTATTTCTTCAAAATAGCACTGTACATCTGACCTACATAAATATCTTGGGAAAATAAAATTTTGAATCTAACACTTAAAAAATTACCTTAAAGCAATAATACTAAAAACCAGGCAATAGAAAAATATAGAAAAATTAGCTCTTTATCAAATTATATTTCTCTGTTCAATTTTACCAATTTTTAATCAGGGTCAAACACATGATATGGCCTTCAATAATGATACTGATTCATATTCTAGAGCTATGATGTCATAATTTAGAATGATACCTCTGTTTCTATGGAGTAGTATGGTAACACAAAGGGTTCCTAAGGAAAATAGTACTTTTCTAACCCACAGGGGACTTTTTTCAAAGCTTTACTAAAAGCAGCAAGTTGATTTAGCTCCTCTAAAAGATTCACTGGGTTTTCCAGCCTAAAAAAGCAATATGGGTGCTACAAAAAAACCCACCATTTTAAACAGATAAATAAAAGTTTGTGAAGATACTGATATAAAGGAAAAATAAGAGCACGAAAATAAAATCAAGAATGAATTTTGTATACACAAACAAATATATGTTATAAGGTCCTAAAACTGGACTACAAAAGAAAAAGCAAAACACAGAAAAGGTTTGATTGGATTCACATTCAGAAAAAGCAAATCACATTCACAGGAAATACCTAGTACTGACTGAGGTCTTACAGGGAAATTCTACTATGTGCACTAGTGACTCATTGTACAAATAAACCCAGTAGTTTCCAATCCTGGCAGGTCATCAGAATCAACTTGGAAGCTTTAAAAGTCAGAGTTCCTGAGACCATACCCCAAGAGATTTTGACATACAAGATTTGAGATGTGACTCAGAAATTCACACTTTAAAAAAATACCTGTTTATGTAAATGACAAATCCATTCAGCAAACTGTCGAGCATTTGGAATAGTAGCAGAAAGAAAGACATAGTGGACATTATCAGGAAGCAAAATAATAGTTTCTTCCCAGACCACACCACGTTCTGAAAAAAAAACAAAAACACCAAATATACCTTAGAATCCAGTGTCACTTTATTAACAAGCATCTAAAACTATTTTGAATCAAGCTCAATAATTAGAAATGCAGACCACTTCACACAAGGCTATTTTTAGACACAAAATCTTACTGAAAACTACTTAAGTTTTAATCATAATTTATCCAGTACGAAGTTAGTAGACTAAACTACGCTAAACACACGTGCTCTGAAGTAGCTGGCAAAGAGCAGCTCTGGACAAAATCCTTTTCAAACAGCTTAATGAGAGTCTCCTGACAATGAAAATAGTATTTCCATCTCACATTAAGAGACAGAAGGCTTGAAGAAAGTGACAGCAGCGTATTTCAAAGAGACACTATTATTATTCCATATGGCATCTTCCATCCAAATTACTCACATAATCTCTAGAGATGAAAGATTTGATGAACAGTGAAACTAAAACAGCTTTCATTAAAATGGAAAAACCAGAAAAATAAGTTTAGAGTTTATACTAAAATAAATTAATAAAGGTTTCATGATTTTAAAGCCAAAACAACTTTATTAAAATATAATGAATTTGAAAATGGTAAAATGTTTAAAAGTTAGGCAACTCCTTAAATTGTATTACTTCACTACAAATACAGGGTAACGCAATAGTTTTGTTTAAGTAAAAACTAAATTTCATTTAAGTGTATACACATCAAACATTAACTTTTAAATGTTTTTAACATCAGTTCTCCCATTCCACCCATGATTCTAAGTGTACTTACTTCTTCATTATAATAGTGTAGTAATGTAAATAAGGGGTTATTTATTATTTCTTGTTTTAGTTCACTTTTATTTCATAATCTCCACGTCATTTTTATCATAAATATGCTCGTTTTATCAAAAGCTAAAATAACTTTAAAAATTCAAGAAAGTTAACTTTCTAAAAGTTTTAAAAAGTATTTAAGTTATATTAGAGTCCTTTATTAAAAACACATAGCTCTATGTGAAAACTTTTGTTTGAATTTATATTTCCTCTCCCAGCAAGTTGCTATTTAAGAAGCTTTAATTGATAACATCCTACTGGAAATACTATTATCATGTAGTGCACAATTTAGTTTACTAGAACTCTAGTCACATGAAAATTCACAGCAAAAATTTACCAACTACTTGTTTAAAATTCCTAATGCCATTCTTATGTAAAATACATAGCATACATCTCAGCAGCACAGAATATACCTGAATCTCTCATGTAATGAATTTCATCAAATATGACCCAGGCAACTTCTCGCATAACTTCAGAACCTCTGTACAGCATACTTCTCAAAATCTAAGAAAAAACAGATGTTGCGAGATTTCAAGATGACAAAAACTCTTCTTGTCTAACAAGGAATTCTGGAAAACTCTTTTTATTGGAAACATGAAAATAATTTTATGGGTTATAGATCTTATATATGTATATATATTTTATAAATCAAATAATCATTTTCTCATTAAACTAAAATAAATTACTTGTTATCAGTAGTAACCAAGTACAACACACGGTAAGAATTAGCCACTTCCTTCTTTGTATAGCACCTATCCCAAGAGCCACACTACAAAGGATATGAGAGCAACTTAATTATCTTCTATCCAACACATTGGATCCCATATTATTTACCCAATTTTTCTGCTTCATCTTATAATATGGGTAATTTCTGGCAACCACTATGTTGATATTTTTGAGTTAAGAAAAGTCCTCCACAAACGAAAGAAAGTTGAGTATGTAAAATCAACGTTTGGGCACAAAATGAAAAGTGATCAATGCTTTTGGCTGAATCTTTCTATCAAAGGCTAATTTATGTTCTCTACGGTGTTATGACCTTAGAAAAATGAAAAGACATGGCACATCGTAGTGGGTTGGATGTTAATAAGTCCATGTCCCGGGAGCAATCCACATATAGCCTTACAATTCAGTTTTGTGGCCCAGGGTCTGGGGTAAACAACTAAAACGAATAACTAAATAAATGCTTCCTCTTCTCAATTCCTTCCTATCTGCTGCATGCCCCTCTTTAAAAAAAAAAAAATCAAGATATAATTATGTATAACTATGTTTAAAATCACTCAGTATTTGTATCAATACTCAGATGCACTAGAAAAAAATCACATGGAACAAAGAGGCACTAGTTACATGAAACTATTCAAATCTCTTAAATCAGTATACAAAATCATCAAAGTACTTTCATATTATTGACAATAAGTCTTTAAGAATGCTTGAAGAAAAAACTATCATATGATGGCTGGTAAAAAAATACTGGAAATTTACAATCAAATTTATATAATTCCTAGAACATTCTTAAATGAATTGTTTCCTTTTTAAATAAATCTCAGAAAAGAGAACATTATTTTTTCTATATACATCAAGAAATAAAACATTAGATGTTCTAATTAAATACACACATTACCTTTAAAAGGAAAAATTGGATAGAGCACCATATAAATTTACCTCTGTGGTCATAACAAGGCAAGATGCTATAGGATTAATTGTAACATCTCCAGTCATCAAACCAACATCCTGAAATTCTTCATACATTTCACGGTATTTCTGGTTACTCAGAGCCTTAATTGGGCTGGTAAATATTACACGTTGTTTTTCCCTTAAGGCCAATGCAATGGCATACCTAAAAACAACAATAACAAATAAGCATGAAGAATTTATAAAACTATTAAAATGAAATTTTAAAAAATCTATTAATAAATTTTGTTCAAATTTTCCAGTTACTTAAGTGAAAGTACAGCAGATTCTAATTACGAAAATATTCTTCCATATTTGTTGAGAATGTAATTTTGCTTTATAAGGAATCTGATAAAAATACAAAAGAAGAAATACTAGAATAAGATTTCGATATTTTACAGAAATTGTGATTTAGTTAAAAACAGCACACACAAGCATAAGCATCAAATTAAGCTAAAAAAAAAATCAAGTGGAATCAAAATGGTACATTAAAAAGTGTGTTAATCACAAGAGAAGGCAGAAAAACATGAAACATGATAATCTTGTTAAAATGCAGATTATGCATTATACAGTAATTCTGGGGTGGGACTTGAGATTCTTTCTGTCTTAGAAGTTCCCAGGTGATATTAATGTGTCTGATCCAAGGACCACACTGAGTATAGAAAAAAACTTGACAACCATCATCTTCAAAAAAGATATCTATCGAAAATATGTGAACACAGTTGCCACCTTAAAAGATGAGCCCTAGAGGTATCCCTAAATTAAGGTGATAACAGTGAAAGTTTGAGGAGGCCTAGGTATGAGACATTGCAATGCAGAATAGCACAGAGGAAAAGAGTTGCACGGAAGAAGAGCTCTGAATATGTATTCATTTCTGTGTCTTTAGGCTTGTAATAATCAGTGAATAAGTATTAGTTAGCAATGCAAGGTCAGGGAAAAACAAACTAAAAGAGAATAAAAACAAAAACAAAAAAAGAGAAAGAGAGAAAACATGACCAAATCTCACAAAAGGGCTGGGACTAATTCAGATTCCTACCACAGTAGAAAACCAGATAATTCACAATACACTGGAGAGAATGACAAAAAGAACATTACGTAGCAAGGAAAATTAACCCTGAACTAAATACTGCTCTAAGTTCTGCCTAAAAAAACCATTAAAGAAAGCCTTCCTTGAGAGGACTATCTATTTTTTACAGTTAACTTTACTCTAGAACAAAGCTCAATTAATATTTTTAGAAAAACAAAAATTTCATGACCCAAGTAGATAAAATTCATAATGTCTTAGCAGGTCATTAAAAACAGAAAACATGCAAAAAACAAACAAACAACCCCCCCCCCCAAAAAAAAAAAAAACCAGGAAAAATACAACCTATTAATGAGGTGGAAAAAAATCAATAATGACATCCAAAATCAGTAAAATAAAGAAGAGTGAAAATTACTAAAGCTATAATCTATGTTAAGACTGAGAAGACTGACTACTAACACGTTATATAGAAATATAAAAAAATCCCAAGTGCCCCAAATTAAACTTTTAGAGATAAAAAATCTAATATCTGAGATAAGAAGTGCACTAGAGTGAAAAGATTAGATAATGCAGGAAAAAAAGATGAATAAATGTGAAGCCATAAAAAGAGAAGCTATTCATAAAGAAACAGAATAAATCTATCAAAATAAAATTATAATTAAAAGACTATCAGCAGTAGGATATGAGACAACTTAAAGTGGTCTGATATAAGTATAATTAAAACTCAGAAAAAACTAGGAGGGAGAAGAAGAACTGAAGTCAAAAAGAGCTATTGCCCAAATGAGATGAAAACTAGAATAAACCCATGGACCTCAGAAGTCCAGCAAACTCAAGCAGAAGACACATGAAGGAAACTATGTAAAACTACATCATAATCAAACTTGACATCAGTAATAAAATTAAAAGCAGCCAAACATTCCATAGAGGCAGTATGCAAACAAGCAGGGAAATAGGTAAAATGAAGGGAAAAGTCAATCAAAACAGGTGAGGAAATAATACAGATGAAAGATACAGTAACGAGAACACTTGGACAAGTTTTAAAACTACTCCATATATTCGAGAGGCTAGAGAAAAGTTAAGCAAAGACATGAAAATATAAAACATATATACAAATACAAATGAAATTCTGGCAAAAGAAACTAGAACATCTGTGATTTAAAAAAAATGCACTGAATGGAGTTAATGACAGATTAAACAATGCAGAAGCTTACTAAACTAGACAAAACAGCATTAGAAAAGATCAAGAATAAAAGACAAAAAAAAACAAAAAAACATAGTATCAACAAGTTGTGAAACAATTTTAAGTGCCCTAATACAACTATAATTAAAGCTCTCAAAGAGCTATGAGGACCACACCACCAAAAATAAAAAACAAAAATAAAACACCTACATCAAGCCATCATAAACAAATTGGTTAAATCTATTGACAAAGACAAAATCTTTAAAGTAGTTAAGAAAAATAAAACATTTACAAAGGACAAGGTAAAAGACAGTGGATTTCTTGTCACAAACCATACAAGTCAAAAGGGACTCTTAAAACAAAAAGTTAAGAATTCTTTATCAAGTGAAAACATCTTTCAAAAATGAAAATAAAGTAAGACATTTTAGATATACAAAAAAAGTTGAAGAAATTTTCATCCGGACATTTGTTCTACCATAAATATGAAAGGAATTTCTTTAGGCAGAAGGAAAATAATGTCATATAGAAATCTAGGTCAATCATACAAAAATGTATCAGGTTAAGTCAAAAGCATATAAAAATATTTCCCAAACATTTCAAACACAGAAAAATTTGTGATGCACTAACAGTAATATTAAAGGGCCATGTATAGTACTACATGCCTATGTTAGAAAAAGAAAGGTCTCATATCAATGACCTCATCTTTCCTCATTAAAAAATACATAGAAAGAAATTCAAAGTCAAAGTTGAATAAAGGAAGGAAGGAAACAAAGATCAGAATGCAAATCAATGATACAGAAAACAGAAAAAAAGAAAAATCAATGATACCAAAAGCATGTGCTCTGAGATGATCAATATAATTGACAGACTCTACCAGATGGATCAGGAAAAAAAAAGAGAAGCAAATAACCTGATACCAAAACCAGAAAGGGGCATTCTAATAAAAACTATAAACCAATATCCCTTATGAACATGTGAAGATCCTTAAAATTTTAGCAAATCTAATCCAGCAATATATATAGCTTATAAATCATGACCAAGTGGAGTTTCCACTAGAGGTTGGCTTATCTATTGAAAATCACAATGCAATCATCCAATAGAACAAAAAAGAACACATAATTTTGACTGATGAAAAAAAAAAGGGTTTGACAAAAATCCAATAACTATTTTATACATACTCACACACACACACACACATACTGTAAACTAGGAATAGAGGGGAACCTCCTCAAACTGATAAAAGGCATCTCTGAAAAACCTACTACATGCTTAATAATGAAAAACTAAGCATTTCCCCATGAGTAACAGGGAAAAGGAGCAAGGTGTTCTCTCTCATAATTTCTCTTCAACATTGTACAGGATGTTCTACCAGTTAAATAAAGTAAAAAAATAAATAAGTGAAAAGAAAAGGGATGCAAAATAGAAAGGAAGTAAAACAAATTTACTTAAAAGAAATAAAAAAAAAATTGAAACTTTACTAGGGTGAGATAAGAAACCAAAGTTATTTTAAAAATTCATTAAAAAAAAAAAAGCTACTTACTCAGCACATACAGTTTTTCCTGCTGATGTATGTGCAGATACTAAAACAGACTGATTATTATCAACACACTGAATGGCTTCTCTTTGAAAAGCATCAAGAATGAACGGGTATTCCTATAAAAACAAAGTATTAAAAACTGCATGAAAATTCCTAGCCATGCCAAAACACACTTAAATTACAATAATTATTACCATTTATCAAGAACATATTTCATTGTATGTGCTGTATTTTCCATATATTTCTATTTATTTTCACAACAACCCCTACAATTGTCATTTCCTTTCACAGTTGTGAACTGTGAAGCAGAAGTCCTTCACTTAAACTGATTCAGCACAAGCAGAATAATACACTATTTAACTTAGATTTTTATGAAAGACTGAGAATAACTGATTTTTAAAAGTCTCATCACATGATGTTAGGTTTTCAAAATGATTTACTGATTTGGTTTTCACTATACTTGACCAGAGATGACTTCTTCTTGGTATATATACACTGGAAAGAATTAAAATCTTATTTGAAAGAGTTTCAAGATTTTTAGGGAAAACAGAACCTCAAAAAACTGTATAAATGGTACAGACCTTTGCAGCTTTCCCAACTCGAGGTTTAAGTGGTAGATAATCTTCATCTGCAGGAAGTGCAACCTGATGTAAAAATAAATTTTAAGAAATCACCAACTTATTCAAAAATCAATATATTTTGTACTCAACATCAATGATGGCTTGAAGAACGAAAGTGATAAACTAGAGTACTTCCCATAATCTTAAGACTGTGTAAAATTAAATAACTGGCACACCCTTGTAGAGCAGTAATCAGATCACTCGCCTCCAAAGGAGCACAGCGCATATACCCTGGGTTCAAGTCCCAAGTCCGGGGGGGGAGTAACCAATGTGAACAACAAAATAAAAATAAATAAAACGCTTCTTCCTCCTCTCTCTTCCTGCCGGCCTGTCTATTTGCCTTTATTCCTGGCTGCACCTTTCCAAAATAAAATAGAATAAATGAAATAACATAACATAAAATAAAAAATTTTAAAAACGGGCACAACCTGGTGATATAACTGTAAGGTCACACGCCACCTGACAAGCCTAGATCACATATATCTCAAGGACCGTGGTTCCAGGGAAACAACCAAGATGAACAACTAAATAAAATAAAAACATTAACTCTTCTTTCTGTCTGCCAGTCTATTTCCTTTCATTCCTGCCTGCACCCTTGCTTTAAAAAAAGAAGTAACAGCCTTTAAGAGCAAGGCAAATTTCCATATTTCTGACAAGGGCTTAATATCCAAAATATATCAAGAACTCATATAACTCAATGACAGAAAAACAGGCGCCCCAATCAAACAGTGGGAAGAGGAATTGGAGAGAGAGTTTTCTGAAGAGGATATACAGATGGTCAACAGGCACAAGAAAAGATGTTCGTACCTGGCTATCAGGGAAATGCAAATCAAAACAACAATGAGATAGTACCTTACACCTGAGAGACTGGCTATTATCCAAAAGTCTACAAACAACAAATGTTGGCAAGGATATGAAGAAAAGGGAACACTTTTACATGGTTGGTGGGAGTGCAAACTGGTGCAACCCCTATGGAAAACAGTATGGAGATTGCTCAAAAAGTTGAAGATGGAAATCCCCTATGATCCCTTAATTCCACTTCTAGGTATTTACCCCAAAAGTACAAAAACACTCTTTCACAAAGATTTATGCTCCCATGTTTATTGCAGCCCTATGCTCAATAGTTAAGAAGTGAAAACTACTTTAGTGCTCAATATCAGATGAACAGATAAAGAAGGCATACACAATGGAATACTACCCGTGGCCATTAGAAGAGATGAAATCTTATCATCTGAATCAACATGGATGGAATTAGAAGGGATTATACTAAGTGAAATAAGCCCAAAGAAGAAAATAGATACCAGAGAAGCTCACTCATAGGTGGATGTTAATATAAAAGAAAAAAAAGGAACAGATGAAACAAAACCAAACCTTGGACACTTGCAAAAACAACCGAGGTTACCAATTGGGAATGGGATGGGAGTAGGGGGAAGGCAAGTGATGGTGGAGCCCATTGGACAATGGTGAAGAATACTTGGTGATTTGGTGGAGGGCAGAGTGTGTTGACATATGTCTTAGGAATGGCGAAACTGCACATATGGGAACCTACGCATATGAGTTTAGTTTAATGTGTAAAATCAAATTTTTTTTTAAAAAAAGAACAAGGCATAATGCTACAATGACAATATGCAAAAAACCTCTATTATTACTTAATATTAATATGATTAAAAGCTTATAATTTGATTTCCCTGAGGAAACGATACATTTATTAAGGTCTAGATCTTATAGTTATTTTCCTATTTCCTACCACTAATATACTGCCTGACATTAGTGAATGCTCTTAAAAATTTGAAGCAACATAAAGATGGGTTTTACCATATGAAAGAAAGCTATGTGAAGTAGAATACTTATTTCCTAGAACTGGAAAATTAATTTTCTACCATGCTGAGAGCATCTCACAATATACCATAAATTTTCAAGACTTAATACTGGCAATGTTTACATATTGCTAACCCAAGCAAGAATCTTAATCAATTAGTGTATAAATAGTTCACAAGGACAAAGTAAGGTACACACAAAAATTAGAAATCATTTCTAACAGTGAAACTTCAATAAATATTAGATGAGATTAGGTGCCTTAGAAATACTGAGATTGTTGGTATAGTTGCAACTCAATTAAGATAAAGATGATGCAGTATTTCAAAATGAAATAACTAAAACCCAACTATAATTTTTAAAAGTGAAACTTATTTGTGAAATCTAGTAATACCCAAGTATACTGAATGGGTTAGAAAAAATGTGATGTACTAAATGAAATCTATTTAAAAAAAAGACAAAAGAAGGAATTTGGTAACTTACAAAGCACCAATAGGAAAGAGTTAACCTATTAGCTGTTATTATTAGTGAATGAACATTTCTCCTATCTCTCTTTATATTTTCCAGTACATAAACAAAGAACATTAGCACAAAGCAGTTATGATTTTAACGTCTCTGAGATTTAATAGTAACAACAACAAATTGTATTTTCACAATTATGAAAATCAAAGAGTTTTGTTTTTATTCCTTAAAAACAGTCTAACACTAAAATATAAATATACAGGAGAAGAAGTCTGCAGATATTAAGCAAACAGAAAACCAGCAAAATGATCAATAGTCAAATAGATTTAGCAATTAGTTGCAGAGATTTTTGCCTGAGCAGTCTGAAAAAAATAGAGAAGAAATCTAATTGCAGTAGTTAAAAGATAAAAGGTTAGGTCTAGCAAGGATTTCCCAAGCAGAGCACTCAACAGTGACTCTAAGAAAGATCCATGTATCGACTGAAAAATAAAAGTACCTAAGAAATGCACTGGGTAAATGACTACAACACAGAAAAAAAGCAACCTAGAAGAAAAATGAAGCTTTTGAATATTCATATGCTGACAGAATTCTCGAACAGAGAAAGGAGCCTCCAGAAGCAGTCAAGGGAGGAAATGCCTTTGCCTGCACAGGGGAGGTAAGTTACAGCCAAGAACCACCATAGCGATCCTCTTTATCCTAAGAGGCAGAGTGGATGTGACAGATGCAGATGGACTTCGTGAAAAAGATTACAACAGGACACCCTAATTCAATATCCTCAAGTCTCTAGATGAAGTAAAAGATAGTTACTTGCTAAAAACGTGAGAGATGACAGAAAGGAGGGCTTGAGGATACTTGTGGAAGAAAAGGACTTCTGACTTCCTGAAAGAAAAATTTGTTTGCTTCCCCTTTCCCCCATCTTTTCTAAGACCAGCACATAAACTAAGGTCAAACCTAAGTGTTGATTAGGAATCAGATGAATATTACACCTGGTAAATTAAGTGTACTTTTAAAGGAACATAAGGAATTCATAGTAGAAAAACATTTCTTAAAAAATAAAGTTCTAAATCTATATCAAAAGTCATTTTTGCTAATTTGGAATTACTCTCCTTATTCAAATAAAACCTTATTTAATAAGATTCCTCAATTATCTGTGATAATTTATAAGGTTGTATGGTAAAGATATCTTAATACAATTGTTTCAGTTTCCTTGTGTCCCATAAGTTTATAAACTCATTTCCAAAGGGTTGCTGCAAGTTATCAATGACCACCATCTTGTGGTAGAACAATGAAAATGCAATATATCAGTCACTGGACCAAGACATAAAAGAGCATACGACCTGCAAAATGGCACTATTACTTGCTGAACACCTACTAAGTGCTGGGCACTTTACATAATTTTCTTATATAATCTTTACAACTGCCCCATGAGGTAAATTCCTTACTTCAAATTTGCAAATCAAAAAACCAGCATCATGCTCTTCGGCTTTTATCTTAAATGAATGAAAATCTACAGTCACACAAAAATCTGTCAACAAAAATTCTAGCAGTCTTATATTTAATAGGTGAAAACTAAAAACAAAATGTACTGCAATCAGTAAAATTTTAAACCAACAAGTATAGCCATACATGTAACACTACTCAGCAATAGAAAGAACTGAACTATTGCTACATGGAACAACTCAGATCTTACAGATTTATGGTCTTAAAAAGCCGAATCTCAAAATACATGATTTACATAATAATTCTGAGACAATAAAACTACAGAGAAATAGACAGGTTAGTACCAGTCAGTAATTAGAGGAGGAAGGCAGAGGGATGGTGAGTGTCGTTATAAAAGGACAGGAGGGAAATGTGTGA
The DNA here is from genome assembly GCA_004363575.1 of Solenodon paradoxus. NCBI lineage: Eukaryota > Metazoa > Chordata > Mammalia > Eulipotyphla > Solenodontidae > Solenodon > Solenodon paradoxus. The sequence continues at coordinate 545,939 of RJWH01000559.1, read as the reverse complement.
TGTGGTAAAACAAGTCTATATGTGATAAAATTACATAGAATTATAATCATCACACTTCTCCCCCCATAAATAGACACACAAATGAGTGTGTATAAAACTGATAAATCTGAATGAGATCTGTGGAATACAACAATGTCAATTCAGTTTTCTAGTGTTGATATTATCCTATAGTTATGCCAGATATTATCTTATGGGAAATAGGTGAAAGGTACATGAAATCTCCCTATACATTTTAAAAATAATTTCTTGTATAGTTAACAATTATTTCAAAACTTAAAACATTCCTCTAAACTTTAAAAAGCAATGTCAGAGATCAGAGTCCAGATGGTGACTGGTAGGAAGAAGACCCCCATTCTACCCATAGAGCAACAACTAAGAGTAATTTACTCTTCAGAAACAAACACTGAGGAAAAGCAGGCACAGAGGCTACAGAGATGTAGCAGGAATAGCGACTACAAAGGGTAGGCGAAAAAGTCAGGGTTCTGAGCTACACCTTGGATTCGGGATTCAGGGCACACAGACAGCGCAGAATTATAGGAAGAACCAAGTCTCCCAGAAACTGCCAAAGCAGCAGAGGCTATGCAGCAAGAAAGGGACGTGGTGCCAGGGGAGAGGGTCTTAGCACAGAACCAGAGGACCAGTCCCTGGTGGTACTGGAAAGCAGCTAGGGAAATCCCCCAACCCCAATCCCTATGCAGGAGCCACAGGAACACCCCTCCAGAAATCCTGCACCCAGGCTTAAAGGAAAAAAGGGAGTCTCTCAGAGGGAGAAACAATCAACACTGCCTACTAGCATCACCCTGTGGATGAAGGCAAAACTGCAACCCGATTTCTGAGTGTGAGTCAACAGCAAGGTAGTCATTATGGTTTGGAGCTGGAACACTGCAAGCCCCACACAAGCTCCAACCCCGTAAGCTGAACTCTTGGGCAGCGACAGAGGGTCCACATAAGAACTTTAACGAATCAAACCAGTGGTAACACCACAAAACTCAAGAAATCCCAGTGTTCAAGTCAAGATCCGAGCTTACTCAGTTCAAGTTGATACCCTACAAAGACCATCACCGCAGGGAAACCTAATCCACAGAAACAAACAAAATGCCAAACAGAGGAAAGATACAAAAATATACGCAAAATTATGGATGCAATCAAAAATACAGGAGAAAAACAGATGCTTGCAAACTACCTGAGGATGAATATGGGCAAAGTGATAAATATACTAATAGGAAATCAAAAAAGCAAAAGAGGAAGAAAAAGAGAACAAAAAAGAGAACAAAAAAGAGAAACAATGAAGGGAGATATCAAAGAAATGAAGAATCTGATCGCTAACTTATAGAATTAAATAGATGGACTCAGGATAGTGAGCTAGAAGATAGGGCAGAGGAATGCACTCAAGCAAACCAGAAAAGATAAAAGAATGCAAAGAAATAAAGACAGCATTCAAGACCTATGTGATAACATTAAAATAAACAACATTGGCATTATAGGGGTCCCAGAAGGAGAAGAAAAAGAAAAGAGGGCAGAAATTGCATTTGAAGAAATAATAACTGAAACTTTCCTAACCTGAAGAGTAAAGCAGCTCTATGCCAAGAGTAAACAATCTTGGGGACATGAACAGATTTCTAGAAATATAGTCTACTAAGACTGAACCTGGAGGAAGGGGAAAATCTGAACAGAATAATCACAAGCAAAGAAGTGGAAGAGGTAATCAAATCTCCCTAAAAATAAAAGTCCAGGACCAGATGGCTTTTCTAATGAGTTTTTCCAAAACTTCAGAGAAGAGTTAATACTTATTCTCTAAAAGTGTTCCAAAATACTGAACAGAGAACATTCCAAAATACTTTCTATGGTTAACATCATATTGATAACGAAAGCATATAGAGACATCAACAAGAAAGAAAATCACAGACCAATATTTCTAATCAACATAGATGTAAAAATTCTCACCAAAGTTTAGCAAACTGAATCCAGCAATGCATCAACAGGATCATCCAACATGACTAAGTGGTATTTATCCCAGGTATGCAAGCATGCCTCAACATATTCAACAGACATAAATCTATTAATATAATACACCATATCAACAAGAGTAAAGAGAAAAACCACACGATCATTATCAACAGACGCAGAGAAAACTTTTAACAAGATCCAACTCACTTATGATTAAAAAAAAAAACCCTGTATAAAATGGGGATAGAAGGTACATACCTCAACATAAAGGCCATATATGATAAACCCACAGTCAACATGAAGGTCAATGGCAAAAAACAGAAACACTTCCTCTAAGCTCAGGACAAAATGCAAGGTTTTCACCACTTTCACCACTATTTAATATTGTAGTAGACGACTTGGCCACAGCAATTAAATAAGAAAAGACTCCATATTGGAAAGAAAGAAGTGAAACTATCATTTGCATGATTTCATTATATATACTGAAAACCCTAAAAACTCTTGTCAAATGTAATAACCTTAGGATGACCTACTAGCTTGGACCATGTGAAATTAATAACTATTTTTGCTATGACCTACAAACTGACAAAATCATGACTCAACTTACTACGAAGTTCTATGTCTCAGGAGACATAGAACTCCCTGCCTATGTTGCAGCAAGACCAACTCTGTGCCTCTGTCATCCATACAATAAAATATTTTTTTCCTCTGTTTTTCCCCACATCAGTCCCTCCACCTTCATACCCACATACTCTTAGGACTTACGATAGTAGCAAAAATCAAACAAACAAAAGCACTGTCAAAGAGGTTGGATCTTAACTAAGGAATCTTAACAACCAAATCTTAACTAGGAAAAGCACTGTGCAAGGAACTACGAGTGGAATACAAAGTCCCAGCCAGTGCCTTCCCCTCAGATGATCTGTACCCCACAGAAACTACTGTTTCCAAAACTCTTAAAGCTGTCTTCTAATCATCACAGTAAGTAGACAGTTGAAAGTAAAATTTATGACACCATTTTTCATTTTGTTTTTAATAGTTTTATTATTTCTTTTGTTTACATTTCTATACTTATTTTAGGACACTGAAATTGCACCTCGGTCTGTTTCTATTTCACATCAATACCCACAACCAGAGTTTTAGTGCCCTTTACCACACCTTGTCCCAGCTTTTCTTCCTTCCCTCCTCTCTCTCCTCCTGGTAGTAACAGACTTGTTTGTGTCCGGTGATTTTTGTTGAGGTTTGTCTGTTTGTTTTATTTCTTTATATTACACATATGGGTGAATCCAAGCTATCCTTTTTCTTTCTGGTTGTTTCACTTCACATGAACCCCATCTAGATTACTGCAAAAGGCACAATTTCGTATGACACTACTTATAACACCAAACTATGGTGTACTGTGTGCTTACCTCGTGTGTACACCCTTCGACAGTTTCAACTGATTGTACCTTCACTCTGGGCATCAAATCTGCCAAACTTTAAAAAAAAAGTCAACATTACATTGAAAAAAATCAGATAAGTCTCCCAACTGCACTATAAAGGAAATGATACTATTCAATCATCAGTAGTGTAAATAGGAAAATATCTGATTAAGAATACATAAGATGACAGAAAGTATAAAATAAATTAACCAAATACAGATGCTGCCATAATTTATGAGTTTTCCTTATTCTCAGCAAAATCCTATATTATAACCACCTACATTGTTTAAATTTTAAAAGAACATGATAAATTAACAAACATGTATTTGTCGGATTCATTATTCTCATATTTACTATACTTCCGATTTTTACTTTAAATAAATAATGGTGCTTTAGATAAGATCTAAGAATTACTACAATAAAATATGATGATTTTAAATTACCAATATTATTTTGTAATCCTTTCCACTAGCTTGAGTAAATGGTGCATCTTAAATACTTCAGTGACACATCTACCACCTTGTATAGTAGTTACTTTTGCTGATTATTGTAACACTGAATTTGTCTTAAAAAGTTATAAAAAGAGCAAGTTCTTTATGGAACTGCCAAGCTAGAATATGACATGGAAACACAAAAGAATGAGTCCTTTCTATACTTCCCCAAACTTAACAGAAATGTCTTATACTTATGTGGGCATGAATATGTAAAGAATATCTTGATTTATTTCCTATTCAGCAAATATTTTCATAAAATAACAACATACTAGCAATCTTTAAAACTTTATGCAACCAACTCAATTAAGAGTTACTAATATTTATGGCAATGAAAAAAATACTACCTTAAGTCTTCGGTTATTGACTCTTCTACCCTGAGCTTCTTTCCAAAAATGGGTTCATCTGTGCCTTCAAAATCTGCATCTCTCTTGTTTTTTCCAATGTTAGTTGATTCTGTCTGTATTTTACCATCAAAACGCTTCCTGAAAAGTAAAGTTTTGAATGAATTCAGCATTATCAGTTCTTATTTTAAAAGTGACTTCATAAAACATTCCATATATAATCAACACATTAGAAAAAAGGGTGTAAAAAGATGTTACAAATAACTGGTTGAAGCACATAATAACCTGTTTCAGTAATAAAACTGAATACTACTCCTTTTGCATTATTTGAAAGCTATTTTTAAAATATTTTGCTGTATGCTTGGTGGCTTAGGAAATAACGCCACTGGGTGTAGTCCACATACGTCCCAAGGATCTAGGTTCAAGACCCAGGGTCAGGTGGAACAACCAAGGCTGACAACTAAATAATAAAATTAATGCTTCCTTCTTCTCTCCCTGCGACACTCCTGCCTACACCTTTCCTTTAGGCAAACAAATGGCAACTCACATTAACATAACTACTAGCATAGTAGTCTTAAAAAATTTTAAGTTAAAAACTTGTTAGATATTTACATGAACACTTTTAATAAATATTTAATGATTTGTCTAATGGCATAATATTACTATTTGGGAGAAGAAACTTTGTAATTGGATTCACTGGTCAAAAGTAGTGACAATAAAGAAGTGAAGCTTGATGAACTTGATATCCATAAGGGAATTCAATCTGACCTCTATCCTTATCATACACAAAAATCAATTCCATGTGGATTTTAGATCTAATCGTGAAAAGCAAAACAACAAAAACTCTATAAGATAAACAGAAAACTTATCTAAATGCTTTATTAAGTAGTACACACGATTTTTTTTTCTTAAAGGAAAGGTATAGACAGGAATGAAGACAAGTGAGCAGGCAGGAAGAGAGAGAAGCAGCATCTTAGTTTTATTTAGTTGTTCACACTGGTTGTTCCCCAGGAACCAGGATCTGAATCCAAGTCCCTGGGATAAGTGTAGGCGGTACTCTCCAGAGGCAGCTGACCTAACTGCTTTGCTACAGGGGCATCCAGGACACAAGATTTTTAATCAAAAAGTTTGATAAAATTGGTCTGCATTAAAAATAAGAATTTCTGTTAACCGAAGTTACTACTAACAGAATAAAGAGACAAAAATCAAGAAACTACCTGAAACACATATAACCAACAAAAAGTGTAAGTCTAAAATGCTGGGGTTGGGAACAATGAATTTAAAAAAAAGACAACTCAATAAAAAACGAGCGAAAAGAGTCAAACCGGAATTTTACAAGAAAGGGTACCTAAATAAGCAATATGCATGTGAATAAACATATGAAAAGCTCAAAATTATTATCAGAAACAAAGTATACAATACTAGATCCAGTAGCTCTCGAATTTTTGGTCTCACAATCCTTTCCCAGTCTTAAAAATTGAGAATTCCAAAGAATTTTGTTTATGCATTTTTATCAATTTTGACCCTACAGATATTAAAAATGAAATGTTTTAAAAAGTCACCTCTTGATATAAGTTCAAATGGCAATAAGCCATTACATAGTAACATAAAAAAGTTTTAACGAAAAAATTATTTTTCAAAACATTTTTTTAAATGACAAGAGGAGTATCATTTTGTATCTGTGCAAATGTTTTTTAATGGCCAGCTTAATAAAAGGCAGGGGACAACAAAATTCAATCATATTTTTGAGAGCCACTGCTCAGAGTTATAGCCATAAATTTTACAATATAGCTGAGTAAAAGCCAACACAAAAGAGTAGTGGTTGGATGCAGTCTATATACATCCTAAGGACCTAGGTTCATATCCCAGGGCTGGGAGGAATAACGAGGAAGAATAAATAAAATAAATGAATAAATAATGCTTCTTTCTCCTCTCTCATTCCTGCCTGCACCTTTCCTTTTAAATAAAAATTGAGACTAACTTGCTTTCAACTCAAAATAGTTGTTATAAACAAAACAATGAGATACTGAGATAACTTCTCACACCCATGAGAATGGCCATTATCCAAAAAACTAGAAACTACGTGTTGTTGAGGATGTGGTGAAAAGGAAACCTTATGTACTGCTGGTGGGGGTGTAAATTGGTACAACCATTAGGGAAAGTATATGGAAAGGCCTCAGAAAATTGAAAATTTCATGGTTTTCTCTCACTCGTGGCTACCTTACAAACACAAATTTGAAGAGATAGCTGCACCTTTAAGTTCATTTGCAGCATTATTTACAACTAAGAGCTGGAAGCAACCTAAGTACCCATTGGTAGATGAGTAAATAAAGATGTAAATCTATAAGAATATATATATGCAAAGGATGACCTGTCATTTGGAAAAATGGGTGAACCTAGAAGGAATACTTAAGTCAGAAGGTGAAAGACATCATATGACTTCACTTATGTGTAGTATATAGAGAAACTAAATAAATGAACCAAATCAAACAAAAGTAGACTAAGAGATCAAATCAGTGGTTACTAAGAAGGGAAGGGGAAAGAAGGGCAAACTGGGTAAAAGGGGTCAATTACTGGATTATTGGTGGCATACTTAATGTATTATATACAAATGCTGATTTGTTGACTTACAATAATATATATCTTAAATTTATATGCTATAATGCAATGTCTTTCAATAAAGATTTAATTTAAAAATGTGTATGTCCTATCACCTTACCTAAACTAAAAAATGTCCTTGATTGAAAAATCAAATCTAATTATTCCAAACATCTATTGGGTATCTCCCCCAATACTATGAGTAAATTTTAATGATGAATCACCTTTATCTAATTGTTGGTTTTTCTTATCAACGATAAAGCAATGTCTGTGGGATCATTTAGTGCCTGTCTCTATCATTAGACTGGCAATCTCCCGCAGAAGTGATCGCTTTTGCTCCTTCCATCCTATTACCATAAAGACACAAAGGTGTTCATTAAATATTTGTAAGGGACTATTTAGCAAACACGCTAAGCAGAACGAAATATAAAGTCTGTAAACTTTCCGATGGCTGTATATCACTGTAAATACGTTTATTTTTCCTCAAAGGCAGCATTTGAGAATTTATTAGGTGCTAAGCACTGTTAGGCGAGTTAAAAATTCTAATTTAATTCTCACAAGAACCCTAGGGTGGTATAGGCGCTATTACCTCCTTTTGATAGGCAAGAAAACTACAGCTTGGAGATTACTCTTCCTTCTCCTGTTGGTATTTACTCTTCTCCCTTCAAGTCAAGCCGTTATTTTATATTTTTTAGTTTCTTACCCCTTTTCTCAACTGGCACGCGTTTCGTTTATTAATGACTATGTGCCAGGTAGCATGCCAGTACTGGGGTGAACCAAAGAGATACCATAACTGCCCTCAAAACCCCAGATGCAAGCACGGGATAGAGGCAGCAACAGAGACATTAAGAGAAATGCAGCCACAGAGCACGCACCCTGCGGGTATGGGGAAACGCCAAGAACTGGCTTCCCAGAATCGACTTTCTTGCCCCTTACCCAACATTTTTTCTCAAACCTCTTCATTTCCTGACGCCACTCAGTGTACACCCCCACTTTCTCAGGCTCTTAAAAAAGAAAAAAGGGCAGTATTTTCTTCCCTTAGCACCTCTCGGTGCTCGGAAAATACAACGGGGAAACTTCCCTTACCCAGCCTTTTCCGCAGACCCTGGGGGGCCCTTCCATTTCCCTTTCTCCTTTTCCTTGTCTTTTTTAGTTCCGCTTGCAGCGGTCGAGTCGTCTTCGAACACGCTGAAAAGCTCATCTCCGAAAGCGTCCGCCATCTTTCGGAACCCTGCGACCGATCTCCCTGCTACCCACGAGGCTCCGCGACGGCGCTGCTACACTTCAACAGTGGCCCGTGAGAGACAAAAGTAATCGAGTCACGCACTCGCCAAGTATTCTTCCGTAACAACTTTTTCTATGGTTCCTTTCTGACCTTTCCTTTCAGACCACTCCTGGCGAGAAGCACACTAGCTATAAAGAGAGCATGGTGAAAGGCTTGGCGGGGTAGTTTGGTAAGCAGCCGACTCCAGGAGGAGAGAGCGGAGTCAAAGAGGCGGGACCTTGATGAATCGGGCCAATCGTGAGGCAGCGGTCTCCCATGCCGGAGAAACCCGGATGGAGGATTGAGGGTGACGGCTCCCGATCCGGGGAACGTCAGGATCTTTCAGAGGCTGTGCTGGTGTGGTTCCGGGAAGAATCTTCTGTCACTGCTGCAACATGGGCGGCAAGAATAAGAAGCACAAGGCGCTGGGAGCCGCGGCGGTACGGGCCGCCGTCTCTGCCTCCAGAGCCAAATCCGCCGAGGCCGGAGCTGCCGGAGAGGCCCAAAACAAGAAGCCAGTGGCCAGACCGCCCCCTGCTGCCGCCACAGCGAGCACCAGGGAGCCCCGAGGGAAACAAGGTACGAGCGACCGTCGGGCTCCGGGTCTCGCGCCCGGATTCTCTGATGCTAGTCTTCGCACTTGGGCGGGTCCTGAATCTCAAAATTTGTGTTTCCTACACCTGGAGCTATTCGCTTCTCAGGGGCTAGCCTTGTAGATCAATCTAAGCTTTTTGGGCTCCAGAGTTCCGACCGTAGCGCAATTGCGGCCTGGCTTCTCCTTCCTAACCTCCACTTTTTCGTTTTCCAAGTACAGTTCGAATTGCATTTGCTCCCCTTTCGGCAGAGATCAGCCCTGAGCTGTCTTCTCTGTTAGCAAAGCTAATGCAGAGCAGAGTGTGTGATTACTAACCCCCGGGAGCCAGATCTATTTTCTGCCTCCTCTTCAGATCCTTTCCAGCAAAAATGTCTTATTTCCATATGTTGTGGGAAAATCAATATTCAATAAGAATTTCAGTGCTTACACACTGAATATGAATATAACGTATTGTAAAAAAAATATTACTCTATATCGCAGTCATGGCTTTCTGCGGACAGCGCAATTTGGTTTTATAACTTGGAGATCGCTGATTCCTCCTGCAGAACCGCAAGGCATGTTCACAGCTGATTTTCTTTTTAAATGAACAATTTGCACACTATTTCGTTCTGTTTAACGTGTTTGCTTGCAGTTCTTACTGAAATAGTCCCTTGACAAATATTTATTGAACACCTTTTTGTCTGTTATGGTGATAGCATAGAAGGAGCAAAAGCGATCACTTCTGCGGGAGATTGCCAGTCTAATGATAGAGACAGGCACTAAATGATCCCACAAACATTGCTTTATCATTGATAAGTGCCACAAAGAAAAGTTAAAGAGAATTAAACAGAGGATTTAATTTTTACTGGAGAGAAGTCTTCAGTGGTCTTTTTGGAAAAGTGATAGTTAAGCAGAGATCAAGAGGATGAATAGGTGTTAACTGTGTAAAGAATAGCAGAAATAGTATTTCTGGCAGCGATAAAGAACAGCATGTGCAGAGATCTTGAATCAGGAAAGTGCATGGACCTTGGAGGTTCGCCTAGAATGTAAGTTAGCATAGTTAAGTAGGAGAGGAGGTATCAAAAAGAAGGTGGATAATTCTTTGCTGTCCAATTTATTGTAACATTTTACTTATGTCTATAATTACAAGTACATAGACTTTCTTTTGACTTTACTGTGACTTTTTTTTACTCTGTGAATCAGCCTCTTTTGACTGTCTTTTCTTGAGATTCTCAGAATTCACTTGAACTCCCTAATAGTCTTCGTTGTATTCTTTGACTTCCTCCAACCCCAAATAACCCTTACTGAAGATATGTCTTCTGTAGTGTTGTTCCCTTTCTAAAGCCCTTCTAGGAGAGTTTGTCTGCATCACCTTATTCTCTCTGTTCTGATGTAGATGACTCCTCAATCAACATGACCTGTCTTGGTCTCTATTCCTATTTAAATCAGTGATTTCTACACTTTTTGGACCTATTTTGTAAGCATTTCAAATTTATCATGGGTAATACTACTCCTACCCAAACTAGCTTCTCCTGTAATGTTCTTATCAAAAAAAGGATTTTTTTTTTTGATAGTCTTCTTTATTCAGGGTGGGTATTCTAGATACCTTACTTTTTCACATCCAATTTTGTTGCCAAACTACATGCAGTCTTCACTCATTTATCTTCAGTGTACACCCTTTCACTTTTCATGTGTGTTGTTCACACCTCAGTAATGGGTCTCCATAGCGCTTTTCTTTTTGCTATCTCCAGACTGTCCTGCATACAAGCATCAGAGTGATCTCTCAGAAACACTGAAGACAGCACTTCCTAGTTTCTTTCACATCGTCACCGACTTTGTCATAAAGTACAAACAATTCAGCTAACATCCAGAACCCCTTTCCGGCCTTTTTATTAATTTCTATATTCAGCTATTACAAAACTGGTATATTTTCACTGCTCCAAATGTATCTGTTGGCTTTCTGCTTCCTCATATTTATTCTTGCCATTTCTCTTCATAATATACCATTGATTCCTAACACTGCCAATTGCCCATCCCAGATGCGAACTTCTTTTTCAGTTCCTAATGTATTCATAGTTTATGTATTATTGTATGAGTCGTTCATTTTAATATTTAGATTATGCCTATGATATGTGAGGAATTACAGTTTATCCATACTGCAGAAATTCAGGAGGTAGATGGGTGCAATCCCACATACAGCCCAAGGCCCCAGGTTCAAGACCCAGAACAGGAAGGAACAACCAGTGTGAACAACTAAATAGAAATAAAAATAAAGCACTTCCTCCTTTCTGCCTGTCTGCTTGCCTACTCATCTTCATTCCTGCCTGTACCTTTCCTTTAAAAAAAAAATTAGGAGGTGTAAACTGTTTCATGGATATGTATTAACATCCCTCATATGTATTCCAGTGCTGTGCATATAGGTATTAAAAAAGTTTCTTGGCTAGGTGACAAGGACATATTCAGAGGAATTAAGGTCTAGAAATCATGAAAAAAATTGTCATCGATTAAAGTTGTAAGTGATTTAGTATACATATCAGTATAAGCAACATTACTACACAAAATGCCACATGATTTTTTTGTTTTTCTTTTCAGTGGATATTTTAATACAGCATATGTTAGGCCTAGATTGGAGAAAATGATGAACAAGTACAGACAAAAACATTTCTGAACTCTTTATAGTCCAAATGTAAACGTAATTTTTCTACTCCACTTCTATATCTGTCTTTTCTTTTTTTCCTTTTTAGTAGTTTTTAACTATATTTTAATTTTTTTATTGAGGGAATATTGCACTATAACATTCTACAATATGTAATTATATATGGAAGGGGTGCATCATTGTAAGTCATCAGCTGTATGTGATGCAGCCGTTCACAACTACAGTGCAGTTCTTCCTTCACCAACTGATCACCTCTACCCATCTTACCTGCTCCTCTCTCCCTTACATTCCTGCAATTGCTAATTTGATTTTATGACTACTTATCTATTTTTGTTTGACTTTGTTCATTTGTTTGATTTCTCCGTATTCCACCTATGAGTGAAATCATAGGATGTCTGTTTTTCCCCTTCCGGCTTATCTCATTTAATTCCCAGTAGGTTATCCACGTTGCTACAAATGGCAGGATTTTTTTTTTTTTTAAATAGCTGAGTGGTTTTCCAATGAGTATGTATATATCACATCTTCTTTATCCACTTACCTATTGATGGGCATTAAGTTGTTTCTAGTTCTAGGCTATTGTAAATAGAGCTTCAATGAACATGGGGGTGCATCTAACTCTTTCAGTTAATGTTTATTTTTAGGGTAAATATCCAATAGTGGAATAACTGGATCATATGGAATTTCCATTATCAGATTTTTGAGTAATTCCCATACTGCTTTCCATAAAACCTTTTGCACTCCTCCCAACAGTGTGTAAGAGTTCCCTTTCCTCTACATCCTGATCAACATTTGTCATTTCCATTATCTCAGTATTGTTTTGATTTACATTTCCCTAATAACAAGAGTAGCCTGTTGGTTACCTACCTTCTTTGGAGAAGTATCTAATAAGATCTTTTTTTTAATTAATTAAATTTTTTTTTTTAAGGAAAGTTGCAGTCAGGAATGAGGGCAAGTAGGCAGGCAGGTAGGAAGAGAAAGGAGAAAGAAGCATCTTTATTTCGTTTTTATTTAATTGTTCACACTGGTTGTTTCCCTCTGGACCTGGGACTCAAACTCAGGTATGTGGACACAACTTCAGCTCATTTTTCTATTGGATTATTTTATTTTCTCTTGTTGAGTTTTATGAATTCTTTATATGCTTTGAATATTAACCTTTGTCAGATGTATTATGTACAAATATCTTCTCCATTCAGTGGATGTCCTCTCATTTTGATGATAGCTATACAAAAGCTTTTGATTTTGATGTTTGATCCTACTTGTTTATTTTGGAATTTCTTTGACGTTAGTGTCTAGTTCTCAAAGACCTCTCTTAGGTTAATGTCAAGGAGTGTTTGCTTGTGTTTTTTCCTATTTTTTTTTATGGTATCAGGTCTTTAATCCATTTTGAATTAATTTTTGTGTATGGTGTTAGGTAGTAATCTAGTTTTAGTCTTTTGCAATGGACTGTCCAGTTTTCCCAACACCATTCCTACTTATTGAAGAGACTGTTCCTGCCCCTTTGTATGCCTCTTGAATTTTTTTTTCATAAATTAGTTTTCCAAATATGTGTGGGTTTATTTCCATACCCTCAATTCTACTATTTCATTGATCTATGTGTCTGTTTTTACTCCAATACTATGCTGATTTGATTACTATTGCTTTGTACTGTAGTTTGAAGTCAGGGAACATGGCATGTATGTTTTTGTTCTCTTTTTCTCAGGATTATTTTTGCTATTCGGGGTCTTTTGCAGTTCCAAAAAGTTCTGTGATTTTTTGTTGTTCTTTTCTGTGAAGACTATCTGAGATTTTGACGGTGATAACATTAAATCTGTATGTTGCTTTATAACCATTTTAACAATGTTGATTCTTTCAATCCATGAACATGGAATAGCTTTCTATTTCTTTGTCTTTTATTTCTTTTAGCAATGTCTTGTAGTTTTCAGAGTACAGATCTTTCATGTCTTTTGTTAAGTTTATTCCAAGCTTCTTTATTTTTTTATTTTTTGATGAAGTCATAAATGATATTGTTATCCTGAGTTCTCTTTCTGCTAGTTTATTTGCCTGTAGAAATGCAACAGATTTTTTCATATTAATTTTGTAGCCTGCCACTTCACTGTATTCATTTATCGTTTTAACAGCTTTTTTTGGAGCCTTTGGGATTCTCTCTCTATATTTTCATGTCATCTGCAAATAGTGATAGTTTCACTTCTTCCTTTTCAGTTTGGATACCTTTGTGTCCTTTTCTTGTCTAATTACACTGGCCAAGATTTCCAACACTATATTAAATAGTGGAGAGAGTGGACATCCTTGCCTTGTTACTGATCTTAGAGGAAAAGCTTTCAGTTTTTCCCCATTGAGTATGTTGTTGACTATGGGTTTGTCATATATAGCCTTTGTTAATTTGAGGCACATTTTGTCTGTAGTCATTTTTAGGAGGATTTTTAACATAAAAGGGTGTTGAATCTTATCAAATGCTTTTTCCAAAGCTTTAGAGGTGATCTTATAGTTTTTGTCTTTTTGTTGATGGTAGTATATAATATATATTGATTTGCATATGTTGAACTATCCTTGCATTCCTGGAATATATTATCCTACTTCATTGCGGTGCGGTATACGACTTTTTTGGCGGGGGCAGGGAATGGAAAGGTGCAGGCAGGCAAGAAAACAGAAGAGGAAGAAGCATTTGCTTATTTTATTTAATTGTTTATCTTAGTTGTTACCTCTGGCCCTAGGTCTTGTGGACTGTGTCTGGTGGGCTTACCCACTACGCCACTAGGGCTGTCGTGGTATACTATTTTTTTAATGAATTATTTAATTCAATTTGCTAGTAGTTTGGGGTTTTGTTTAATTCAGTTTGCTAGTATTTTATTAAGGATTTTTGCATCATGTTTATCAGAGATATTGATCTCTAATACATTTTCTCTTCTTGTGATGTCCTTATCTGGTTTTGGAATCAGAATGATGTTGACATCATAAAAAGTGTTTAGAAGTTTGCCTTTTTCAATTTTTTGCAAAACTTTGTAAAGGATTTGTATTAGTTCTTTGAAAGTTTGGTAGAAATTGTTGGTGAAACCATCTGGTCCAGGACTTTTGTTTTTTGGGAGAGTTTTCATTACTTTTTCAATGTCCTTACTCATGATCTGTCTGCTTAGGTTTTCTATATTTCCTGATTTAGTCTTGGAATGTTATATGCTTCTAAGAATTTTGTCCATTTTTTCCTAGGTTATCCAATTTGTTCCCATACATCTTTTTATAATACTCTTATGATCCTTTTTTTTCTGTGATATTAGTTATATTTCTCCTCTTTCATTTTTGTTTGTGTTTTTTTCTCTTTTCTGAATCCAGCTAGTATTTTGTCTGTTTTGTTTATCTTTTAAAGAATCAGCTCTTGATTTTATTGATTTTTTTTCATCTCTTATTTCATTTATTTATGTTTTAATTTTATTATTTCCTTCCTTCTGCTGACTTTTGGTTTTGTTTTTCTTCTTGTAGTTTCTTTAGGTGAAATTTTTGTCTTTGTTTGTGATGATATCTGTTTCCTGAGTAGAACTGTATTGCTATAAGTTTCTCTTTGCTGCCTTTGCAGCATCTCTTAGGTTCTGAAATTGCATACATTTTCATTTGACTTCAGGTTTTTTTGGTTTTGTTTTAATTTCACCATTGATTTCTTCATTGACCCAATACTCGTTCAGTAGCATGCCTTTTCAGTTTCCCCTTCTTTCCTCTCATAATTTATTTCTAGTTTCATGCCACTGTGATCTGAAAAGATGCTAGATGTGATTTCGGTCTTCATTAATTAATTGAGTTAATTTGTGTCCCAGTATGTGGTTTATCCTTGAGAATTGTTCCATGAGCACTTATGGAGAAAGGTCTCCAAACAGCAAGGAAAGTAGCTATCTTATATCTTTGCCCTTGTCAAAAGAATGGGAACTATCCTTATTCTACAGCCTGTTAACTTAGAATTGTATTTGAAAATGGGATTACTAATTTACAAATTTGAATGATGGCTTGTTCTGGTGCTTTCACTTTTTAAAAATAATGGTTTAGAAGCTAGGAGTGGGGAACTATTAGGTTGACAGGAGAGGGAACCAAAGACTCACCAGATAAAAAATTATTATATGACACACATAATCAAGCTATTTGGAATTGTCAGTATTTAAGAGATTAAAGAGATCATGAAGTTTGAAAATAATACTTATTCCTTCCTGGTTACTTATTGTTAATCAATATAACATATTGACTGGAATAGACTTGATTACTATAGTGGATTGAGTAGCATCCCCACAAAATTTATGTCCTCCTAGAGTCTCAGAATATGACCTTATGTGGAAATAAGGTGTTTGCATATGTCACTAGTTAAGGATCTTGAGATTAAATTATCTTGGACTTAGGATGGGCCCTATACCAATGACTAGTATCAAAAAAGGAAAGAGAAGGAGAGTTGGACACAGAAGCACAGGGAAGAAGGCCACGTCAAGACCCATATGAAGAAGGAGGCAGACAAATCAAATAATACCTGGGGTCACCAGAAACTAGAAGAGGCAAGAAAGGATTCTTGTATAGAGCCTTTAGAGGCAGCATGGTCTTATTTGACATCTTGGTTTTGGATTTTTAGTGTCTAGAATTGTGAGACTATATATTCAGTTATGAAATTTGTCGTAATTTGTAACAACAGCTCAGTAAACTAACAGCAACTCTGGATTCCATAGGAAATGATAGGAACTCCTAGATCCTCTTTATCTTATCTTTATCTTAGAAGGAGTGCTTTATCTTCAAAATTTCCCATCTTCTCTGCCAGGAATCTAATATTCTCAGACATGTTATTAATATATCTTCAGTTAAGTGGTAGAAAGAAAAGCATCTGATTTTTAAAATATGAAGATGAACATAGATATAATCTGAAAGATATAAGTTAACCAAGAGAATGTTAATTGATAAAAAATATTTTAGAAAATTTAGAGGTGGTGTTGCTAACTTCTAGATTGTTAGTTAATGAAGTGGGGATAAAAGCTAAAATCAAGCATTTGATGTTTAGCAATCTTTATAGAGGAATATTATAATAGTTTAATGGATATAAATTGCCTTGATTTTTTGTTGTCTCTTATATACAGGTCCGAAAATTTATAGTTTTAATTCTGCAAATGATTCTGGTGGTCCTGCAAGTCTGGATAAATCTATTTTGAAAGTAAGTATCAAGCTTTTGATCATTTCAAGAAATGTTCCCTTTAGAAGAGATTTTCTTAAATGTAAGAAAATCATGGGATATTTTAAATTTTTGTAAATAGGATGTTAATTACTAATCTACATAAATAGAATTAAATTATAAACGTATGTTGAGAACGTGCAAGAATTTAAGGAGGGTCTAGATAAGATCCAAACTTTTAAAGGTAGCCTACACATCCTTTTAGGCCTGACTTAGTATACCTATCCAGCCTCCCCTCCATTACTCTTTTCCACTTAAAATTTTAGTTCACCTTTCGTTGTTCTCGCAAATCCTCTTTAATTTTATAATTCCTGCCACTCTGTCAGGAATACTATATTTACTTTTTTCTTTTGTCATCTCTGTAAACTCTATGAAGTTCTTCATAACTGTAACCTCTATGAATTTCTTCGTAACTTACCAAGTTGATTTTTTTTTTGTATAATTCCATCAGCATTTCATATATCATTTTTAAGACTTACTATGCCAAGTTTAATTTTCTTTTTACATGTTTCCAGTGCTAAACTGATTTCTGAAATATTTTTTATGCTTAACTCAATAGTAGGCATTTAGTAAAGATTTAATAAAGGGAAGATATTTTTATAGGTAGATCATTCTGTTCTCTTAGGTTGAAAAATAGAAACAACAAAAGATAAAATGACAAATAGGAATGAAATATATAAATGTAAATATCCTCTATATATGGTAGGAATGTGGTTCAATGAAAAGTAGTACAAAAGGTGATCATTACTCTATCTGACTTTAGCTGAAATTTTGGGGTGGTTGTCAGGGATATAGAAAACTGTATGCTTTTAATTATTTCATTATTAAATGTTACTAATAGTTTAGCTTCTAACTGATATGTACTTTTTGTCTCAACAGGTAGTGATTAATAACAAACTAGAGCAAAGAATTATTGGAGTGATCAATGAGCATAAAAAACAAAATAATGACAAAGGAGTGATATCTGGAAGACTTACTGCCAAAAAATTACAGGTATTTTGTAAACCTTTTTTAGTTCCTTATTTTTAGTGGAACATTTTAAGACAGCACCACATGTGAGATAAAATGACTTTTCCAACTTCCATTGAGATTTCATATAGATCATTTCCATCTCCTTGAATAGAGAGGGGTTAACCCAATTACAAGTACACCCATTAAAATTGTGGTAAGAAAACTAAATTATATTTCCAGAATTTTGCTGAACTGTATAGTAGGCACTTCAATTCATTTTTCTGAAACAGCAATCTAAGAAAGGAGATATATTTTGCCCCATTTTTCAAATGAAAGCATTTAGGCTTAATAAGATACTAAGTTGTACCTTGAGGTTATTAATTAGTAAGTAGAGTAAGCAGAGACTGGAGTCAAACTCAGTTCTGCCCAGCACTAAAGATTATGCTTTAAAAAGAACATTTGAAATATTTATCTATATAAATATTGATTGAAGCAGTGCTCATAATAAAATGTCCTCAGTGGTCACAATAGGAAAATGTGTGATGAGATTATGATGTTTACCCAATGGAATAGTATATAACTATTAGAAGTGGTGATGAAGAGTTTCTAATAACTTTTGAAAATACTTCCGTTAAGTGAAAATTTGTTTTTACTGGTATATTCTGGTGGAGTAGCAACTAAGTCCACCACACCTCTGGCCAAGCAGAGTCCACATACATCCCAAGAACCCAGATTCATCAACCAGGGCTGAGGGGACGGACTACCAAGATGAACAGCTATATAAAAATTAATTAAATGTTTCTTCCTCCTCTCTATTCCTGCCTACCTGCCTACTTGCCTTTATTCCTGCCTACACCTTTCCTTAACATTTTTTTAATTTGCTTTTACAAAAGCATAGAAAAGTTACTGAAATTAAACATACTACATTGCAAATACTGTCATTGGACAGTGAAAATACCAGTTTATCCTGGCCTTTTAAAAAATTATCTGTATTTTTCATTTTTATTCAGTTTTTCATCTTGGTTTTCATCCCAGCTCCAGGTCTTGAACCCAAATCCTTGGTGTATGTAGCCTGTGCTCTCTGCCAAATGCAGATGACTCATCTGCTACTCCACCAGGGCATGCCAATATGTAGTTTTCAAATTTTCAATATACATTTAACTTTTCTAACTAGGAAAAAAAAAAACGTAAAAGAAAGATATTTTTGAAATTAAGGAGACGAAATTGACCAAATAACTGTTTTACACTTCCCTTTCATAGGATTTATACATGGCTTTACAAGCATTTTCATTTAAGACTAAGGATATAGAAGATGCCATGACTAACACACTCTTACATGGAGGTGATCTTCATTCTGCCTTGGATTGGCTCTGTTTAAACCTTTCAGATGGTAAGTAGTATTGTCATAAAATTCTTGGAATTTTGATGTAATATCGTATGAAGCTTTTAACTTATACTTACATTTTTTTCGCTGTTATAATTATTTATTTTTAGAAAGCTCTTACCCTTTCCTATTCTTTTCAATATATTCTCTTTAGAGGATTGTAGTCTATGCAAGAAGAAAAATGTGTGTGTTGCTTTCAGTTGTTGGTAATCATTTTACTGCACTTACTACAACAGATTCTCAAAGTTTGCCTATCTGTAACCTATTAGGCTATCTCCTGCCTTCAGCCTAGAAGTTAGAGCCATCTGATATTGAATCAATATTTGATTAAACAGACCATCAGGTTGTAATCTTTGGCAAGAACCTACAATATTTACTGCTTGTGTGACTAATTAAGGTCACTATCATGTACCATAACAAGCAGCCAAAAAATAGAGAGGTTAAGATCCTTCTCTGAAAATGGAAGAACCTAGCACGTTGAAGGTGAAGGAAATGGCCATGAAGAGTTACACTGGCTGCTATAAGTGTTCACTAGTTTGACAATGAAACCAAGTTCATCTTAGGATTCCTATTAGATGAGAGGTAGACAAAAATTAGGTGTCTTTGTCAAGTTAGTGTTTATGTTTATATACTAAATATTTGTGTGTTTTATGAATCATGCATATTTATTTTTAATCCAATATTTTGTCAGATGCACTTCCTGAAGGATTCAGTCAGGAATTCGACGAACAGCAACCTAAAAGTAGGCCAAAATTCCAGTTTCCTCAAGTACAAGCCACTATTTCGCTTCCATTGCAACCTAAGACTAAAAAACAGGAAGAAGATCCTAAAATTAAGGTAATTTAAGAATTAAATATTTAAAGCTTTATGAAATCTGAAGGAAACATATACAGCAGAAGAATATAAATATTAGATTGCTACAACATTTCCTCTTATTGAAAATAACTTACTGGTTTGCCATACTTTTCCAATATTATCTATTATTTAAAATCACCCCAAAATGTAGCGACTTAAATCAACTAGTTACTGTTTCTTGTTTATTCTGTAGTCTGGGCTGTGCTCAGCTGGGCACTTGTTCTGTTCCATGAGGTATCTCCCCAGGAGATAGCCAAAATGACTTCTCTCCTCACTTGACTGGTGCCTCACCTGGCGGGTAGCCTGGCATCCCTGTCTCCTCATGACTAGTATGGGTGTCCTCACAGAAGGCAGTTCAGGGTGGTCAGACTTTTTGCATGCCATCTGACTTCCAAGTGCTGGTTTTCAACATTGTAAGCCCCAACATACAAATTCTTAACGATCCTAGACTTCTAATGTCCCATAGATTGAAGAAGTCACATGGCAAGTCCAAAATCTATGTGTAAAGGGTTTAGAGGAAGATGTAAATACTGGAAGGTGCAGTTTATTAGGTCATTACTCTTAAATCATAAAACATTGTGAATATGGATGAGCCTAGAGAACATCATTTTAAATGCAATAAGCCAATCACAGAAAGACAAATAGTGTGCAATTTCAGTTTATATGAGGTATTTGAAATAGTTAAACTAATAGAAGCAGAAAATAGAATAGTGTTTACTAAAGACTGAGAGGAGGGAGAAATGGGGAGTTATTGCTTAATGGTTATAAAGTTTCAGTTCTGCACGGTGAATAAATACTAAAGCTCTGCCCTGCAACACTGTGCCTATAATGACAGTACAGTATTGTGCACTTTAAAATATGTTAAGTGGATCGCTCTCATATTAAGTGCTCTTACCACATCCATCACCCCATCACACACACAAAAGAACAGAAGGAAATTTTTAGAGTTAATAGATAGTGTTCATTACCTTGATTGTAGTGATGAGTTGGACATGTATTAGTCCACACTCATCAAAATGATGATTTTATATGCATATTACATATAAAGTATAATAAATTGGTATGTAATTGATACTTTAATTTACATTAATATATGCATTTTTATATATCCTTTATAATTCAGTAAAGCTTAGTAGCAAAACAAAAATTTACGGACGTGTCATCCCCTGTTTTTAAGACGTAATACTGGTTTTTAACAGTCCTTTTTTTTTTTGCCCCTTTGTATGAACATGTTTGAATTATGCAAGTTTAGACATCTTAATTTGGCTTCATTTGTCCTTCACATGTTTTTTTATTTAAGGAAAGGTGAAGACAGGAATGAAGGCAAGCAGACAGGCAGAAAAAGAAGAAAGAAACATTTTATTTTTCATTTAGTTGTTCACACAGGTTGTTCCCCCCTCCAGACCTGGAACTTGAACTGAGGGCTACATGACTTGCTCCTTTGGCGCCGATTGACCCTAACCAGTGCTCCACCAGGGCACACCTGTATCTATTTTAGAGTATGAAAAAAACGGTAAAAGCTGAGATATTTGATAGTTCTGACACCTTTTTCTAACTTTGGTTTTTCAGATATTTGGGTTTTTTTTTTTCTTTCTAGCCAAAAAAAGAAGAAAAAAGTATGGAAGTAAACATGAAAGAATGGATTTTACAGTATGCTGAACAACAAAATGAAGAAGAAAAGAGTGAGAATTCTAAGAGTTTAGAAAAGGAGGACAAATTTGACCCTGTAGGTAGAAATTTATATTAGCATTCTTACCTTGTGATATTAGTATATTCTTTGGCAAAATGTTTACTTTTCTTAGTTTCATCATGTACATTGGAGAAATAACTCTAGGGGTTGATGTGAAGATTAAACACTTGACACAAAATAACTATTAAATAGATGTTACATTTCTCTCATGTCTAAAGGGATAATCATCACATGTTTTAAATGATTATTATGTGTAAGGAGTATGCTAAATAATTCTGGTAAAAAACGAAAGGCACATTCCTTTACCAGAGGACACCATTGTGAGAGAGGAAAAAGCCTAGATAGCATAAGAAGAAAAACTAAAAATAAGAATACGGGGAAAAAGCAAGTTGTAGAAAGATAATATTGCAATAATATATCTAACAAAGAACTTCTATCTAGAATTTATAAAGAAGTTTTGAAAGGACAAGAAACATTTCACAGAAGTAGATACATGGATAGCCAATAAAGAATAAAAGTAAGCCAGTATCACTAGTCATCAGAAAAATGAAAACTGCAATGAAATAAGGCAGTATATCCATCAAAATGTCTAAAACGGAAAAAATCATGAATACCAGGTTTTGAGAGGATGTGGAACAACTGGAATAATCCATTGATGGTGGGAGTATGAAATGGTATAATCACTTTGGAAACTTGACACAGATGTTCATAGCAACTTTGTTCATTAGAGCCAAACAGTGGAGAAACTCTCAAAAGAAATTATGCAAGAGTGAAAGAAGCTAGATACAAATAAGTACATGGTATAAGTACAAGTATAATTTCATTGTATTAAATTCCAAAAAAGTCATCACGCAAAATCAGTCTCTAGTGACTGAAAGCAGATCAGTAGTTGAGTCTTGGGGAAGAAGATGACAGGAAAACATCATGAGCAAAAATTTGGGGATGATAGAAATTTTTTATATCTTGATTGTGATTATATGGATTTACACATTTATCAAACTCATTCACGTATATACTTAAAAAGGGTGCATCTTATTGTGAGTAAATTGTAACAATAAAGTTGACTTAGTAAAGGAAGTTGAACAACATGTAGTTTGGTCAACCCATTTGTGTAAAAGAAAATATATATGTATATATACATACATATATGTATTTGCATTCTTATGTATGCAATAAGACATCTGAAAAATACAAAAGGAGCTACAGTGATGAGGACTAGGATCATAGGGTGAAAGGGAGATGTCTTTTTACTAAGCTTTTGTTCTTTTTAATCATGTGCCTGTATTAAATAAACGAACAAAAAGAATTGAGGACAATGCAAGTTTACTTTGAGGTTCAGAGAAAGAAGAGGTCTCTTCAGACAGGTTCATTAAGTGAAGACATCAGAGAAGTGGGACTTGAAGGGTACATGAGAGTGTACATAGGCAGTGAAGGACAGGAAAACTGTCTCAATGGGTGAAATAGTGTGGATAAGAGGACAGAAGTGCAAGGGTACTGTCTTGGGATACTAAAAATAGATGAGTATATATAGAGGGTAAAATGTGCAAGTGAGTAGTAGCAGAGAGGAGTAAACAGACGAGTTCAACTAAGACTAGAAGAATAAGATGCAAAAAAAATTACTTTGGCAATTTTTCCTATTGAATATGAAGCGCCACTAAAGGTTTGGGGGCAAGTAACTGACAAAAGAAGTATTTGACACTTCAATTAAAATTTAGTAGTATTTAAGGTAGTTTAAAATCTTTAGTGGTTTTCAGGATGATTTAGAAAGCATAGGGTATTCAAGTTTGAAATAATAATATCCTTAATTGGAAATTGGAAAGGAAGAGAAACATTTAAAGTAAAAATCAATAGCAGGCCTGTACTGGGTTTGAGTCCTGGGGCCAGAGGAAAACAACCATTGTGAACAACTGACTGAAAAAAAGATGCTGCTTCTTCCTCTCTTCCTGTCTGCCTGCCTACTCGCGTTCATTCCTGCCTGCAACTTTCCATTAAAACAAAAACAAAACAAAACAAAGCATAGCAATTGATGGTTTACTGAAAATAAAGGTTAAAGAGACAAAGACAACAGGAAGAGTGGTGGTATCAGTGCCATAGATAGAAAAGATGGAAAGGCTGTGATTTGGGTAAATTTGTGGAGAAAGACAACCCTCATATCTGTTACACTGTGTCATTTTTCTTCGATACAAAGTGATCCTAGAACTCGGGGGCGGGGGGGGGGTTGTGCTTCACCTCAGTTGTATCTCCTTTCTCTCAGTTATTTCACAGCAATACCACATGTAGACTCATTATCTGCATCTCACACATTTATACTTTTGATCTGCTGTCCCTTTATTAATCTAACCTAAAGAAAAAACAGTAATTTTTGCTCAACTTAAACTGTCTAGTTTTTACTAGCAGAGTTAAGTCCTTCAATTTTATGATACATATTTTCCTCAGAAGCCATTTTTTTAATGTCTTGGACTGTCTTCTTTAACATAGAGATTATGGAAATATTAACTTCCATAAAAATATTAGTACACTCAATATTTATACTCATGAGTATTATAAAAAGGATGCAAATGTTGTTACATATGTATAATTTACATATTATTTACATATGTATAATTATAAAATGTATTAAAGTTTAATTATTCTTTTTATAGAAATAACTCTAGACTGAGTTTTTATTCTGTAGTTTGCTTTATTTTACTTAGTATGTCAAGAAAGTTTCTCCATGAGAATCACCTTCATTCTTTTGCTGTCTTACTTTTTTTTCCTTAATGGCTGACTGGTTTTCTTTGTAGAGACCCACCACACTTGACTTCCATTTTTTCCTTTTCAATCACTATTGTAGTAAACAACTATACCTTCAAACCTGCACATTTGTACCATTTCTCTGTGAAAAAAATCCTAAAAGTAGATTTGCTGGATCAAAGGATAAGATCAAGATGTCACAGGTTTTGATATGATACATTAACAATAAATATATTAATCTTGCTCTTCTTTTTTTCTCCTCATATTTGGAACAGAATGAAAGATACTTACACCTTTCAGAAAAACTTCTGAATGCCAAGGACCAAGCAGCTGCCTACAAACTAGAAAAAAACAAACAAGGTCAAAAAGAGGCTCAAGAAAAAATAAGGAAATTTCAAAGAGGTACTGAAACACTAACATTCTTAGATGTATAAATGTCTTTTCTTTCTGGATAGAGTTTACCTCTTTTTAATATGACTTCTTTTTCCTATCAGTTTTTACTTAGGTTTAGCAACTTTTTCTGTAACAAGCCAAATAGTAAATGTTGTAGGATATACAGTCTCTGTCAGAACTACTCAGCTCCACTGTGATGGCATCAAAGCAGCAATAGACGGTATATGAGTGAATACTTATGTTCTCATAAGACTTTATTTATGGACACTGAAATATCAGTTGCATTATTTTCACCTGTCACCTAATATTTCTTCTTATATTTTTCATCTAATTCAAAATGTAGAAATCATTCTTGGCTCATGCACCATATAGAAATAAACAGAAGGCTGGATTTGGCCTGCAGGTGACAGTTTATTAACCACTGATGTATACTATAAAAAAACCTTCTCCATTCAAGAAGAGGCGGATACAATTCCATGAGTTTGGGGTTTTGGTTTTTTTGTTGTTTTTTGCTTTTTTTAAGGAACGATGCAGCCAGAAATAAAAATGAGCAGGCAGGAAGAAAGAAAGAGGAGGATGAGGCACTTTTATTTATTTTATTCAGTTGTTCTCTGACCTCTTATCCTGACCCTGAATCCTGAACCTGGAACCTTGAATGTATTTGGATCACGCCTGGTTTAAACTGCTGGGCCACCAGGATGTGCCAGAGAATTTATTTCTAAAGATATTTGTCCAGTCATCTATATCTATAAAATAATTTTTTAATTTTAGTATATGATGTGAAAACAAGCTGCCTCTGACTTTTAGCAAAAATTCCTAGTGGGAAGTATTGAATAATTGGCTACAAGGAATAAGAAGGAAGTTGTTGGGGTTGTTTTTTTTAACCGTTTTTACAAAGTAAATAGGCATAAAAAACAAAACACTGAACACTCCCTGGTGGAATAACAGTTGGATCTGCTACCTCTGGCTAACACAATCCATGGATATCCCAGGGACCTGGGTTCGCATCCCAGGGTGTATGGGGTGGGTAACAACCAAGATGAACAACTAAATAAAATAAATGAATTGCTTCTTCCTCTTCTCTCTTCCTGCCTGCATGCTTCTGCTCACCCTCATTCCTTTCTGTACCTTTCCTTACAAAAAACAAACAAAACCTGAATATTGTTGTTCCCTTGTGGTTCAGGTAGCTGAGAATCTGATATACAGACCATGTACAGGCATCCAGGTTCAAAACCCAAGGCCAGGGTGAAAAATCAAAATGAACAACTAAATAAAGATGTTTCTTTTAAAAAAAAGCAAAACCCTAAGCATCATGTTTTTTCTTGGCAGAAATGGAAACGTTAGAAGAACATCCAGTATTCAATCCAGCTATAAAAGTTTCACATCACCGGAATGAAAGGAAAAAACCTCCTGTGGCCACAGAAGGAGAAAGTACTTTGAACTTTAATTTATTTGAAAAATCAACAGTTGCCACTGAAGAAGAAAAAGGTAAAATGAGAGGAAAGTGTTCCAGGGTACAATTTGTAAATAGTAAAATGTTAAGGAATTTATCATTGAGAAATTATGTCACTTTGTATTCTGGCAAACTACATAAGATGGCAGTAAAGTTATGCTTCCACAAGCTGTCTTAGAAAAGTAGTAATTGTGATAACTTACTTGTGTAGCATTTTGTAATTACAGTTATCTTGTCTCAGCCTCCTCCCTCGAGTCCATCCTCCAAACTCCTGCCAGAATTATCTTCCCATAACAAATCTATACAAGTTCCTTGTTAAAAAAAAAAACAACTTTTAATCAGTAACAAATCCAAACCTTTATCTTGGCATTGAAGATGTTTTGCATTTTGTCACCATCTACCTTTCTACCTCTTCTCCCAGCTGTATATTTTAGCCACATTAGTCTTTAAAACATATGTTGTTTCATGACTCTGTGACTATTCTCCCCATTACCCACTACTTGTCCAGCCTTTCCCTTGCTTCAAGGATCATCTCAAATAGTATCTCTTCTTAAGCCTTCCCTTATTTCTACCACACCACCAGACATATAAGTCTGTAATATAGCCAGTTAAGTCCCACACAGAATTGTCATTTCTTTTAATTATTCATTCTTTCTACAAATGCTTATCAAATCCTTACTGTTCACAATGTCAGGTACTATGTGTACAGTTATTAATAACCTAGTCTCTGCCTTCTTTAAATATACACTTTAGTAGGGAAGGTAAACTTTATATATACACAAATATGTAATTATAAGTTACAATATGTGCTCTCAGAGAAAGAAAACTGGCTTCCAATAGATGACTTAGGGGCCTAATTTGGTTTCGAGAAATCTTGCTGTACTTGCTCTGCAGTCTGACATGATTAATGAGGTGTCAGCCTGGTGATGACTTAGTGGAAGGAACCTTTTAAAGAGAGCAATGGTACAATGGAAGCTTAAAGTAGGAAAGTACTTAGAGCAGCACTAATCAACAGAAGACTTTATGATGGGAATGTTCTATGTGTGTTATCCATTGTGGTACTATCGTGCTAGATATGAGTATTGAACACTTGAAGTGTGATTAGTAAAACTGAGAAACTGAAAATGTGACAACAGATAGGCAGAAATGGACCATAGGGGACTTTTAGGCATTAGTGAAGAATTTGGGCTTTATTTTACATGTAATGTGAAACTATTAAAGGTGGTGATGGCAGTGTTAGAGAAATTATCTGATTTATATTTTTTCAAAAGATTACGCTTCCTGTGTGGTAGCCTACCAATATTATAATTCAGACTATCCTAAATAATTCTTCACATGGATATTATCATAGATGTTATAAAATATGTTTCTTAAGAGACTTTTTTTGAGATTAGATGTTTAATGATTCTAAGCCATATAGAGGATTTCCTTATGTCACTTAGAGAACAAGTTTTTTCTATCTGTTCTTCCTTTACCTATTCACTTCTAAAAGTCTTTTCCCAAAAGCGAGAGGACTTTGGTCACTCAAAAAGATTTTATATTACTACATGACCATTTTTAAAGATCAATCTTTGTCTATCATTTTAGAGAAAAAGAAAGAACCTCATGATGTGAGGAATTTTGATTATACTGCTCGGAGTTGGACTGGAAAATCTCCTAAACAATTTCTGATCGATTGGGTCAGGAAGAATCTTCCCAAGAGTCCAAATCCATCCTTTGAAAAAGTTGCAGTAGGTAGATACTGGAAATGTAGGTATGTTTTTCTGGTTAACTGAATGGGCTTTTAGAACAATCCTCAGATGAAAATTTTTTGTTTCTTATTAGTTAAGTAGACATTTAAGAAACTGTAATTCCACATCTCAGATTGATAATGCTTATACATCATCATCTAGTAGAATATCTTCCATGGAAATATTTAAATAATGTAAACTGAAGTTCAGTGTTAATGGAATTCTGACTCTTTAATTCAAGTTTTATTAAAATATCCTTTTTGGCTTCTTTGTAGGGTAAGGGTAATCAAATCTGAAGATGATGTACTAGTTGTATGCCCTACAATCGTAACAGAGGATGGCATGCAAGCTCAGCACCTGGGAGCTACTTTAGCTCTTTATCGTTTAGTGAAAGGGCAGGTGAGAATTTTTAAACCTAATCACTTGTGGAATAATGGGTATACTATATTTTGCCTACACGTCAAACTATACTTGTATGTGAAAGGTAGAATTTAATATGGCTCTCTGTGCCAGTTTTCACTTTTCTAAATGCTGCTTCTGATTAACCCTTGTTTCTGCATATTTATAGTTTTGGCTCCCTCTCACCTCTAAACATAACTCATAACTTTCTCTCCTTAGATCAGAGGATCTGAACTATTTGCTTGGTCCAACTTTTCACACTAATTAACAGATTAAAAATAATTGTGGTTGGGTGGTCAAATTAAGGAAAATGTTTAAATAGCTTGTTTCCCTTGTCTCTCAGCTTTAAAGAAATGTAGACGTTGGTTATAGTTTTCAATTTTGGCTGATATTAACGTTAAGCATGTAGTTTAAGGAAAGATTAAATTACTACTGAAGAAAGCAATCTTAAGAGCACATAGTGCTCTTTTTTCTTTTTGGATTGTCAGAATTTCCTTTTCACAATAAATGTGTATATGGAAACTGATTAAGTGGACTCCAATTCTTTTCTAGTTGTGTCAGTAAATTTTTTTTTGTTTAAATAAAAGGCGCAGGCAGGAATGAAGGCAAAGTAGGTAGTAGGAAGAGAAGAAGCAGCAGCACTTTAGTTTTTCATCTTGGCTGTCCCTCCTGACCTCAAGTCTTGAACCCAGGTCCTTGGCATGTATGTACATTACATCTGGTGGCCTTATCTGCTAGACTACCAGTGCGCGCCAGTAAAAGTTCTTATGTCCTTATTGCCCTCATTTTTGTAAAATAAAATACCATAGCTAGGTTTAATTGCTAGAAATGACTGTCAGTGTTAAAGAGGTGATTGTGGGCAGCTTTATAGAATAGAATTAGGATAACACATTTTATCCAGTATAAAGTTCTTTGACCAGTAATTTTATGCAACTGTCAGAATCTGAGGGAGCTTCGTTTTAGTTTATTTCATTTATGTGTGTGTGTGTGTGTGTGTGTATGTATTTCATTATAGTAACTTATTCTATACATTAAAATAACCCCATATGTATAGGTTCCCTGTTCCTAAAATATGTCAACACACCCTGCCTTCCACCAAATCACCATTGTCTGGTGGACTCCCCACCATTTGAACCACCCCCTGCGTCCCCTTTCCTGTTAGTAACCTCAGTTCTATTGCAAGTGTTGAGGGGTTGATTTTGTTTCATCTGTCCCTTTGCTTTGTGTATTCGCGTTCCACCTATGAGTGAGGTCATCTGGTATCTTTCTTCTTTTGACTTATTTCACTTAGCTTTGTTTTAGAAGTGCTTTTGTGAATCATCTATATATTTATGTAGCACCACTGCAGGAATAAATAATAAGCATTTATTCATTAGTTTACTGTATTACAGGAACAAGTAACGTGCATGTGTTACCTTAAAGTTTATCTCACAGTGTGCTTGTAAGGGAGAGTCATTACTAGCCGTATTTTACATATGTAAAAACTGAGACACAGAGGTTATTTTCCAAGGTCATATAGTAATATGACTATGATATGCTACTTATGAATGTGCATCATATGCATGTATATCTTTTACTAAAGCAATAACTTGGTTGTTTAAGAGGCAAGTTAATTAAGTTCTAACTTATTAAATTTAGTAGCATAGTTAATGAAAATACCATACGTGTTTTTCCTTTACAGTCAGTTCATCAGTTACTTCCTCCCACTTACCGAGATGTGTGGCTGGAGTGGAGTGATGCAGAAAAGAAAAAGGAAGAATTAAATAAAATGGAAGCCAATAAACCCCGAGACCTTTTTATTACCAGACTGCTGAACAAATTGAAACAGCAGCAGCAGCAGCAACAACAGCATTCGGAAAATAAGAAGGAAAATTCTGAAGATCCTGAAGAATCTTGGGAAAACTTAGTTTCTGACGAGGATTTTTCTGCACTGTCTTTGGAATCAGAAAAGGCAGAAGATTTGGAACCTGTTAGAAATCTCTTTAGAAAGTTGCAGAGCACATCTAAGTACCAGAGGCTTCTAAAGGAAAGGCAACAGTTACCTGTCTTCAAACACCGAAATTCTATTGTGGAAACTCTGAAAAGGCACCGGGTAGTGGTGGTGGCAGGTGAAACCGGGAGTGGCAAAAGCACTCAAGTGCCACATTTTCTCTTGGAAGATTTGTTGCTAAATGAGGAGGGAGCGAGTAAATGTAACATCGTCTGTACCCAGCCTCGAAGAATCTCAGCAGTGAGTTTAGCCACAAGAGTTTGTGATGAATTGGGCTGTGAAAGTGGACCTGGAGGAAGGGTAAGATGTTCAGCTCCACCTCAGTGAATGAGGACATCGCTCACTTTGTTCTCAGGATCTAAATGGAACCTCTAATTTTAACTCTTCCTGGTAGCACATGTCAGGCACTTTTCTTGTTTTTTATGTATATGATACTATGCTAGTCTCTTTCATATTAAAGGGGTTATTATTAATTTTGTCATTAAATTCTCATAAAAGAAAAATATTTCATTTTAATAATTACTCATGTCACATGAAATTGAACATTCAAAGAATACAAATACAAATTTAATAGTTGTTTTTGCAAACCTTTTGTTGAATGATTTTTCATTGTTTTTCAATGCACAGAAGCAAAAAATACAGAAGAAAATGCTAGGCTATTCAAACCCTGCATTTGAAAAAAATAGAAAAATTTCTAAAGTATCTATCATCATGCATCTTGCCATGCAAGTATACAAAAACTGGTCAAAATTTACCAGAGTGACTATAATAAAAAACCAAATATAAATTCCAAGTTCACATAACTCAATTATACTTTAAATTGTTCTTTCTAAAGATAGTGTTTTTTAAGCTAGGTACCCCTTCATTAAAAAAATTTAATGTGGCAAATTGTTTGGGTTTCTGTCTTAGAATATAAGAAGGGAAAAGACAGTACTTTCGTTGAATAAAGAATTTGTGTTAGTGAGATGATAGACGTGTACACAAATAACACAAGGATTAAAGGAGTAAGCAAGAAAATTCAATGGGAATAGAAGTAACTTAAAGATTCTCATGAGGCACCACTGGTATGATAACTGCTTTTTTTTTTTTCTTTTTTCTTTTTTAAAGGAAAGGCACAGGCAGGAATGAAGGCAATAGTAGGCAAGCAGACAAGAAGAGAGGAGGAGGAACCACTTATTTTTTTCATTTAGTTGTTCACACTGGTTGTTCCCCCAGGCCCGGGACTTAAACCCAGGGCTATGTGTCCAGCACCTCAATATTTTGCTCAAAGATAATTTAATAGGAAGTTAAGAAAGCATAAGCATATTAGTGTTACTTGAAGCAAGTGAACAGCCTTTTGGTCTCAACATTTTTGAAAGAAAAAACATTTTTGTTGTTTCAAATTACTAAAATAAAATATATAACTATGTAATTGAAGATCATAGGAATATAATTTTGATAATAAATTGCACTAAATAGATTCAGTTAAACTGCTCCTTATAATTCCAAGATCAGTAACTGCTTCACTTTTTAAATCTTATCTTCTGGATCACTTATGAGAATTGATGTTGGCTTTGTTTTCCCTTCAGAATTCTTTGTGTGGGTATCAGATCCGAATGGAATCTCGAGCTAGCGAATCTACTAGGTTACTCTATTGTACAACGGGCGTTTTGCTAAGGAAACTTCAAGAAGATGGCCTCCTAACTAATGTGTCTCATGTTATTGTAGATGAGGTGAGTACACTATAGTAATGGTCAGAAAAAGTCCAAACATTTTTATATTGAAAAGGTGTTACTTCTAATACTAACATTTCTTTTTCATACTTATTAAATGTCATATACTTTACATATAATAATTATTCAACAAATGTTTCTCCTGTTGACTTATTTAATGAATACTATATAACATTTGCTGTATGCTATATGGTATTCTAAGGACTATATGTTGCATATATACATTTTTTATGTTTATATATAATATGTAAAAAAAAATTTTCACATCTTATATAATATCCTCTTACTAAGCTATGAACTATGAACTGAAGGAAGTGTCATGGTTATTTTTTAATCCCTAGCATCTGGCACGATGCTGAGTACTTAATATTTCTATTCTAAGTGCTTTATATGATCACAACCACTGTATAAAGTTGTATTAGTTATTTGTATTCTCATGTTATAGAAGACGAAATAGATGTAGGGATATTTAAGCAACTCTCCTAAAGTCATACAATAAGTACCAAGCAAAGAAGTAAACTCTAGCGATTGAGTCTAGAGCCTAACGCTTAACCATGGTTGCTTCCTTTCCAAGCAAATGAATGATCAGACTCATTTTATGTTCTCTTGATGGACTTTGTATGCTGCTTTAAATCTTAAAAATCAAATGGAGGCACACCCTGGTGAAGCAGCAGTTTTGTTATCCACCCTTGGCCTAGAGCACAGTCCACATACATCCCAAGGACCCAGGTTTGCATCCTGGTTCTGGGGGAGCAATCAAGATGAACAACTAAATAAAATAAATGCTTCTTCCTCCTCTCTCTTCCTGCCTGCTTACCTACTTGCCTTCATTCCTGCCTGCACCTTTCCTTTAAAAAAAAAAAAAAAAAATCAGATGACATAGAAATAGGTCAGAGTACAGAAATCTGGTAGACGGGTACATTCAACAGATACTGAGTTTGACAGTGTACCAAGGCTAACATGTGTTGTAGGAGTTTTACAGTATTCTTTCCTAAAATGCATGTTTTAGAAAGGCATAAAACATCCTTTTTCTTAGACAACTGATAGACTCCTTGTCAGATTCCTACTAATCAATTCCTCTTTTTCTACATAATAAGAAACCATCTGCCTTCCGGTAATGGAGACAGGATAGTTCTAGTTAGTGACAAAACTTTAGGCGTTAGTTACTCTGGCTTCTAGGAGAAATTTGGGAGATACCCTAGTCTGATCATCTAAACACTGCAAACCACCTCCTAAGGTAGAGTCTTATTATCATAGCTCAATTTTTTCATTATATGCTGATTTTTACTAGCTTCACTTTTAAAAGGTAACTATTTTTAATTTCGAAGATTTGCCTTATTGGAAACAACTTTTTCTCTCTGCACATGTACTGATTTTATTCAAATGGTGACTAACTTTTAGTAGATTTGAGAGTGATTATTTTAGCCTCTTCTGTGACCTTATATCTAATATTTGTGTTCTCTCTGTACCAGGTTCATGAAAGAAGTGTCCAGTCAGACTTCCTACTAATTATCTTGAAGGAAATTTTACGCAAGCGCTCCGATCTACACTTGATTTTAATGAGTGCCACTGTAGACAGTGAAAAATTTTCGACATATTTTACACACTGCCCTATTCTCAGAATTTCAGGAAGAAGTTACCCTGTTGAGGTAAATTTCCCTTATAATGCGTATAAAAACAGAAATTCAATTCCCAGTGGGGAATTTCCCCTGGAGTCTTAAGTCCTTGCAGTCTCAAGCTAGAACTGTTCCTAGGGAGCTGCAAGTAAGAGGGTCTGGAGAGGCCTTTGGGAACCAGATAACTAGTGCTGCCTTGACTGAGGTTGAATGGACTGGGAGGATTCTGCTGAAAAATGTACCTGAGAAGTCTAGAACCCTTATCAAAGCCATTATCCAGATCGAGGGTGACTGCCTGGCAGTGAGAAACTTCCTTTTCACCCACCCTTCAAATTTAAGGTTGTCTTTGAAGCTTCCTTTGTTGTTTATTCTTCATGTTTGCCCTTTTGGTTCACATAGATGCAGACTGCCCTTTTAATCAGTGTTCACATCTAAAGAAAACTATACCAAATGTAATTTGTCCTGAGTCTTCTAGAGATAGATCCATCTGTATCAACCAGTTAGTTCTTCATTCCTAAATCATGTAGAAAAGTGCTTTTATTCATAATTTCAAAATTAGCATTTAATGACATTCAAAAAAGTAACAAACCCCTTGTCCTCTTTAAAATCGTATTTATTGGAATGAATTTGAGTTTACCATTTATATGCCTTATGTGCAGGTTTTTCATCTTGAAGATGTAATAGAAGAAACGGGCTTTATACTGGAGAAAGACTCAGAATATTGTCAGAAATTTCTGGAGGAGGAAGAAGAAATAACTATTAGTGTCACAGGCAAAGCAGGAGGGATAAAAAAGTATCAGGTAAAAAGAAAGCATTTGAAAGACACCTGATAATGATATCCAGGGCAAAATCTGCCATGAGAGTTTGTAAATTATATGACTGGCATAGTGAATTTCAGTATCATATGGTAGAGGAGAACAGATATGATCATGAACAAATTTTAAAGGTCATTTCTTTAATTTTGGTTAATAAACTTTAGCCTTTGGTTTCTATTTTGTCTCCTCTAGGCCATATAGAAAGTTAAAGTTACTTTATCTTTTACTTAAGCAGATAAACTGAGAATGGAAAAAGTAAAATATTTCCCTAAAACTCCAGAGATAAAATTAGAAATTAAAGACTTCAGAAAATTCAAGGTTTTTCAAAAGTGATGATTGGAATGAACCAAATTATAATCTAGAAGGAATGAGGCAGACAGCTATCAACTACTTGTTCAAGTTATTATGACCTCTCTTTGACCTCTTTTTCAGTTGCTATAGATTAATACTTGTATTGTCCTGTTTTTCAATTCTTTAGTATGCATCTGCATGCTAAGATAAAAATCGTTTGCTATACTTAAGGGGGCAGGATTAAATTATAGGAGAGATTTGAAATTTTATACCTTTTCTGCTATTAAAAAATAAACTTGTTATATTTTAACAAAATAATGACAATGTGGAAAATACAGATTTGAGTGAATACAGGTAATTCCTCTTTTCCTTTGTCTTACAGAAATACTTAATATTTTTGTTCACCTTTTTCTGATTGTGTTTTTTTAGGAATATATCCCAGTTCAGACTGGAACAAGTGTTGATTTAAATCCATTTTACCAAAAGTACAGCAGCCGTACTCAGCATGCTATCCTTTACATGAATCCTCATAAAATTAATCTGGATCTCATTTTGGAACTTCTTACATATTTAGGTATATGCCTGATTATAATATATCTCATTGCTTTAGATAAAATTTTTCTACTAACTGGAGATGTTTTATTAGTATCTT
Organism: Solenodon paradoxus; assembly: GCA_004363575.1. Classification (NCBI taxonomy): domain Eukaryota; kingdom Metazoa; phylum Chordata; class Mammalia; order Eulipotyphla; family Solenodontidae; genus Solenodon; species Solenodon paradoxus. The sequence goes on along the minus strand of RJWH01000559.1, from coordinate 510,801 downwards.
ATAATTTTCTTTTTTAAATTTCAGACAGAAGTCCCCAATTCAGAAATATTGAAGGAGCAGTTTTGATCTTTCTACCAGGCCTTGCTCATATTCAACAGTTGTATGATCTCCTGTCAACTGATAGAAGATTTTTTTCTGAACGGTAACTATAAATCTTTGTTGTATCCCTGGTGGTTTTAAAAATAGGAAAACATTTTAGACATGAAAATTCTTGATCAGAGTTTTCATAGACTTTCACTGTTAGTTAGAATTGTCCATATTGAAGCAAGTTTGCTTGTCTTTTAACATTTGTTATAGCATTTTATTTACTAAAAATTAGGTACTATTTCTGCATTTGTTCTATTTTCTTAAAAATGATAAAGCAGAGGGAATCTTGTGGTTAAGAATAATAACATGACTGCTCTCCCAATCACTGGATGGTGTAAAACCCCAACAAGGTTTTAGTTTATCATCCATGCATACTGAATAGTTTCTTTGCTATATCTGTTATATTGTTTATTATTTCTTCAATATCAGAACATACTTTTAAAATTCTTTGAACTCTATAATCCATATCATTTATTCACATAGAATATTTTCTCTATGATGGGTCTACATGGGGTCATTGTACCATTCTCAGAACTTGTGTGTATATTTAATATAAAGTATTTTCTATTTGCAAATAAATTTTGTTATTCTTTGCAGTGTCTTCTAAAGAGAAACTCTTGCTAAGAACTATGATTTTAACTTTCAGATATAAAGTGATAGCTCTGCATTCTATTCTTTCAACTCAAGATCAAGCTGCAGCTTTCACACTTCCTCCTCCAGGAGTCAGGAAGGTAAAATTCAGTGTTGCAAATTTTGTGATCCATCTGATAACATTTCATAGAAGTGCTAACGACTTTTTAATCATCAAAAAGTTATTTAATATTAAGTGCCTGACAGTGCTTGGCAAACTCCAAATTTGCTGCTGCTTTAACATAATCAGAAGTGAATTCAACAGTAAAAGTCAAGTATTTTAATTTTTATGCTATGTGTAAATAAAGGGACAAGACTTTTTAGGAGCATGGTATTTGTAAACTATGGAATAGATATTGCTTATAAAGAGAAACATCACGGCTTTTTCCCCAAAAAGACATGATGACTTAGTCATCTGAATCCTTGGAGGATTCTTTGTTGTTCCCTAAGCTACTCATTCCTGATTATTGTTGTAATACATAAACACTAGGTTAGGAAACAATTTCAGTATTTTCATTATCTCCTTTGTTCAGAATTCTAAATGAAGTGATGTTTGACAAAGAGTTTCTCAGTTTTTGAACTCTCTTTGAAGGGAAAATGAGAGCACAACGTACAACTATGGGGAACACAGAGCCCCTCAAAGAGCCTGGACTGTAATGCGGGAGACATGGGCTCTTACTCCTAAATTGATGGCCTCTGCCCTCACATAGCCTCACTTTCTCATCTTGAAAAGGGGTTGAATTTCTTATGGTTTCTAAATGCTCTGTGAACTCCAAGTGCCCCGTGGCTGTGCTCTGGTCTGTAGTATTTGCGCTTTCCTGTCATGTTTGTTTGAAAAGTGTTTCACCTCTTAAAAAAAATGTGAATGCTACTGAGTAGTATAGTGGTCACCCAGGTCTCATCCAAGTCCTAATCTGGCTTTATTTCTTAGGATGCATGAGAAAGAGAAGCAAGTGTCCAGTACTGAAATACAGAGCTGAGATAGAGCAATACACACTGGATTTGCCAAAGAATTTCCCGAATATTTTACCTGTAAGGACTGGACAGGAAAAAATGAGATGAACTTCTCAGCCATCACCATTGAAAAGTCTAGACCTAGAAAGGGACCTAAGAAATTATCTGTTTCTACCTCCTAATTTACAATCAAAGAAACAAAAGTCCAGAGAGATAAAATGATCACAAATTTACCATGTAACAAATCAGGACAACAACCCAATTCATCTCATTGATGTGCTATTTTTTTCCCAATAATTTTGGAGCTTTGTACTGGCCTGGCTCCATTCTCTAATTCATCTTCCCATTCTACTTTTCATTTTAAGATGACTGCCTAGACTGAGGGGAATGATATATTTATTGGAATAAAAATCTGTAGCTTTAGTCTATCCAGCTAAAGTGATGAAACTATAAGAGAAAATTTAAATTACAAAAATGATAGCAAATTGTGAATTTTTATATTTACCTAAATGATTTGGATTTTTATTTATTTTCAGATTGTTTTAGCAACAAACATTGCAGAGACAGGTATCACTATTCCAGATGTTGTATTTGTAATTGATACTGGAAGAACAAAAGAAAATAAGTAAGTTTCAGTTTTCCAAATCAAGATGTTTTTAACCTGAAAAGAACTCAGGGACTTTTGAATTCTCAAGAGAAACCACAGTCATATAGGGAAAATACCAAGATATCATATTTCTACTTGAAGCAAAAAGCCTTGGAAAAACTAGGAAACATTCTGAAAGTGTCAAATTTCCTGTAATGGGTTTTCGTATAAGAATTGCCACTGTACTGCTACTTTTAGAAGAGAAAACTTCAGAACATAAATGTTTTTTAATTGTTAACAGCATTGTTTTCAGGTTATTAAAAAAGAGTATGGGTTTTGGAATCAGTTGGATTCAGGTGGAATAATGAATATTTCTTAATTAAAAGTGCCTAGTAATTGACACATAATAACTGAATCTTACTATAAAGATTACAACTTTATAAATGCTTTCTTGCATAAACCTAGTCTATTGTAATCCTTATACAATGTCCTTAATATTAGGACATTTAGCAGTATTTGGAAATGATATAGCTATCCAATACAAAAATAAACCCTTGATTTTTTTCCATTGTACCTTTAAAGGAAGCATTTATAGGGTTTAACTGTCTTTCTAAACATATGTTAAATTATAATGTTCACAGCAAGGTTTCTCAGACTCCTAGAATCCTCGTTGCTTAATTAATAGGCAGTCACTGAAATAAAAGTGCCGTGGTCTAACTATCATGGTTTGGGAAAGGGTATGTTTAAACAGGGTTTTTTTCCCCCTGATTTCAGAGCTTTTAACTTGGTAGTATGTGATTTAGCTAAATTATTTAAACCTGAAACACAGTTTAGAATTTATTGAGCCACATAGTGAACTTTTTTAACCCTAACTTCATTTTAAGAGTCAAATATTTCCAATTTTTTTGATGTTGATTTAAGTGAACTCTCGACATACTCTCTCCTGAAATGTTTCTCTAGGTACCATGAAAGCAGTCAGATGAGCTCTTTGGTCGAGACATTTGTCAGCAAAGCAAGTGCTCTGCAGCGCCAGGGGAGAGCTGGCCGGGTCAGAGACGGCTTCTGCTTCCGGATGTACACGCGAGAAAGGTACTTCGTGGCACTGGAAACTAAAAACACGTAAGTCAATACCGTATGGCATTTCTGATGATGTGGAAAGTCTTTAGTATTCTTTTATTTTTCAGATTTGAAGGATTTATGGACTATTCTGTTCCTGAAATCTTGCGTGTGCCTTTGGAGGAGTTGTGTCTTCATATTATGGTAATCCCACAGGAACTCATCTGAGTTTTGTTCTTCACTCATTTCTAGAGAAAAAATGAAGATCGAAACTTATCTTACCCCATATTTCTCTAACTTTTTAAGTATTTTATTTATTCTTCTTTAATATATAAGTAAACCACTGTGCTTTAGTTCTGCCACAAGGACTGACTCGGTCCAGCTGGCAATAATAGTATTATAACCTAGACCAGTAGTTTTCACCTGGAAGTGATATTGCTCACTAGGAAACAACTGGCGATGTATAGAGCCATTTCTGTCGGTAGAACTAGAGAACAGCAGGGAAAGAAGGCCATACCATCAGCAAGTAGGGGGTGGAAGTCAGGAATACTGCTAAATATTCTACAGTTCACATCACAGTCCTGTGAATCAAATAATTTTCTGATCCAAAATAACAATAGTGCTGAGATTGAGAAAATATAACATACATCAAGGCCTTCCTAGTTTAAAAGACCTATAATATTCTGCAGTTCTTAGATTTTTGACTCCATAAATATTGGGAATGGGCACATTCTGAGAAGCAGCAGTTAGATCAATCGCCTCCAAAGGATTCAGGCCACAAGTCCCAGATCTGTGGGGAAAACAACCATTGCAAACCACTAAAATGGAAATAAAATACTTCTTCCTTCTCTCTGCCTGCCTGCCTGTTCACCTTCATTCATACCTGTACCTTTCCTTAAAAAAAATTTTTTTTTTTAAATCAGGAATTAAGAAACTAAAAATGTGAACTGGAAGATTTTCATGCCTACCCCCGTCTAAGAAAAAATAGGATAGCCTTACTAAGACATTTATCCTCTGTGCTCAAATTTTTACTTAGCTCAAATTTAACTCCAATTTAACCATCTTTTTTGGGTAGTGCTAATTCTTTGTACCATTTTATTACTCTTTTTCAATCTGCAGAAATGCAATCTTGGTTCTCCTGAAGATTTCCTCTCCAAAGCCTTAGATCCTCCTCAACTCCAAGTAATCAGTAATGCAATGAATTTACTCCGAAAAATTGGAGCCTGTGAGCCAAATGAGCCTAAGCTGACTCCATTAGGCCAGCACCTTGCAGCTTTGCCTGTGAATGTGAAGATTGGCAAGATGCTTATTTTTGGGGCCATATTTGGCTGCCTTGACCCAGTGGTAAGTCAAATGATGCTGCTGTTTCCTCTTCACTTTAAGTATCATTTTGGCTGGGCAATTACTAAGTTTGGAAACCACTTTTTGTTTAACTGAATAGAATGTCTTTACCAGCATTAAAACTTAAGGAGGTCATGAATGCTTGACGGGAATATTTTAATGTTAGTTTTTGTATTAAGATAGAAAATCATTCATTCAAGTGTACCTTTGGTGCTATTTTGTGACTGGGTTTGACTTCTATAGACTTCTATAAACATCCCACTTGAAATATTTATGTAGTTGCTTATGTAGTGAATGACTTTTAGGAAACTGATTACTTTCAGAAGTCAAAAACTTTATCCATTTTTTCTGGATAATCTCTCTGAGCTAGTAATTACCATTCTCTTTTCTCATATTATCTCACAATTACCAAATTTCATGCCTTTGAATATCTGGGCTCACATACCTGCGGTGTCATTCCAAATTTCCAACTTAATCAAGGTGTGGTGACCTTTTCTGGGACTATAATTCAAAGCTGTTTAAACACAGAAAACATATGACTTACTCGAGTCTCTTTTTCTCTAGTATTAGAAATAGATACTCACCAGAATTGTGCCAAGTCCTCAAAATAACCTTCACCATAATAGTTGATCTGAAAAACTACAATAATAAATGGATTGTTATGTGGTCCAGAATATTTTAAACTTAGAAAATATTTCAGGCCGTGGAGTCAAGATATCTGAGCTCTGATTCTTAGGATTCTTTTTAACTATACGGTAAACTTTAAAATCAATTATAATTTAGTTTTATTTCTCTGATTCTGGTAATATTGCCACCTTACCTCACAAAGTAGTAGTATAAAAGTAATATATATTTTTTTAATGTCATAAGATGAAATTGAAAGAAACTAATGAAAAAATGTTAGTTACTGTAGAATGTGATAAATATTTGAAAAGAAGCAATTAGAAGAGTGATTGTATTATGTATGATTTGCTTGCTTTTACAAATCGGCTTTCCATGTATACCTCTTTAATGATAAGTTTGGTTATTTATGAACAGGCAACACTAGCTGCAGTTATGACAGAGAAATCGCCTTTTACCACACCCATTGGTCGAAAAGATGAAGCAGATCTTGCAAAATCAGCTCTGGCTATGGCAGATTCAGACCATCTGACGATCTACAATGCATATCTAGGGTAAAGAAATAATTTGGGTATTGTCAGTAAGCCACTAACCTGAAGTTATTTAAAAAGGTTTTTTTTTTTGACATTTATTAACATGATACATGTAAGAATTGTTTTTCAGTTATTTCATCTATCTAGGTGTCAGTAATTATTTTAGAGACTATTATAATTCAAAAATTTAAGAACAATGTACTTTATGTTGGTACATGTATATTACATATTATGGTTACTGTTACATATTACTGTTACATATTAGCAACAAAAATGTGTTGTAATTGAAATTCTTACATTGGTGACTGCTACAAAAAGCAACATCCCTCTTCTTATTTAAATGATCATAATTTAACTAAAGCTTACTTTGGTTCATGCCTCTGAAAAAGTCTGAAAAGAAAACATTGCATTTTGGTCATTTTGTATTTATCTAGATGGAAGAAAGCACGGCAAGAAGGAAGCTGTCGTTCTGAAATGGCATACTGCCGGAGGCACTTTCTTAACAGAACATCACTGCTGACCCTAGAGGTGGGTCTTAATACAGCTCCCTATTCAGGACTGTGGTTTCTCATGTTTATTTTAGAAAAAGAAATGCCTAGGATAGTAATAAATTCATAGGAGTTCGATAAACATTTACTGAATCAATAAATTTATAATTTTTTAATTTTTTGTTTTCCCCAACAGGTAACCTATATATTACCCAGTGATTTAAAATAGAATTTAACAATCATCTTGTATTAGGTAAACAATAAAGAGGAAACATGATTTCACAGAAACAACAATAGTTTGGGAATTAGGTAAAGATTTGGATAAAGGGATGCTATTATCATTAATTTATATGGAAAAATTTTTGAGCTTTCCCAAAAACCAATAAATAACCTATTAAATCATATCAAATGGGAACATTCTACTTTTAAATAGTGGGGGAAACTGGATGTCTGTTCAGCAGCATAGTTTGAGAAGGTTCATTCACCTCTATAAATATTAATTCCTCTTTAAAAAAACAAGATATTGGAGGTAATTTACAGTTCTCAGAAAAGCAGTTATTTTTCTTTAATGACAATGGAAATTTTCAAACAGGTAAAAGTAGAATAATATAATGAATTCACACATACCCATTACCCACTTCCGTAACTACATGTTGTCAATCTTGTATCTTGTTCTATTTATATTTCCCTGATTCTATTATCTGCCTTATAGAATATTTTGAAACAAATCCCAGACATCATATTATGCATTTTTAAGTATATTTTTCTTTAACATTAGCATACATTTAAAAAAATTCTTAATATCTTCAAAATATAGTCAGTGTTTAAATATTGTAAATCTAAAAAATTTTTTTTTGCAACTGATTCAAATCATGATCCAGACAAGGTCTGCGTATTGAATTTGGTTGATAAGTTTCTCAATCCAGAATTACCTGTCTTTTTTCTTAATTGCTGTTTGTTTCGGTTTTTTTGAGTACAGATAGTTTGTCTTATAAAGCCTCTTGTACTCTTGACTGACTGTACCCCTATAGTGCTATTAGTCTATTCTTCTGTGCCCCAGAGGTTTAATCCAATTTAGGTTTTTCTTTTTCTTTTTTGGAGTTATTTCCCAAAGTAATGTTAAGCTCATTTTAAAAGGTTAAAAATATTTTGTTCCATGTAATTCACCTATTTACTTTTTTGTAATTTAAAAGTTAACTGTTGAGATGACAGCAGAGTCTTATCTAAGTGGAATGAACTTCATTCTGCTTGAAGCAGCTAAAGAGCTAAAAATGAAAGAAATAGCACCTCTGGGCCAAGTGACAGGGCTTTAAGATGTGGAGAGCTCATCCAACAACCCTTTGTCTCCTTTCTACTTCCCCTTCACACTCCAAAGTTGACTCCCACGCTCTTCATTCTATAGGCCTTTTTTCCCTCTCCCCTGAGCTACAAGATTTTCAACCTCTTCATCAACCCTGTGGTGTTAGAGTAGATATCTGTTTGGTCTTTCCTTCTGGAATCAAAGTCTCTTAAGCTCCAAACCAGAAACCAAAAGGATATCCTAAATGTAAACATCACCTTTTAATCACTCATATCCTGTTTACTTTGAAAAATGCTCTTCCTTCCTATAGTATTTTAGTTGATTGTCACTACTAAAGTTAGAAAAAGATTTTAAGCAACAATTTTAGATTAAATAAGCCACCATTAATAAACTTTGTCATGGTTTTTTGGAAATTAAGGTGAGACTTTCAGATTTAGATGAAGAAGGTACTTACCATCTAAGCTCAAGATTCCTCTGTAATTCTTCCTAAGTATTGTTCTCTGTGTGACTGTCCTCCTTGAGTAAAAACATCAAAAGAAAGAAGAGTACTATTAAAGTAAATACTGTGAATGGAAATGAACTCAGGCACTTTTTTTACTTTTATATTTGACATTTTTATGTTTTATGACATCTAAAGTCTTGGGGTGATGCAAACACTCACTATTTTAATCCTTGAGTTTCCTGTATCGTTTTTAACAACTTAATTTGAGCTATAGTTAAATAAATAATCATTTGACATCCTATTTATATAAGGATATTTTGCAATTTCTCTTATTTTAATTGATTTTATTTTTCTCCTTTTAACATAAACCAATCTAGGATGTAAAGCAGGAGTTAATAAAGTTGGTGAAGGCAGCAGGATTTTCATCATCCACAACTTCTAACAACTGGGAAGGAAATAGAGCTTCACAGACCCTTTCCTTCCAAGAAATTGCCCTCCTTAAAGCTGTACTGACTGCTGGGCTGTATGACAACGTGGGGAAGATAATCTACACAAAATCAGTTGACGTTACAGAAAAATTGGCTTGCATTGTGGAGACAGCCCAAGGCAAAGCACAAGTGCATCCATCCTCAGTAAATCGAGATTTGCAAACCTATGGATGGCTCTTATACCAGGAGAAGGTAAAGTGAACATTCTTAAATTCCAATAGAAAAGGAATTACTTGAGAAGTTATGATACCTCAGCAAGATTTATATTTGGTTTTCAAGTTGAACTCTTAAATGTTCATATATGAAATCAAGTTTCTCAAACAGCGAAACCAAAGATGTTTGTTTATTCATTTAATGAAAAAAATATTAAGGTTTCTGACCATCATCTTTTCTACTTGAAATAAAGACAGTTATAGCAATTAATGGATCACTTCTCTGAGATTTCACTTAAAGATGCTATCTCAAATGAGGAAAAAAGACATGTGCATTTCAAAATAAGAGAGATATTACATGGATAGACCTTTGTGATGTGGGAACAGTTCAAGTCACAATGCAACCTAAGATAATTGTATAGGAAGTAGTTTTACATTTATAAATATATGTATTTATACATATACAATTAAACAGTCAACCATTTGAATCATAACTGCACTAATACCCCGTTTTAACTTATGATAAAGGTGTATGTGGCATTTTCTTTTTATATTAGATTTTTGTTACCTCATATTCACTCATTTTTAAAGACAATAGAGAAAGAAACATACCCCATTGAAACATACTTCTTTTCCCTTTTCACTTGATCTGTAAAGTAACTAACATCCATAATTCCAAGCACGGGCTTAAATGACTCCCAGCATATCATCAAACTTAAATGCAAAACTTGAGAAATTACTGACTGATGGCAATACTGAACACTGATCTATAAACTAGACTTTTTGAAACAATCATAATTTTAGTTTTCCATTAATAAATAATTTAGCAGCATTGTATTATAAAATTGCTTTTTCATGGTTTCATTTATGTTCAAAGTATATAATTTAACAAAAATGAATGCTTCAGACGGCTTTTGATTGTGAAAGTGTACATGTGATAGTGGTTATTATAAAATTGATCAATTTTGCATAGAGAAATGAGCATGTAACTTTACAAAATCGTATGACTTAAAATGTGTAGCAAACTATAGAAAAAATGTTTTCAAGAAATAGATGAATTTCTTATATTTTTAGACTAAATTTTCCCCCACTTTATTCTTTTATAGATAAGGTATGCTCGAGTGTATTTGAGAGAAACTACCCTAATAACTCCTTTTCCAGTTTTACTTTTTGGTGGTGATATAGAAGTTCAACACCGGGAACATCTTCTTTCTATTGATGGCTGGATTTATTTTCAGGTATACAATATAACTGATTTTATTAATTACGTTAAAAACATTCTTTCCAATGCCATTGAGATATATTTTAAAACTATTTCTGCACTTTATATTTCTTTCTATAATTTGATTTAGAGTAGTCTTTATTATTTCTTTGCCTATATGATTTTAAATTCACTGAATTTGAAAAGCAAATTATATTGCTATTACAAATTGTATTTATTATCATAACAATTATAAATTGCCATATGTTGTATATTTAATAGTTAACTTTGCATGTACTGTATTATCAAATTTAACATCCTAACAACTGTGTTAGATAATTTCAGATTCCTTTTTATAGATAAGACATTAAAACTCAGAAATTTAAATAGTTTCCTATGGGAATTGTTATTGGAGCAATATTCAAACATAGAACTATCTGATTCCAAACTCATTTTGCCACCTATAAAAAGATACAAATTTATAGCTTTTAAGGTATAGTAAAATTCTTCTATAAAAAATGGAGCAGTCAGTGAAACTGGTAGTGAGTTTGTTTCTCTGTAGTCCTATCAACATTGGACAGTTTAAGCAAATCTAATACATTCTGCTGTGCTCCACCATGTAGCTGTTTTCTAAGGCTGGAGAGGTACATTTTAAAAGCAACTTTAAAAATAGATGCAGTTCTTGCAAAGAGGCTGGGTCACGTGGTAGAAACTCTAACTAGATTGTGGTGATAGTTGCACAATTTTATAAATTACTGAAAGTTATTTAACAATGTACAGTTAACAATGAGTGAATTTTTATGGTTTGTAAGGTATGTTTCCATTAAGCTATTGAAAAAAAAAATCCATCCCCAAAACTGCAGTCTTCACTCCCACAGAGTAGATTGTAAAAGGAGAAAACAGCTGGGATAATAGCTGCTTTATTTTAGGAAGATACATCAAATTTATTATTTAATAAGGAAATTAAGATTTGCATAGCTTACCTTCAGTATGTGATTTGCCTGTATCATCCCCATCATGTTTTATATTAAAACCAAATATGATAAGGCAGATTTTAAGAAATATGTGCTTACCTTGATTTCTTTAAAAACACATTCAGTCATATGGATTAACGTTGTCCAATTTGATATCTTCTCTCAACAGGCACCTGTAAAGATAGCTGTTATATTCAAGCAGCTGAGAATTCTTATTGATTCTGTTTTAAGGAAAAAACTTGAAAATCCTAAGATGTCCCTTGAAAGTAAGTGGTTATAGTGTAGGTAGAAGATGTTACACACACATGTGTATGTATAATTGGCATGTACACAAACACAACACATTTGTGTGTGGTAAAACTTTTTAAGAGAACAGTCTGAAAGACTGATTCTAGATGTTATGATTTAATTGCTAAGTTTACACTATAGTACACTGAAGTCTTAAATTCATGATTAAAATTTGTTTTACTAAAATTATTTTATGCTGATTTCTATCCAGACTCAAACATTATTCATAACCTAATTTTTTCTTCTAAGCTCACTTATTAACTTTTGGCCATTTCACAGAAAAAGATAAAACAGCACTGTAAACTTTACTTGTCACAGCATGTATGCTATAACTCTTAAGTAACTGGTAATGCCTTTATTATAAGAATGAGGGACTTACTGTGAGGTTTATTCCAGCATGTTTTCTCTACTATTCTCACAAAAACAGAGCTATTGGTCTGCATAAAATAAATACATAGTCTATGAATAGAAATCTGCAGTGGACACTTGAGTTTCTAGTTAGTCTGGTGAGTATAGTGTTGCCCAAACTTGCCAAATCATAGAATTATCCTGGCATTGTTAAAAATACAAAGTCCGGTGCCTCCCAGTGGAAAAGTGGTTAGGTCAGTCGCCTCCCAGGGAGCAAGCCACATATCCCTGGGTTTAAATCCTGGGTCTGGCGGGAAGCAACCAGTGTGAACCACTAAGTAAAAATAAAATCAAGATGCTTCTTCCACCTCTCTTCTTGCCTGCCTGCCTACTCACCTTCATTCCTGCCTCCACTTTTCCTTTAAAACTAAAATAAACACAAAGTCCAGAGACTTATCCCCGACATACAGAATCTCCTCTGTGGGACAGGGCTGTGGCTTTGTTACTCTTAATCTCTTTTACTCTATAACACTTTGCCTCTTCCGTCCCCTAAATGCAGTTTATTATTTTTAATAAACTGCAAGAGAGGGGTTTGGTAGAATTTTTCGCATTTAAGATCCTGGGTAGTTGCAGCTTTATGTTTTAATGTTTCTCTATTCCCTATTTCCTGTAGACTTGTAGATACATCTAAACATGATTAGAATCATGTTTTTAGGAAAATATTTCCTATTCAGTGCTCTATTCTTTCCATTGTATCACATCAGGATGCATTTAGTTTTCTGCTTATAACGCTTTTAAGAATTGATCACCGAGGCACACCTGATGGAACAGCAATTAAGTTTGTCACCCGCCAGTACAGGCCACATATATACCCTAGGGACACAGGTTCATGTCCCGGATCCTGGGAAAACAGCCAAAATAAACAACTAAAAGTAAAACTAAATAAAATGCTTCTTCCTCCTCTCTTCCTCACTGCCTACTTGCCTTCATTCCTGTATGCACCTTTCCTCAAAAAAAGAAAAAAAGTTAATTGAGTTCAGTGTGATTTTATTTAACAAATGTCCTTGTTAGGCAAGTTGGGGAGCTACTGACTGGCTACTACCGTGAAATCTCACTCTGTTTATATTACAGTGTGGATGTGTAAGCATCAGAATGTATTAATTGTCCCATACTACAGAACACTAGACCAGATCTTGACATATTAAGAAATATGAACTCTTAGGGAGTTTTGTACATTACAATTCAGACTTTAAAAGTCACTTTATATAACGAACAAGTTGAACCCTAACTTCAACTTGTAAATTAAATTATTTTAGCATTTCCCTTTGCCATGAAAGAAAAAAATGGAATTTATCCTTGGATGAAGCATATACTTTTGGGGGTGGTAGGATAAAATGCATTAGTATCCTTTTTTTCTGGACTTGATAGTAAGAAAAGATCTAATACAATGCCAAGCTTTTGAATAAGAAGTAATGAATTGCTCGTTTTATCTCTTCCTCAGATTAAAAATCATGATGCATGGCATTTTTCCTCTTGAAGCAAGTGACCTTTCTCCCTCTCCCCTCCCTTTTTGAATGTCACAGTATCTCCCAAAAACTTGAGTGTCAGACCTTGGGCCCACTTATCAGAATTTCCCATTGCAACCATTGAAATCCAGAGCATTCTCTTACAGAAGTTGTCTGATGTAAATATAGAATTTCAGTTTTGCATCTCTGATGATTACAACTATCTAAAAAGCTATTATAAAGTTCTTCAGAAATCACAGTGGCAGTGCAGTTGTTAACAAAACTTCCTTAGCAAATATTGCAGCCTCTGTTGCCACTTGTCAAGTTAATTGGTATTTGACCAGTTTGTTATGTAGAGGAGCCTCTCACTTCCCCATTGACACCTCTCCAAGAGCACATCCCTGTGAAAATTTGTTTCCTTTGGACTGCGTGGAAAACCTAATAACAGATCTTTTCATGCTGTGGAAATCCTGAGGCACTTTGAAAAACTTTTATCAGTTAGTAGAGACTTTAGTAATTTGAGCCAGGTGAAGAAGTTAAGAAACTTCTTGTCTTAAAGGAATTGTTAAAGATATAATTCCTTATAAAGGACTAACAATTACGTCACATCATCTCTTCGGGGCTTATCCTTAAATATTCAAAATGTTAACTTTTTATCAAAGTAGGTATAATAAATCTATAGTTATAATGAAAATATTTGTAGGCCAAGAAATTATATTTTGTAGGCATCTAGTTTTATGGACGTGATTGGTATTTGTTTTATATTATAATTTAAGATAATCTTTTAATGAATTATTTATTTATATGTGTATACATTGGAAATTTGCCATGATGACTGGTTTATGGGGCTTTTCTTTGTCTTCCACTTAGATGACAAGATTCTACAGATTATTACAGAATTGATAAAAACGGAAAATAATAATTGAAACAAATTCATCATCGGCTGCTTTAAAAATTAAAATGAAGATACAGTCATAAAGTTATGTGAAAATGGACCATGCCATTAAGTATTTGAGTACATAAAGTGTTGGTTGGTACTAGCTATAACTTAAAGGTGGTTAAAAACAAGCACATACTTTAAACATGTGTAATTTTCTAATTCCTTTTTAATGATGATTAGTCTCAGTGTATTTGCCACTACATTTACAATAAATTCTTTGGTATCATTCATGTTTTATGCATCATTATGTATTTGTAACTTAGAGTTGTGATTTCCCTTTTCCTGTCAGTCCTTAACATCTAGAAAGTTTAGACCTTCTTGACAGAGAAAATGAATTCCAAAATCAGCTATAATTAATTGTCCTTGAAAAGAACTTCAGAAGTCATTTAATATTTGATCATCAGAATCAAAAACCTAAGTAAGTATACACAATTAACATTTCAGTAACATTCACTAAGCATAAAGATGTGGTCCTGAAGGATAGACAGAAATGGGTAATGTTACTGTCAGCCTTACTATGGATACCTTGCACCATTTTCAGTCCTAATCCTGCCCTTGAACCCTTTTTGTGCCCATACTTGAATCTGTAAGGTCAGCAAACTTCCAATAGTAAAGTATGCTTAGATGTTTTTAATGGTTTCATTTGTTTCACTTACTAAAGATCTTGTGACCCTCCGTTTTTATTATGGAGAAGAATTGTCCTTTCATTTCCTATCAAGATTATTGAGGATCTTGAGATAGACTCCTGCATAGACCAACTAGCAGACTTGTATCTGAAGGACAAATATTAAGACTTCAGTCGGAACCTAGTCCAACTGCTTGACTCTCATAATAGTATCAATATTTGATGATGAATAATAGAAGCTATAACTTTCAATTTATGGTGCAGATGGAAATAAAGGTAATACTTAGTAGCAATCTCTAATTTTAGGTTTCTACTTGCAGCATGATGAGAACAAAAAGTCAAATGTAACGGGGCTGGATTCTCTAACATGCCGTTGATAAGAGGTGTCAGGAGAAAGTGCTGGAGCCAGTTCACATCTTGTGACGTGGAGAGAGAAAGTGTGGGGTCCTGCAGGTGGAACTAATGTTGATGGTCAAGCAAGCTAAGCCCAAATGACTTCTGTGCTTGAATCCATTTCATCTCAACAACCCTAGATACTGTATTTTACAGATGAGAAAACAGGTCCAGAGAAGTGAAATAACTTGTCCAAAATCACAATGATAATTAGTGGTAGAAGCATTGTGGCTCCAGAACCATTTAAATTTCTAAATTGTAGCCAACCATTCCTTTGAAAATGGGAAAGAGTGGATCACGTGATTAGCATCATAGAATTAAGTCTTCCATATAGAAATAATAAAGATGTGAGAGTAGAGATAAAGAAAAGAGCAAATAAAAGATGAGAGGTTAAAATCTTGCAGAACTCTGTTTCAAAGACTGTTCATCTCTCTCCAGTCATCACTAGGACCCATCATCTGTCTTCTACATCACTGTAATCTCTGAACTAGACTCTTCCCTTCTTACCCCGCTCTGATCCATTCTCTTTACAATGGCAAGAATGATCTTCTAAAAGATACCTGACATTTGTTTGATTGAGCACATAACTGGCACTCCCTAGTCCCTTAAGACAAGACGTTCTAAACAGGATCTGCAAAGCTCTAAGTGATCTGGACCTTGACACCCTCCAGCCTCATTGTCACTCTCCACTTCTTATAGTAGTCCAGCCTCGCTAGGCTTCTTTTTAAACTTAGAAGTTACCATGTGGCTTTTTAAGAATTTGTATATACTACTGTCTGCTGCAGTGCACTCCTGGTTCTTTACCAAATAGACTTGGTGCTGCTGCCATGTTTCCACCACGGAGTCCCTCCCCCACTACCTCACTCACCTAGCCTTTTGGAAGTACATCTCCCCTTTAAATCACTTTTGTAACAGTACTTGCCTCAGTGTGTACCATCTTCTTTTTGTCTTCTTCCTTTAGATCAAATATACCCTGACTATTCACTCACCAATGTATACTGAGCACAATTCCTGGCACATACAGACATCTGCTGAATGAATGAGTTGTGAGGAGGGGTGGGGTAGGCCATTCTGTGGAAATCAAGGAAGGAGAGTTTCTAGTAGCAAGAGTACAGCCAACAGATGTGAACTAAGGAAAGGCAGATAATGAATAGATCAATACTTTGAGAGCAGTTTGGAGTAAGAGTAGCAAATAAGGACACTCAGATTTGCTAACTGTCCACACACTGGGTGATTCACAAAAGGACCTGCAGGCTCAGAAGCTAAAGCTTATAAAGGATAAACAATGGAATCAGCAAGGAAAAAGAAGGCATTAGATGGAGTCTGGAAGAATCTATGCCCAGGTATCCTACATGTTTAATGATGTTTCTGCCCAGGAGAGCCCACTAGAGACTCAAAAAATCTAAGGATTTTATTGAGGGCTATGTAGGCACTGGAATCAAAACCATACCTATAAAAATTAAGACTCTGAAAAGGAAAGAAAGTCAGTGCCCAAAACAGTAGGATGCTGGAACAACTGGTTATCCACATATAAAAGAAAGAATTTGAACCCTTATCTCACATCAGATACAAAAATTAAAAGTGGATTATAAAGCTAAATGTAAAAGCTAAAAACATTTGTCCTTCAAGGAGCACCATCAAGTAAAAAAGGCAACCCACAGAAGGGGAGAAAAAATCTGTATATCACATCTCTGATATGGGACTGGTATCTAGAATATATAAACTCTTGCAACTCAATAATAAAGACAAATAGCCCAATTTAAAAATGAACAAACTGGCACACTCTGGTGGCTCAGGTGTTAAGTCCTAGTCTGGGGAGCAGTCCACATATAGCCCAAGGAGCAGCTAAACCACTGTGTAGAAAATAGGAGACAAGGAAAAATCTGGGAGACTCTGTAAGAGACAATGATGGTTGGGCCCAGGTGGTAGCTCTGGACATAGTGAAATACAGTGATTCTAGAAGATACAGTGGATGGGATTTGCTGATGGCTTGGGTATGAAGTGAAACAAAATTTAAGGATGGTTATGGATTGAGTGAGTTTAGGAGTGAGATCTGGAGTTCTGGCACTAGGTTATTTTCAATGGAATCAAAGGCCACAGCAAAAAGCTAATGGAATGAGTAGCTTTTGGAAAAAGGTAGAGATAAGTTGGACAAGGAATAGGATGTTGAGAAGAAGGCTAGAAGCACATTAGAATAAAGGAAGAGTAGTGTGGATCTACAAAATACTGTCAGAGAAGCATCTGGTTCTGAGTGATCATAGGTTACCTTTGGTCTTCACACATCAGAATGTTAACCCGTGACTAAGATGAAATCACAAAATACTATCGACAATACTGAGGGCATTGATTGATTATACAATTTCAGAGTCATTTCATGTTAAGTTCTCCACATAGCCAACAAGAAGCATAAAAGTCAAACTTTCCTTCCACAATCACAATCTGCTGTTAACTACTTCCAAAAGGAGAGGATGAAGTGATAACTCCTCATTGGATATTTAAGGAAAAGCAAGCGGTAACAAAGGTCTATATAAGAACAGAGAATGGATACCAAATACTTGGCCCCACTCTATATTTGACTTACATGTACTGTAATTCGTGATTCTTCCTAGTTAGTGCCTCCTACCCTGCTCCAGAAGTAACCACTATTCCAACTTCCATCATTATTCGTTTTGCCTTTTTTTAAGTACATAGGTTCACTTACAGGGTTTCAGTCTACCATCTTGCTATTTGTTTTCCATTTGTCATCAGTTCCTTGTTCCTTTTTCCATTCTTTTCTGATTCCATTTGGATTAATCAACTATTTTTGTTATTCTGTTTATTCTATTAACCTAAATTGTTTTCTATTATTCTTTTATCCTAGAGTAGCACAGTGCAATAGGCATTTCTGTGTTAAATTCTATAGCTGCACTTCCCACTGGGGTAGCCACTAGCCACATATGGTTATTGAGCATTTGAACGTGGCTCCTGTGCATAAAGAACTAAGTTTTTTATTTTATTTAATTTTAATTAACTTAAGTAGACACATGTGACTAATAGCTACTGTGCTAGACAGCATGTCCCTAAAAATTAAATATGCATTCTTGCCTTCTTCCAACCTACCTTAAATTATCACATTTACCACTTCCTGAATACTGCATGACTGTTTAATCATATTTTTAATTTTCTGTATCTTATGTTTTGCCATCTTAAAAATCTTGCTACTCAAAGAAAGACTGCCCCTCTTTTTTCCAATTCTCAGAGGTAGGCTTGGCCAGGAACTCTTCTTTCATATACAAACCAACCAATCCCCAAGTATATACCCCTTTAATTTACTCACCCACCAATACTCATATCTTCCCTGTCCTACATCATTCCAGGACCAGGTACCAGGCAACCAGGGACCACCCTTACTGCCCAGACCCCCGTGGAATTAGTCATATTAATCCTAAACTGTTTACTCTGTCCTGTCTCACCTTTCCCACAGAAACCCCAAGAAAGACTGACCTAGGTTTTCACTTTTTGTCTGCTTCTGCTTCCTGATGAAAACCTGGTGCTTCTACGTGGCCAAGCATGGCGTGCTATGCCCCCTTCTCTCAGGAAACGTAATAAACCTTGTTTCAATGACACTGACTTCCCTGTGCTGACACTCAGTCACCCCCCTAAATCCCTTAGTTACAAATGATTAACTTCATGAAACTCTTTCCCACTGTCGCTCTTGTTATCACACATTATTGTCATCATTGCTAAATACTTCTTACAGGTTGCTGCTGCTGAATTCCCTCAGCTTTTGTTTGTCTGAAAACATTTATTTCACCTTCAATTTTTTTTTATTAAGGTAACTTTGATTTACAAAGCAATGTAAGTTTTAGATACATAGGTTCAATCTTCACCAAACACATAACACACATGACTGCTACCAGATTTCTAACAGCCCTCTGCCACTGCCCACTGAACTCCCTGCTGCCCTTTGCCCTTTCCCCCTCATCTATATTTTTTGCCCTCATTTTTCATCAGTATTTTCATAGGATATAGAATTCTAGGTTGGCAGGTTTTATTTTATCTTTTCAGCAGTAAAGATGTGTCCTGTTGTATTTTGCTTTTCTTGAGTTCCACTGAAATGTCAGCTACTAACGCATTTGTTACTCTTTTGAAAGTTAATATGTCTCATGGCAACACTATCCAGTTTTTAAGATTTTTCTCTTTATCATTGGTTATTAGCTGTTTGATTATGATTTTTTTCTTATTCATCTCAGATGAGAGTACACTGAGCTTCTTGTCCTGATTTTTTCTAATAGTCTTAATTTCTCAAGCATCGTTTCTTCTAGTATTATTTCTGAACTATTCTCTTCTTTCCCTCTAGAACTCCAATTTAGTGTAGGTTACAATTTGCACCCTACATATCATTTTTATGTTCTCTGATTTCTTCCACCCCCAACAAACACTATTTTTTTCTCTGTAAAATTTCTATTGATTTGTCTTAGAGTTCACTAATCCTGTCTTAGACTACCATCAAGATTGTTATTAAATCCTTCCAATGAGTAGTCAATTTCAGGCATTGCATTTTTTCAATTATATGCTCAGTTGATTTTTATTGATTCAATTATCCGATGAAATTCTTCTCTTATAGTACATTCTCTCCATCTTGAACTGTGTATTTCTTAACACACCTAGTTATTCTTTTAAGGCCCTGTCTACTAACTCCAGTAATTGATGCATCTATGGACCTGCTCCTACTGTCTGAAGTTTTACTAAAGTGAAACTATGTGATGAGATGCTGGAAAGATGCCATTTTTCTAGAGGGATAAGAATGAGAAAAATGAGAAAAAAGATTAATATGCCTGGGAAGATGTGATTATTCACTGGCTCTCGGGTGAGAAAACCAGGTATTTCTTGGGCAAGAAACCGAACCCTAATGAGTGGTCCACTGCGGGGGACAGAATTTGAAACAAATATGGAAAGCATTTTCTGTTGGCACACAAGAGGCAATGCCAATGAAGAGAGCCCTATCCAACATGTCACTTGGACACTAGAGAGACTGTTTTACGTGCCACTATAGGTAAAGAAGATACTTCAAGAAAGAATCATCTTTAAGAACTAGCAAGTATAACACATATACTCAATGCAATTCTATGCAGCAATTTAAAAAAGACAAAATTGTGTCCTCTGAAACAATCTGAATGGAACTGGAGGTGATTATGCTCAGCAAAATAAGCCAGAAAGAAAAAGAAGTACGAGATTGTTTCACACATACGTGGAATATAAAGAAACAAAACAAACAAACAAATCTCAACAAAATTCACAGGATGCAAGACTGTGGTTACCCAGAGGTAGGAGGGTGAGGAGGAAGGAAGGAAGGAGCTGGGTGGTGACAAAGGACACTAGAACTCAGGTGCTGGGTGTGTGTGAAATACAGGCTGTGGTGTGATTTCAGTATCTTAAAATGTGCATACTAATGTAAGCAAAAAATAAATAAAACTTGAATAATAATCAAATGGAGAAGAGATCATGTGTCAGTATATATTCACTTAATAAAGTATGAGAGTAAATGTATTCTCAAAAATATTTAGAAAGAAAACCAGGTCTAAAGCATGCTTTACTTTAGGTACATTGAACAAGATCGAGAAAATGAGGTCTTAGATCAGGGCAGGCTTATGGGATGATGACCTTATAAAGAACTAGCAGGAATGGAGAAAGACTTTAAAGTTAGGCTTGGGCAGCCTGAAGCTCACTTAAAAATCTCTGAGGTCGGCACACCCTGCTGCCTCTGGCCACAGGCAGCAGTCCACATAAAGCCCAGGTTTGAGAACTGGGGGGTAGGGGGCGAGAAGGGACAACCCAAACCAAGAACAACTAAATCAAGAAAAAATGCTTTTTTCTCCCCTCTCTACCTGCCTGCCTGCGGCAGGATGCAGCTTTAACACCCAGACTTGTCACAGGGGAAGAAAATCCAGCCCCTCCCTCCATTAATTTCAAATTCTCGTGGTCTAACACACTTAGAGACTGATCCTCTTCTCAATGGGGCAGCCTAACCTGCTGTACACGGAACATGTCAGATATTGCAGGCCCTCTGGGTGCCTTTTCTCATATATTCGAAGAAGCATATGACTCGGCCACCCCCAACAGCTGCTCTGTTTTGATCTGTACCCTGTGATTTGACTCCAAGTAGGCGCATTACATATTGTGCCCTTCAGCCTTCCCCTTTGTTGCTTTTCAATAGAACCAGATTTGCTTTACATTTGGGACAGGGGTTTATTTTACCACGGTCTGCAGACCGTAATTGCTGCCCTCTTTGTTTTCTGCTGCGGAGAAAGGAACGACACGATTCAGTGGCTCTAACAGAGGATGTTAACACAGGCTACACCAGTGGGGATAGGAAGTCCTTTCTGCAAGCTGGACCCTCTTCATTTAAAGTAACAGCAACTATAAACATAGAGCTGCCTTCACTTTATCTCACATTTGATTGGGAAGAATTCAGAGCTTGCAGTGAGCCTGCTTTACACACACTCCTTCACAGACCACCTTAAGACAACCACTTTAGGAGAATGTAACTATCATGACCTAAACATTTGGGGGACCTCCTGTTTGCCAGAAAACATTGCTTCCCAGACAAGACTTGTTAACTTAGGCAACCTTATCTCACTTAGGGAATAATGTTACACAACGTTACTACAAGAGTGAGTCTGATATTTTGACTTAGGAAGAACACTAGCAATATATGAGAACTCCCTTCAGAGAGGCACCCTTGACCATCACTATAAAACAGCCATGTGTTCACAGCCCAGGCCATTGTATTTTAAAGGAAAGCTGCAGGCAGGAATGAAGATGAGTAGCCAGGCAGGCAGAGAGAGGAGGAAGAACCATTTTATTGTTATTTTTTTGTTTAGCTGTTGACAGTGGTTGCTTCCCACCCCCCCACCCCCCCCACCCCCTGCCCCGACCTGGAACTTGAACACAGGTGTGTGTGGCCTACGCTCCTTCAGGGGCAACTGACCTAACTGCTACTCCACCAGGGCACAATGACCATCACACTTTTAAATCTTTGTACAGAACTTACTGTAATCTCATATCATTTATATTTGGTTTACGGTTTTACTTTACGTCTCCCCCACCCAGCTCTGTGTGTGAGGCCTGTGTGGCTCATTCACTGCTGTAAACCTAGAACAATGCCCTGTACTTGCTATGTACTCATTAAACATCGGTTGTAGGTTTGCTCTGGTGACCTAGTGCATAAATCCATGGACATGGTCCACATACATCCCAAGGACCCAGGTTCAAGACCTGGGGCCAGGGGAAACAACTAAGATGAACAACTAAATAAAATAAATAAATGCTTCTTCCTCCTCTGTCTGCCTGCCTGCCTACTTGCCTTTATGTCTACCTGCACCTTTCCTTTAAAAAAATTAAATTATAGAAGAGAGAACTATAGTATTCCCACACAGATGTATTCCAGTAACAGGAGATCTTTTTTAAGAAGCATCCCTTGGTGGTTTGTCTTGATCTACAATTTCATGTGAAATATGTTTGCCCTAAGAATGAAAAGTGGAATGAAAGCTGCACTTTTAAACAGGCTATTAGTCATGGTTAAAGAACAAAGAAACCAACGTCCCTCACTCCTCAGGCTCACCTTTTCTTTTCTTTTTTTTTTTTAAGGAAAGGTACAGGCAGGAATGAAGGCAAGTAGACAAGGCAGGAAGAGAGAGGAGTAAGAAGCATTTTAATTTTATTTTCAATTGTTCACATTGGCTGTTGCCCCCAGATCCAGGACACGAACCCAGATCGCTGGGACCTGTGTGGATTGTGCTACTCCAGAGGCAGCTGACCCAAACGCCACTCCACCAAGGTGCACCTAGTTTTCTTTCTGAGACCTTATCACTCCAAGTAAGGCTATTAGATATCAGAACTTGATCTCTCCAGTCAATTTAAATGTGTCTGTTCAGCACCAGTACACTCTGAGAAGCTGAGAAAAGAGTCACTTCCTTTTGTGATCGCCTCCGAAGAGGGGGCTGGATCAGAAGTAGACACAGTCTGTGGTCATATTCCATATGGCTACATACTTCCTTTGACTTCACAAACCTTGCTGCCTTCCCCACGGCCAAACCTAGATGAACTTGTACTGCCTGGCATTTACTTCAGTGAGGCAATTCTGCCTGCCTTGCTAATCCACACCACAGTCTCCAGGCTTTCCCACAAGAAGTGCAAACATTCTCACCCTATGAGCGCCTTGTTCTGGGGCTTCTATGCCTCAGTCTTACTTTCATTTCAAAGCAGTGGCACAGGCATCCATCAAAGTCTTCTCTTGCTTCTCTCTTTGCATTTAATGCACAAGAGCATAGGGAGGAAAGTCCAGACTAGAATCACAGACCCCACTTTAAATCCTGGCCTTCCACTTACTAGCTGCACACCTTCAAGCAAACTCCTGATTCTCTCTAAAGAGTCTCCCATGGAGAAGGAGGTGGTGGGAAAGGGCACCGAACTCTGGTGGTGGGTACAGTGTGAAACACTCACAGACTCAGCTGTGATTTCAATATCCAAAAATGCCTACAACAATGTAAACAAAAAAATTGTTAATTAAAAACAGCTCTACCACCTCGAAAATAGGGTCAATAATTGCCTCTATCTCATGTGTTTGAAAAGATTAAAAGGCTACAACAAATAAAAGTACAATTTAACAAAACAAGAAATTGAGCAAATGTCAACAGCAGGAGGTTTTAGAGGCTCCCATCATTACTCCCCAACCTCCTCTGTACCTGTTGTCACTCTTGCTCGAGCTCTGCCGGTCTCCTTGCTGTGCTGCTGCACACTGGGCATGCTGGTGTGCACAGGGCCTTTGCAAGGGCTATTTCCTCTGGTTAGAAGGACTTCCCCCGACGTCCATGTGGCCCTCTCCCCTACTTCTTAGAAGTCTCTGCTCAAATGCTGCCTTCCCATTGATTTGCACCCGACCAGTGTATTTCACACTGCAGCCTGCCGCTGACACTCGCAGTGGCGCAGTCCCTACATTGTCTATCTCTCCCTGCTTTCCACTCATGTAAGCTCCATGAAGGATGTGTGTTCTGGTCACTGACGCAATCTCACAACTTTGCTCCCAGAGTGCTTCATCCCTATTTTATTCTAGCCATTTTCTTTTTCTGATGTTCACATGTGATAGTAGCAATTTTTAGGCTGTATCTAGGTTCTCTCTTTTCTAACTTCCAACCCATCTGAATATGAAAAAAATGTGGGCCTCACTCATATTTATTCTGCTGTACTTACTACTCAGTTCTTCTTGATGTCCACTTCTGATCCTGGCCCTGGAAGGATCAGGGGACCTTCTGCTGGGGACCTTCCACCTCAGTGCAAAATCTTCCTTCCAATGGAAAAAATCAGTATCTGAAAGTGGCAGAGAAACATAGACTTTCTGAGATCTTTTCACTCCAAGTAAGGCTATTAGATATCAGAACTTGAACTCTCCAGTCAATAAAATAAATAAATGCTTCTTAAAGACAGACAAGAAGGCAACTTCTTAAATGTTGTCCCAGGTAATGCTTATTTGGAGGGCTATACCTCTACTTCGAAAGTTCAAAGACTAGCCTCAGATCTCAGATGATGCTCAGTAGAAACATAATAGTAGCCTCCTTGCTTCTTACAACTATAAAAATGTATCAACACAGAAATCAGATATATATGTTTATATACATATATGAGATGCATAACGCATGCAGATGTCAACAAACTGAAGGACAGGTATTTTCCCCAGCCACTGCAACTTGCCCAAGTTTATGGGCTTGGCTTTGAACCCAAGGAGTCTGACCATCACATGGTACTACCTATGCCAGGCAGATGGCCACAGGGGGCATGAGGGGAGAAGCCGTTCACTGAGCATATGCACTGAACCCTGATGGACTGGTAATTGGCAAAGAACCAGGAAGGCATGCAACAAACGGCCTTTTCCCAGGGTGTGAATACTTGTGGACTTTTAGATATGTAAGTCAAATGCCTGCCTTTCTTAAATGTGCTGAAACTTCCTGCACTTTGTTTACTAAATTCCAGCAGAACTTGTGTGACTTCCAGTACCTTACATACTTCTCCACTGGGCTGCTTAAATACATTGGTAGAAAATAGACTTAAGTAAATATAAATTTTTGTGACATCAAAACTGAAATCAAGGATCATTTGAGGGTGAATAGAGTTGGTCACATCCAGGTAGCAATCCACTTATACTGTTTGCTGAAACAAAGTACTGTCAGTTAATTCATTCTTCCTACTTCAGTTCCATCCTAGGGCTGGGACATGGTGAGCATGGGGGTTTGGGACTAAAGCTGAAGTGCCAAACTGGAGGAAAAAAAAAACAAAAAACAAGACAAACTTTGGTTCCATGATATTAATGCTCCTGGCAGATGTCATAAACCACACCTGAAAATAAGCAGGGTCAAATCATAGTTAAGCGGCTTTCATTATGAAAGCCTGGATTTAATTAGGTTTTACATTTTTTAAGTATTTTAAGATCATCTAGTACCCTTGAGGTACATTGGGCCCAGATCCCAGAGAGATGAGAAAACAGAAATTTTAAAGACTTTCATAAGGAAAACAAAAAGTCCTTAACTAGGAATGAACTATTGTTCATACCTCAAATACTGTGCCTAAATGACCTCCATTTTCCACACATCAGCCAGAGTAATCTTTTAGAGCAATCTCTCTCCCTTAGGCCTCTTCAGTGACTTCAGGTAAAGCTTAAACATTTAATGCAGCCTACAAGCCACTCTGTGATCTTGCTGTTAAAGCAGGAGCACATGATGATTATGAAGCAAGGAGTTAAGCTAAATTTGAATCCTAGTCCTTCCATTTCCTATCTATGTGACCTTGGGTGAATTACTTTTCCTCTCTATGACTCAATTTTCTTATCTGTAAAATGGGAACAATAATAGTCTCTCCCTCTCCCTCTCTCCCTCCTTGAGTTAGTATCAAGATTAATGAGCAGTTTCCCCATTCCTCAGATTTAGCTCAATGCACCCTGCCCTCCAGCAAATCACACAGTGTTCTTCACTGATGTCCTGTGGGCTCCCACCACCACTTGCCCCTCTCCCCCACCACTTGCACCCACCCTCCTCCACCTCATTCCCTATTAGTAGCCTGGAGGAACTGCACAGATGGAGAACCTACACATAGTTTAATTTGTAAAACAAAGTTACTGCAAAAAAATAATTAAAAAACAGATTAAATGAGTATATAATATATATAAACAGTATAACAGTACCTGGCATGTAATGCATTTTATGTAAGTATTAGCTATTATCTCTGCTAAGTTTTCTTTTCCTTCCAAGTGTTTTCTAACCATTCTGTGTCATGTCCCAGAGATGCTTCCAGAACCTCCCTCATCCTATTCCTCGATTTAGAATATTCTCACTCAAATATTCCTCTACTCTTTTTTTTCAGCCCTGTCCTGTCTTATAATAACTACCAGTTGCTTTGGGGAGTCTTTCCAGATTAGGCCACTTGCTCCTACTCTCTGCTCCCACATCACCCAGGTAGGACTGCTTGATGTTAGGAGCCCTAGTGAAACATGAATGTCAAATAAACAATGAATAATTGTTAGTATAAATGTGCCCCCATGCACTATTTGACACATACTTAAGTTAAAAGTTTACTATTCATCTGATATTTGAATTTAACTGGGCGCCTTGTATTTTATCTGTCAACCCTACAACTAAGAGATCCTCTATCATAACTTAAAAAGCATGGCAAGGGGTTCTTTGTTTCTTTCACTAGAGGGTCATCTCTGGAGTTCAGGGCCCATGTAGCCTTGCTTGTCCTCTTAAACCTGGCCTTGCATTCCAAAAATAACCTAGATCCATCAGGCCAGTGCTCGGGTACCACTTGTTTAGGAGCTAACTAACAACTGGCAAGCTCGATGGCAGAACAAGCCATTTTCAACAAGTTACCACTAGTGTCAAGTCCACCGGTGGAGAAAATGATGGAATTGCTTTTCAGAACATGTCCTGTGTGCTACTGACTCCCCGACAATGGCTTTAATGTGACCCCCCTATTTATACTGAAAAGGACTTGGAGTTTTCACAGCTATCTCACTTGACTTTCAAGGCAAATATTAAAATCCACATTTAACAGCTGAGGAAATGGAGGTTTAGAGAAGGTAAGCCACTTGCCTAAAGATGACCAATAAACGGGAGTGAAAAATTTGACCCTAGGAGGGGAGTTTTTCCACTCTACCACATAGTCACCTGGGATAACTTGAAGACTCAGAATCTCTGGATTCTGCCTCCTCACTCACAGAACTTCTCAAGGAAGAAGTCTGATACCAGAGCACTCATCCACAGATTTAACTGCTCCTCCTATAATGGTTCCCCAACAATAGCTTGAGAGGAGATAGGGCGGCACAGGTCACCTGCCTTTTGAAATACAGTTGATTCTTAGCTAATCTCTTATATTACAAAATGACACTGTTAAGCCTGGAGACTAAAGACCTTGCCCAAAGTTGCAGGGACCCGAAATCAGTCCCCTTTCTTTTTACCTGTATCTTACACTTTGATTACATACATTGGTCATCTTTATTCTGGAAGGACGTGAGGATGGCTGAACCTGTTCTTGGTATCACACTAATAACCCTCAGCTCTTGGAGCGCCTCTGGAAAGTCCATCAGACTGAGTCTATGGAGATTTCCTGCCTATATAAGGCCGACAATGCTACAGGTGTCTCCAGTGACCCTTCTCCTAAAAGGCCAGTCTCTTAGGAAGATTCACTCAGGCGAAGGACTTCAGCTTCTGCCAGGACAAAAGGCTTCCAAATAAACCAGCGGTGTCCTGAGGGCAGGCCACAGCCCGTCGGGTCCAGTCTCTCCTGCCTGGACATCCTTCACTCCTGCTCTACTTCCGAGAGCTGCTGAAGGAAGTGGAAATTTCCTCTGAGAAAACTCCCACTCTGCAAGTAGGGACTCATCAAGAAAGGTTGGGCCAGCTGGGAAAAGGGGTCAGAAGGTTATTGCTAAAACAGAACCCGCCGAAAGCAATTCGCAAGACAGCCAGAAATGCAAAGGCCCACAACGTTCAGTCCTTCCACGGTTCCAGCGTCCGCTTCCTGGGTTTGGGGTGGAAAATGCGGGAAAAGTGTAACACGGCAGCAAACCTGCTATCGAGGTTCCTCGGGCAGCTTCGGTTTTTGGAGCGCGACCTGCCTGGCGGGCTGGACTAGCTCCGGATACACCGCCACGCAGAGGCACCTGTCGAGGCTCTGCTCCCCGAGACCCGCGGAAGAAGGGCGACTGCTGCTGCTGCTGCTGCCGCCGCTGCCTGGGTCCTGCCTAAAACAAAAATCGCAACCGCAATTAAAGGCTCCGGTGAAAACGTCTTCCTCACCGACTGAATTCTAGCTGGAGCCTGGAGTTTGGAGCTCAGAGGCGGGCCTTTGCAATTACCCACCTGGATTAGAGCCGGCAAGGAGGAGGTTCGCGTGTGTCGGGACCATCTGGTCAAGGACTAGCAGATGGCCCCGGGGAGAAGCTTTTTCCCGGGCGCCGTGGAACCCCCAGTAGGATGCTGCGCTCACCTGGCTTCGCCGCGGCTCCACTCCCGCCTGGCTCGGCGCGCCCAACTCGCGCGGCGACCCCTGCTTGGTTGCCCGGGAAACGCGGGACGCGCTCGTGGAGCGGGCGGTGCACAGCGCGTGCAAGGCGGGTGCTTCAGCGCGCCCTGCGGCTCCTCCCTCCTGTAGATCTTGGAGGCTTAGCAGTG
The DNA here is from genome assembly GCA_004363575.1 of Solenodon paradoxus. Lineage (NCBI taxonomy): Eukaryota > Metazoa > Chordata > Mammalia > Eulipotyphla > Solenodontidae > Solenodon > Solenodon paradoxus. The sequence continues at coordinate 482,149 of RJWH01000559.1, read as the reverse complement.
CCCGCAGCTGGCTCGGGAGCGGTTCTTTGGCCGGGAAAGCGCGGCTCTGTGCAGCAGTGAGCTCAGCCAGTGAGAGGCCGGGGGTGTGGTAGCGGGCCGAGTACTTAAGGCTTAGCACTCGCCCCAGCAGACCTCCTCGCAGTCCCGCGCGCGTCGGGGAGTGGTAAAGCGGTTGCCCGGCTGCATCATGGTGACCCCCTGCCCAACCAGCCCGGCGAGTCCCGCAGCCCGGGCTGGAAGGCGGGACAAAGATCTGAACCTGCGTGCCCCGGTGAAGAAGAGCAGGCGCCCACGCCTCCGGAGGAAGCAGCCTCTACAGCCGCTGATCCCGTGCCCGCTCCCGGGAGACTCTGGCGTTAGCGATCTGTTCGAGTCTCCCAGCTCCGGCTCAGACGGCGCAGACAGTCCCGCCGCCTCCGCGGCACGAAGCTCCAGTCCCCAGCCCAGCCCTGCCCAGCAGTTGGTGCAGCTAGATCTACAGACTTTCCGCGACTACGGTCAGAGCTGCTACACCTTCCGCAGGGCGCGGGAGAGCCACTTCCACGCGCGGGAGTCGCTGGCGCGGCAGCCACAAGTGAGGCGCTGGGAGAGCCAGCTCCCCGCCGCCGCTCTTCTTCCTCCGGGCCTTCCTCCTTTTCCGCTCTTTCTGCCCTCCGCGGCGGCCGGCCCGCGCCAGCCGAGCTGCCCCGCGTCCCGGCGGGAAGGGGCTTGGCTAGGCCGGGCCACCGGGCTCATTTTATACATGGAGAAAAGTGGGGCCCAGACGGCTTAAACGACCTGCCAGAAGTCTCCGAACTGGTTAGTGGGGACACGGTAGAACAGAGGAGTTAAAACAGCTTCTGGGGTTGAGTCGGTCTGGACTCTTACTGACCCCTGGCAGTTTCACAATCCTAGCTTGTTTCTTCCTCTGAAAAGTGGGACCCCCGTAGCCCCCCACCCCACACGCCACACCGAACTGCTGAGACGTTTACACGAGGTAAAGTGTACAGGCACTCGGCGCAATGCCAGGCGCGATTCCAGGCGTCCGGACGCCTAACCCAGCCAGTGCTTTGCGCAGCCGCGCTACCCGCGTTCCCCAGTTTGCAGCGCGTTTATCTTTTCCCTCTTCTGCCAGCCTTCTCCCTGGGGAAGCTCCTTGGGTCTTCTAGGCCCGTTCTTTCTGCAGCCCCTCTCCACCCCGGGCTCAAACGTCTCGCCTCCCTCCTCCTTCCCGGCAGGTAACGGCGGAATCCCGCTGTAAACTGCTCAGCTGGCTGATCCCGGTGCACCGCCAGTTTGGCCTGTCCTTCGAGTCGCTCTGCCTGACGGTGAACACGCTGGACCGCTTTCTTACCACCACGCCTGTGGCTGCAGACTGCTTCCAGCTACTCGGGGTCACGTCCTTACTTATTGCTTGCAAACAGGTACCTCTAAGCGGGTCTGGGTTGGGAGTCCGCTCCAGTCACCTGGCTCGCTCCAGGGCGCAGGATTGAGAGCAGGAGCTTTGGCAAATGTTTGCAACTGTATATATCCTCACAGCCTTAACTTCACAAGTCCTCCACCCCCATAGACTAAAGTCAGTCCCAACACTTCCTTTGTAGCGCCGCTATTCTAGTGAGGGAGGGGCTCCAACATTTCTCAAGCGTTATTTTAGCGGGACGGTAGTTAAGAGAAGCAGCGCTGGAAGTACACCCCAGGTGATTTCCATGCAAGTAATGGAGAAACGAAGTCTCAGCTGTCTGGAAGGGATGGGGGCGAGGGAGCCCTGGTTTCCTCTGGGTTTGAGACTGGGGTGGGCCTCGCCCTGGGTGTTGCCACTGGGGCTAAGTGCCCCTGTGTTACAGGTGGAGGTGCACCCACCACGCGTGAAGCAGCTCCTGGCCCTGTGCTGCGGCGCCTTCTCCCGACAGCAGCTCTGCAACCTCGAATGCATCGTACTGCACAACTTGCGTTTCAGCCTCGGTGCCCCAACCATCAGTTTCTTTCTGGAACATTTTACACACGCGCGTGTGGAAGCTGGACAACTGGAGGTCTCTGAAGCACTGGAGGCCCACGCCCTGGCACGCGGGGTGGCAGAGCTCAGTCTGGCTGACTATGCTTTTACCAGTTACACGCCCTCTCAGCTGGCCATCTGTTGCCTGGCGCTGGCTGACCGAATGCTGAAACTCCCACACCCGGTGGACTTGCGCCTGGGCGGGCACCCGGGGTCGGTGCTGCAGGACTGTCTGGGCAAGCTGCAGCTACTGGTGGCCATAAACAGAACCTCTCTGGCTCAGATGTTGCCCCTCCAGATCTGCAAGAAATACAGCCTGTCCTGAGCTTGAAATAAAATAGACCCTTGGTTTCCTTTGATCCTCTGTCCGGGCTACTAGGCTTCTCTCACTGCCTTAAAAGTGCAGTATTAGCCCGCAGAGAAGGCTCAGAGCTCCCACTTGATGGGCAGGTCATATTGCAGGTTGTAAATAGTGTACGACTGTAGCATCTAGTCGTTTATTTTGCTGAGAGTACAGGAGACCAGTCTTTCCCCAACAAACAGGCTGTCTGGTGGCTTGTCAGACTTATTGCCCTGCATTTGTCTCCGAGAGAGACTGAAGGTAGCCTGGAAATGAAAGTGCTCAGTACGGATTGAGAAGGTCCTTCCTCCAGGTCTACTTTGTAGTTGGCATCTTTGAGCAGGAATGCCAATGCCAGGGGTCACTTATAGACCTGCATCCATGACTCCTGAGGATTCAGTGCCCCCAGACTGCCAAAGGGCCAGGCAGAATCCACAGCATTCCATGCTGTCCTGGAATGCTCTGACTGGTTCAGAGCATGCCCAGCTGGGAAAATCTAGGGACTGTGAAGCCCACTGGCTAGGGTGAAACAAGAGTTGCCCTCGCAAGTTACTAATGCTGGGAAAGGCTTGGCAGGCAGATAGGACCATTATAGGTCGAGCCTATTTACCCTCCAACAGTTTACACTTGTCTTGCATTTGCTTCATGGGAGCCCAGGGTAATAATGGCTATCATTTAGTATGTACAACATACCAGGCACTGTTCTCCTTGCTTTATTTCAGTCCAGCAATTCTATGAGGCAGTCTATTACCCCATTTTTCAGAGGATGGCCCTGGAATGCAGTGAGGTTAAACAAGAGTGAAACAATTTAAAAACAGGTCATTGGAATTCAGTTTCAACCTTGGCCAAACTATAAAACGTACCCCCCACTACAGGCTTCTGGAAATGCTGAAAACACCTCTTCCTGGAGGTAGGTGTTGGTATTTACTCGATGCCTTCCATTCCATGGGCCCTATAGAGAAAAGATTTGGAGACACCAGCACAGTCCTACCCACTGTCCTATTGTAGAATTCATTTTACAGGAGAGAGAACAGTCAGGAAAGGAGACAGATGTTCGCTGGAGTTTTGTGACTTCATGGCTGTCTCATCTTCATTCTCACTTGTAAATTTGCTGTCTGCCTTGATTTCAACTTTGTCACCTCTAGCAAACTTCTTAGTCTGAGTCCAACACCTGACACCACGACTGAAGTCTGAGTGTAGTGAGGTGTATGAAGCAGTGATTAAACACATGGGCTCTGGAGTCTATTTGCTGGAAACCTAAGCAAATCCCATCTCTATAAAGTCTCTTCTGTAAAAAATGGGAATAACAGTAGCACCTACTTGGTGGGTTTGAAGTGTGATTTAATGAGTTGTTCCATATAACCCCTCCACCACACACACACACAGGTCCTGATAAGTAGTCTTCAAAAAATGAAGGTTGGTGGCAGCCTGCACTATGACGGGGAAGGAAGTTACACGGGAGAAAAAAAAATCTTGGGGGGAAAACATCCAATAAAGGAAAATGTTAATGATGCAGGTGAACATATTCATTATACTGTTTTCCCTCAATTTTTTTGTATGGTTAAAACTTACAATAAAGTTTTTTGAAAAAACTGCAGTCATGTACTACTGCATTTAGAATAAATCTAAATGTTTGACAAGCACAAACAAAGCAATTTAGAGAAGTTCTTTGTACTCCCCCACCCCCTTGTCTCCTATTGATAAGCTAAGCTCTCCAGCAGCTTCCTCCTCACTGTGGAGGGTAGTGGTGAGCATCAGGCTGTTTGAGGAAAAGCTCATCTCCCATTGAAACAGGAAAATCTGCCCCAAGTCAAAATATTTAGTGCTCTCATCCTGACTGTTGGACAGGGAGTTTTTGCCAGCATAACTTCAGGAGCTGTTTTACCAGCGTTTACTCAGTCAAGATTTATATGGGTGACTGGTTCCAGAATCTTTCAGCTTGGAGTCTCAATCATGCTGTTCCAGCTCCTACTACCACAAAATAAACCATAGTTTTATGAACAATGCCCATATTTCCTACCCATTTGGAATTTCATGGAAAAATTAACCTGTTCTGGGAAATCTGCCAGAATGTGTTAGAGAGCGCCCCAAAACTTAGCTAAGAGTTGTCCTACTCCTCTTACAAACTGAAACGTTATTAAGGAAAAAGATAGATGATGGACGACCTAGTGGCTAGGCTCCCCAGGAACCAGAGGAACCAGGAGCAACACAGCCAGAATCAGGCCATGGAAGACTGGAGGTGCAGCTGAAAAGGCTCCTTAAAATATTACCCATGACAAGCACCTGACACATATTAATCTCATCTTCACAGCAACACTATTGAAATCATTGTTTCTCCTAAAGAATGGGTTTGGGGATGTGATAATTCTAAACCCAGAGCTCATCAGGGATACCCACCAACTCTGGCTGACCTCACCTCAGCTAGGGTCCCACTTCTCTAGCCGGGTCAGAGAGCCTCTGAGTCTATTCTAGTTCTACCATTGGGCTACTTTTCTCAGTATCAGACATATCTTGTTTACTAATCCAGATACTAAGTAATTAAAAGAGAAGCATGATACTTTTAGAGGATCTTTCACTACACTCTTAGATATAAGGTGCAAACAAGGTGCCCAACAGGTCACAGAGATCCCAAGTTTTAAAAAACTTAGTATTTTATTGCAGTAACTTTTACAAATTAAATTCGCATGTGTAGGTCCCCCCTATGTGCAGTTTTCCTATTCCTCAGGTATGTTAACACACCCTGTTCTCCACCATATCAGTGCTCCTCACATGGTCCAGTGACAGATCCCAGTTTTAGGTGATTGTTCAAACTGGAGGAATATATAAGTGATCCTCAGAGAGGCCCCCTCACCTAGACACCTGGAGATACCTTTTCCTGGGAGAGGCTTTGGGGTTGGGAGAGGCAGTCATAACCTGGGCAGAGCAAACAAGTTTGACTGTATAGAGAGGGCCCAATGAGAGACAGAGACCTGGGTTTTAGGTTGGGACTGACACTGTGACGTTTTAAGAAACTGGTGGAGAGTTTGCAGTTGTCTTCTTCTTTAATTGACCCCTTTTAAGTCAGCTCAGGTGGAATCCTCGGCCCCGGACGGCGAGAAGCGGACGCCGGTGAGTCAAGACCTGGAGTGTTAGCCAGCCTTGAGGGAAGGAGGCTTCTGTAATCTGGGGCTGTTCTGGGGAAATTCTGCATTCCCGCCAGATCCTGCAGAGCAAGGCAAATGCCAGTCTGACTTCGTGGCTGCGGAGGCTAGAAAATGAACTGAGAATCGTTAACCTTTTCATCCCGCTGACCGTAAGCGGGAAGGCGGTTCCCGTAGCCAGGGACCGGCGGGGCTCGCCAGCCCCCTCCTTCCCTCTGTCCCTCCCTCCCTGTGGCGCGGCCGGGAGCTGGCGGCGCCAACGCCGGCTAAAAGGGCGCTCGCGGGCCCGGGCCCGGGCCGGGCTCTGCGGCTCCCGGGGGAAGCCGTGTTGCCAGGTTTAGTTTAACGCCTCCGCCCGCGCGCAGATTGTCCGGGGCTGAAGGCGCCACCTTTGGCGCTCAGACGCCAGCCGCCCCTCCCGCGAGGCGGCCCGCCCCCCGCACTCGGCCCTCCCTCTGCAGCTCCGCGGCCACCCCCAGGCTCCACCCCGGCCTCGCGCCGCCTCCGGCTGCGTCCCAGCCTGCGGGACCCGGCGGAGCGCAGGGAGTGGGTCGCGATTCCAGCCCTGGCCGCCGCTTCCGAGCAGTTGGCGCGAGGCTCCCGGCCCCAAGCGGGTGGGGAAGCAGGATGCAGGCGTGCGGGGGCGGCGCGGCGGGACGCCGGGCCTTTGACAGCATCTGTCCCAACAGGATGCTGGACTTTCGGGGCCGACCCCTCGGCAAGCCCGGGAAACTGGATGGGAAGGTGGGGCCGCGGAGCAGGGCCGGTCGGGGTCCGCACGCTTCCAGTCCCGAGGGCTGATCCGTGCCCACATTTCTATGCCCGGCTAGTTCACCCCTCCGCGGAAGTTCTTTCCTGGGTGCTGCGGCCACAGTCAGGTGCCAGTGTACCAGGATCCTCCCGATGCCGAGCCCTCGGCGCTGCCAGGTGAGTCCAGCAGCCACGAGGCTGCGGGTTCCCCTCGCTGGGTGGGTGGGGCGCGCGCCACTTGGAGGAGCTTCTCTCCCCAAACCTCTGACGACCTGGAGGGGGTGCCAGAGGCGAACTCTTGCCAGGAGGCTTAGGGTTCGCCCTGCGCGTGTCTCCCTTTCTCCCCGCGCAGCCCTCACCACCATAGACCTGCAGGACCTGGCCGACTGCTCTTCTCTACTCGGGTCCGACCCGCCCCCCAGTGGTGACTTGGCCACCTCACAGGTACCTCCCGATTCTGCTGAGGCCTCGAGGTCTCTGGTTGCCCAAACCCTTCTCTCCAGCCACCGGTTCCTTTCAGCAAAGGTTGCTCAGGAGAGGGGACCGCAAACACCAAGGCTGGCGGGACTGACTTTGTGCGGCAACCCAGCCCTGGGGATGAGGACTTCCTCTTCCTTCCTAATACGCTATGACTTCCAGAGCATTTCTGACCAACTCGGGATAGAGGCTTACCTGGCAGGCTCCCAGCCAGGTGGCTCTTCTATTCTTATCTATTCCCTGGATCTGTGACAAAGCTCAAGGTGCTCTGGGCACCTGATACATAACCTGATATTCCCTTCCCAATATCCACTAACCATTTTCATTCCGTGGGTATCTAAGAAGTGTGGAGACCAGTGGATAACGTCTCCTCAAGATTGGGGAAAAAAGGAAAAGAGTTTACATTGGGGGGAAGCAGGAAGAGGAGAAAAGGACTCTCAATGACATCTGATGGAGAGCATTTCTTCCTGCAAACATGGCCTTTTAGCACTTGGGCACTTTAAAAACATGTCTTTCACTCCTTCTCCAGAGGCACTAGTCACCTATTCTTATGGGGGGCAAATAGGCATTTGACTGTTTTTCCATTTCCCAAAAGTCTGCCTTCTTACTTCCATTCTTTTCCCACCACTTGCCAGGGCTGACACTCCCCAGGCAGAGAATGGAGTTTGTCAGCACAGGTGTCCAGGAGGTCAGCAGACTGACTCCTCCAGGGGATCTGAAGTGGCCATGCTGGAAGGACAGAAGGTCTTAGCTAGGTTCAGCCCACTGGAAGAGTGCCAGTTCGGGCCTCCTAGTATCAGGCCATGGGGACAGGAGGTCCATCAGGACAGCCCAACAGAACTCTCTAGAAGATATGACCACCTCCAAGAAGTGGGGCTGGTGGTGGAGCAGAGAGCCCCAGATCACCTCTAAGTTCTTTCTATAACTGGGGACAGAAGTCAGGGGACTTAGGGTAGGTGACCAATGAGAACAGAAATCGTTAAGACAAGCACGAAGTGGGTATTGCCCTGTAAAGGTGATTCTGTTGTTCTTTTTAGAAGTAGAATCCCAAATAAGGAAAAATAATACCTAAGCATCTTTTAACTGACCCAGAGGCCTCGGTCTCTCCTTACTCCAACATGTTTATTGTGCAAATAACAAAATCAAGCTTTCTCTTGCTAAATGTGTGCTTAAGTATACAGAACTTAAATTTGACATTATGTTTTGTGTTAGTCTTTTTGGGGTGGGGATTTTGCTATTTTAATGCCAGTTTTAAAATCTAATCAGGAAAGTAAGATTCAAAGTTGCAAGGACAGTCTGCGTGCTAGGTGGCCCAAGAGAGCAAGGACTTTCCTGGTTAGAGAGGGCTGAGGCAGTCAGAGTAAAGTCCCTTGAGGAAGCTTCTCTGGGGTGACCCTGACAAGTGCACACTTATATTTCCCAGCCTCCTCCTTTCTCAGGAAGATGGATAGAGAATCATGCTTGGGAAGTGCTTGAGTCTAGAATGGGCCAAGACCTGTGATAGCATAGGAGGAAGCACTTCCTGGCCCCAGTTCTGGATGTGACTCCCTGTGGCAAGAGCTTTTCTTGAATTTCTGAGATGGAGATCTCTCAGTTCTGGAAAAATTATTTTCACTACTGATTTCTTCAACTAGGGCAGAATTTGTACTTCAGAGTTGTCTGGGGTCCTTATTTGTTTCTTTCTAAGCTCCTTTCTCTTTATGGATGCTAAAGACCTCCCTAATGGAGGCTTTCCTCTCTGAGGAAAACAGATATTTGTACATTCTTTGAAGTTAGGGTCAGAATAAGTTCCTATCTTCAGATATATTTGAATGGTAGAGAAGGACTTTTGGGAGAAGAGTATGAAATAACTGTGGAATCAGTAGAATCAATATTTTTGATGGGCATATTGGATGCATCCTTCACACCATGCTCCTTGAGAGATACCTGTTCTCTTCCCAATGCTGTCTTCATTTGAAGCCCATCTTTACTAAAAGAGAGGTAAATGCTAGAGGCAATAAAGTTTGATGGAACAGATTGAAATAGGCACCAGCATTCTGAGTCAGGAGCCCCACACTGGGTCAATATTTCAGAACTGGGTATCTTTAGGCAATTCAGTTTCTTTAAGGGTCAGATTCTCCATCAGACGAAGAGGAGTCACTTCCTGGGTCCTGTCTGCATTTCATGTTGGTGTGAGAGTTAACTCAGAGGCTCAATTTAGAAGAGTTTTGCTAACACTACATATCCACAAATTAAAGGAATAAGAAGTCTTGTGGGCCACCAGCCTTTTGCTGGTTCCTTCCACCTCACATACAGACACATTGCAGGAAACCAGTTCAAGATGTTGGAGGTGCTGACTTGCTGGAAAAGTCAACTCCATCTTTTTGAGAAACTGAAAATAGCAATAGGGATGAGACCTATTGCATGCTGAACAGAAAAGCACTTTTATTGCATTCCTGACTCCTCAAATCACTTCCTTTATGTGTGTGTGTTGGGGGAGGGGGTTTAGTTAACTGAGCCTTGATGGCATATATGGTCTCAGATTACTGCTTTGGGTGACTCTGTGGGGTCTTGGAGGAAAGATGGAGTATTCGCTGCGAGCTCTCTTAGATTGCTAATTCGGGGACCAGTAGAAGGTAAATCAAAACGGAGTTCTCCCAGCTCACAAAAAAAAAACAAAAAAAAAAAAACCAAACAAACCCGCGCAGTCACCCTGGAGGCATCTGATTGGCTGGTGACTGGAGAATGGGGCTGCAGGGACTGTGCTTGGGTTGGAGGTCGGGCTCCCTTTCACCGTGGGAGCTGAAGGACCTACTCCCAACTCGTAGCTGTGCAGTTTCCGAGCCCTGCAGGAACCTCTCGGACCCGGTCGACTCCCGGTCCTGGTGGTGCAAGCCTGCTGGGTTCTGCATCTCAAATGGGGCTTCGATTTTCAGGTATGAGGCTTGGCTGTGAACAAGAATGCGAGCAGACCTAGAGAGTATTTCGGCTCCAGCAGACTGGACATTTAACTAGATTACAACTCTGGTTTATTTCAGAGCCATTCCCTGCAAACGTCAGCGGACTTTGATTTGCAGGATTTCAGAGATACAGTGGATGATCTCATTGCAGGCAAGTGCAGTCTCTTTACAGTTAAATCACGGCGAGATGTCCCCCCCACTCCCAATTACAACCAGTTCAGATTTCGTGGTTGTGAAGGTGGTAAACCTAGCACTTGTCAACAATTTGCCAGTAACTTACCAAAGGGTCAGCGTCTTCCTTATGTAGAGGACATTCACCCTTCCTAATGGAGAAGCATCAATAGCAGGATCGCTAGCACTGTTTTGGTTTGTGGGTGTGAGTTTTGGGAGAGGGAGCTCTAAACTGTAGTGTGGTCTGGGAGAGGCTGTGACTGCAGTGTACAAGAGCAGCGTTATTGTGTGACTTCAGGCGGTATGTGTGACTTTGTCCTTGCCATGGTAGATTTCAGTTCAAATCAGTGGGCAAAGGTTGATGTGGCTGGATATGTACAGGGTATCAGGAAAGGCCTAGGAATCATAGATTGCAGAGTGAAGGGTGATTTGCTTAATAAAGAAAAGTCTCCACATGAACCCTGCATCTGGCGTGACATACTGTTTCTGTAGCTAACTGGGCAAGAGTCTGAGGCTGCAAATCCAGCTCCTGCTTTTCCTCAGAGTCATCTTTGACGTCACCTCCCCTGGCCGGTGGAGACTTCCCTTTCTCTCCTTGCGACCTACTGCCGTTTGGGCCCAGTGTCTCCCCGCGGCTGGACCCACCTGCCCTGCACACACCCCTGCTGCACCCTCGGGACTTGTCCCAGCCAGAGCAGTACTGGAAGGAAGTGGCCGACCAGAACCAGAAAGCGCTGGGAGACGCGCTGGTTGAGAACAATCAAGTAGGCGCACTGGGCTGGCCTCTGGCGTCCTGGGGGTGGGCGTGGGGTACGGTATGGAGCGCCTGGTGAAGTGGGGGTTTCAGGAGCGGGAATGAGCCCCTGTGGATGTCAGAACCAGCAGACCAGCCAGTGGTTCACCAGTCTCTCTTACTCCAGTGGTTCTAGTCAGTTTTCAACTTCTCTAAGTTATCTAAGTGGAAATAATTCTACCTCACTCGATTTTTAAGAGATCCACCAACATTTATAGAAGGCTTTTTGTATGCCTGACAATGTATTTATCGATTAACTTTTCCCCTCATTTAATACTCACAGATACTCTTACTAACCCCATTTACAGATATGGAAACTGAGGCTGAACCTCAAAGGCAGAACCTAGCTCTGCTTTTGCCTAAATCGGTACTCTTTGAAGGTACACTGAGGATTAAACAAAATACATTGTGTCTGAAAAAGAAAAGATCAAATAAATAAATGTGTTCATAGTTGCACCACTGTCGATGCCCTTGGGTCTCCAGTTCCCGATTAGCAGTTAGAATTTGTTTTTAATTCATGCAGATTACACAGAGGAGACCTAGCACAGTGAACTCACCTGTGACTCTTTGGGTCTCCTGTAGCTGCACGTGACGTTGACTCAGAAACAGGAGGAGATTGCCTCACTCAAGGAGCGCAACGTGCAACTGAAGGAACTTGCCAGTCGGACCAGGCACCTGGCCTCGGTGCTGGACGTAAGTGGGGCGTGGGCGTGTGGGACACTGCAGGACGTCAGAAATGTCCCGGTGCACAGCCCCCACCCCACCCGCTCCCAGCGTTGGAACTCAGCAGAGATTGGGAAAGGAGAGGATAGCTGGGAGTTCGCTGAGCTGCAGGCAAAGGGAACCTAAGTTGCCAAGCCGCACAGTGCGAAGTGTGCGCCCAGGTCTCCTTTGCGCTCTGCACGAGGCGAGTCCAGCTGGCCCCAGGGCGGCGCTCCTCCCCATCTTTTGTAGAAGCTGATGATCACACAGTCCCAGGATTGCCGGGCACCGGCTGAACCCTTCCCGCTCAAGGCGACTGCCAAAAGAAGCCTGGAGGAGTTGTTCAGCGCTGCGGGCCAGGATTGCGCAGAGGTGGACTCCATTCTCCGCGAGATTTCCCAGCGCTGCGATGAAGCCCTGCAGAACCGCGATTCTAAGCGGCTCCGACTACAGCCAGAGCCGGCGAGCGCCGACTGCAGGCGCGGGCACCTGCACGGCGCTTTCCGCGGGCTGCGAACTGACTGCAGCGCCCGCGTGCTGAACTTGAGCCACAGTGATCTCGAGGAGGGCGGCGCCTTCAGCACCCCCATCCGCAGCCACAGCACCATCCGCACTCTGGCTTTCCCCCAGGGCAATGCCTACACCATCCGGACGGCTAAAGGGGGCTACAAATTCCGTTGGGTCCCCAGCTGAGCTGGGATGTGGTCCCCGCCCCCCCGCAGCACTGCCCTGTATCTTGACTGAAGTACCTAGAGATGAAACCCAGGTAGCTGAGCTGTTTTCAGAACCTGGCTTCAAAATACTCTCCCCCAGCAGAGTGGATGCCACATGAAAAAGATTTTTCAGTAACAAAGACTTTTCGATACTGATACACTTGCAAAGCTCTGGTTCAAAGTACTGTGCAGTCCCTCTCTGTTGCAGAGGGAACCGGTGTGTAGATGTATATTTACTGTGGTCAGTTTTCGAAGTATTTATTTTTAGTAGGTTTCAATGTGCTCCCTTTAGAGCTGGAAGGGATTTAGAAACCATTTAGTTAGTTTACAATTATAAAATACCCTACTTTTATAAGAAATCTAAGGGGCACTGAGGGTTAAGTAATTTTTACACTAAGCTGTATCAGAACCCTCCAGTAACTCACTAATCACTTAATGATTGTAGGCCCAGAGGTCAAGTTTCTGGGTGAATGTTTCAAAACATCCTTTAACTTCCTCCAGTCTTAGAAGGATACTGACTTTTGTTACTACTGAAAGCTTTTATTCTAGCGGCCAGAATAAAAAATTAGACATAGCCTAAACAGTTGCCTTAGGGCAATATAGAGATAAATGCGGATTCCTGGAGGCAATATCTGTCAGCAAAAGGGTGCTAAAATGTTTGTGCTGCTCATTCATATCATTATGTAAGCTTCACAGTAAATGTTTATATTAACTATATAGATATGATTTTATTTGTTGAATCACCACACAAAAAGCAAATGTTGGTCATCATAAACAAAGGTGTTTAAAGAACACAGCAGCAACTACATGAAAAAGAGTCCTGGCCCCCAGAAACCAAGTGTAGAAGTCGTGGTAAAACAAAAACTAGCTGTGAATTCCATGGATACAACTGGGATGCATGTTTATGCTTTCTGTTTCTTGACTTGAGAGCCTAAGAAATGCAGGTGTTATAGAGAACCATCACTGACTTCTCTTCTCTTCTGTCTGCTTCCTTGTTCTGCTCTGGTATGAAATCGTGTGAGTAGCGTATGTCAAGTAGTGACTTAGCCCAAACCCCACAGATCTCAGCATGGCTGTTCCTTGTGTTTGGGGCTCAGCTCAGGCAAGTTTCCAACCTAGTCGCCCCACTGGGTTGGCTGGCGGAACCTGCTTCTCCAGTCTGTCCGGTATTTAAATAGCCACTTTGAAATCAAAAAAGGTGATAAATTGGCCACATTTCCTCATATTTTGTTTAACAAAGGGACTCTAAAAATATACTAGATGGTTCAGAACTTAAAAAAAAAATAGCTCACTTATAAAGTTACTACTGTTCAGGATCAGTATAAGCAAAAACAACAAACCAAAACATAAATCTTTAATTTGTCCCAAGACACAGTGTGTCAAAAGTTCTTTTCTTCTCCATTCCTCAACTGGCATTTCATAGTGTATTAGCTTGAATGACCAAAATTTTATATGTATTTTTCTATTTGTCTTATGTCTGGATTAAAAAAATTCTAATTTTTACAGCCTTTCACACAATAGATTTATAATTGTCATGTCAGCCACTGGAAACTTAACTGCTTAAGTGTATTCTATTTTGGGGGTTGGGGATGGGGGTGGTGGCTGGGGGTAGGGGGAGAAACTCTCCTGTAAACTAAGGATGAACAGCTTTGCATTAGTTAGTAGTAGTAGATTAAAAATATTCAACAGGTAATTCAATTCAACAGTTAATTACTGAATATTACTGAAAATCTCAGTAATGCAGATATTAAGAAAACAGTGAAAAAACAAATTATGAAGACCCTGCCCTCATGAATCTTTCTCTTGAGAAGTGATAAATACTAAACAAATACATCTAAGTGCTATGAAAAAATGGAGAAGGGATAGTGTCTTAGCTTGGACTACTATAACAAAATGCCACAGACTGGTAAACAACCAATATTTTATTTCTCACAGTTCTGAATCCTGGGAAGTTCAAGTTCAGGATGTCAGCATGATCAGGTGATGTGGTCTCTCTTCTTGCTTTGTAGGCAGTGACTTCTTGCTATATCCTTACCTGTAGGGAGTATGATGGGGCTGGTTCTGGTCTTATATGTGTACTAATATCATCATGATGACTCCACTCTGATGACCCCATCTAAACCAAGTTACCTCCCAAAGGCCCCACCCTCGAATACCATCGCACTGGGGGCTAGGCTTTCAACAAATGAATTTGGGGAAACACAAACATTCAATTTACAATATATAGAGAATATTGGGAGCAGATGATGGTATTTAGATTAGGTAGTCTTGCCAGGGAAGACTTCTCTGATAAAATGACATTTGAGATGAGACCTGAAGAAATGAGGGAATAAGTCTTATGGATATGTCTGAGGGAAGAGGATTTCAGGACAATAAAACAAAGAGAGCAAAGATTCTGTGCATGTATGCAGAGGATGGGTCTTACTCTTGAGAATAGCAAGGAGGCTAGTGTGGCTAGAACTGACTGATTGGAAGAGGAGAAATAGACATGGGGGCATTGTGTAGAAGAGACAGCCCCTCTAGGCCTTGTTGAGGACTGACTTTATTCTGAGCAAGATGGGAAGCCATTAGAGGTTTTTGGCTGAGCGGGGGTCACATAATCAAACTTAAATTTTTAAGGGAGTACTCGGATTTCTTCAGAATTGTTTGTGAGGTAGGCTCGGGGAGGCAAGAGTGAAAACAAACCCATTTGGAGACCACTGGAATAATCTAGGTGAGTGATCATTAAATTTCTATCAAAGTGATTGTGATAGACAGAATAAGCCCCCATTTCCAAGATTCTCATGTCCTAATTCCTAAAACCTGTAAATATGGTTATGTTACTAGGCAAAAAGGAATTAAGTTAGCAAATGTAAGTTTGCCGATTTACTCACTTTGAAATGAAGAGATTATCCTGAGTTATTTGGGACCTACCAATGTAAACACTGAAGCCCTTAAATGTGGAAGAAAGTGGCAGAAGAGGAGATCAGGGTGATGTGGTATGAAAAGAACTTGACATTCTGTGATTTGCTGTAAAGATGGATGGAGACGATCACGAACATAGAAGACTCTAGAAATCCGCAAAAGCAAGGATATGGATTTTCCACTGGTGTCTCCAGAATACAGTCTGGTCAACATCTTGATTTTAGTTTGGTGAGACCCATTTCATACTTCTGATTTATAAAACTGTAAGGTAATACATTTAGGTCATTCTGTTTGTAGTAATTTGTTACAGCAGTCATAGGAAATTAACACCATGGTAAGGATGGAAGTGATGAGAAGTTGTCAGGTTCTGGATGTATTTTGAAAACAAACCCCCTGGGACACTGGTGGATTAGTTACGGGGTATGAGAGAAAGAGAAGAGTCATGTATTGTGAAATAATGGAATTGTCATTTAGTGAAATTGGGAAGGCTATTTGAGGGAATTCAATTAAATCAAGAGTCTAATTTTAGGTGTGCTTCTGGTAGAGTATTGGTTTGTTCAACAGCCTGTGACGAAGCGCAGTCCACATACATCCCAAGGATCCAGGTCCCCTCCCTGCACTGGAGAGAGCGACCAAGATGTACAACTAAATAAAAATAAAGTTATTTTTCCTCCTCTCTCTTCCTGCCTGCCTGCCTTCACCTTTCCTTAAAAATTTCCCCTCCAAATCCTTCAAAACCTTTTTTTTAAAAGTCTAATTTTGGATGTGTGAAGCTTAGACATCCAACTAGAGATGTCATAGAGGTGGAATATTTG
This sequence comes from Solenodon paradoxus, assembly GCA_004363575.1. Taxonomy (NCBI): domain Eukaryota; kingdom Metazoa; phylum Chordata; class Mammalia; order Eulipotyphla; family Solenodontidae; genus Solenodon; species Solenodon paradoxus. Next base: position 466,433 of record RJWH01000559.1, on the reverse strand, counting down.
AGTTCAGAGTTCAGGATAAAGTCCATAGAGGAGTTTCAAGGCTGCATGGCGATGAGTTCCCGTGGGGAGTGGCTGTGGATGGAGAAGTCTGGGAATGAGTTCTGGGCATTCCAGAGGTGATGAGGAAGAACTTTTGGTTCAGACAATTGTTGGATAAGTGAAGTACTTGTCAGTAAATATGTCATTTTCAGTTTAAACAGATACTTTTTTTTTTTGGTTGTATAAATATCCTGCAAGTCAAATTAATCCAATGAAATCTATTTCCTATTTGAAAAGGGGCAATGAGCAGAGTCTGAAAACCTGCAAGGAATTTAGAGATCATTTAGTTGACCCATCTAATATGAAAAGCTGAAGGACCCTACACAGCCGGGATCCTGGGTTCTGCATTTAATCCTACTGTTGAAAAATAAGAATGAGATGCTTTCTCATCTTAAATGTCTAAGAATTTACTGGATCAAATGAGTGACCTCTTATAATGTTCTTTCTGCTTTCAGTCCCTTGTCTTGATTTGTATCATAGTATGTAATCTTAAACAAAAACAAGTCAAGGAAAAATTGAAAAAAAATATGAGTCTTGGAAATCAAATTCCAAACCACTTCACAAATGAAGAGAGCAAACAGGATAGCCCGTGAAAAATTCAAGTACATAAAATGTAGATTTCTCTCTAAACAATTTGCTTCAAGGGAATTCATAAAGATGGAAATAATTCTTGTGCACAATGAAGACAACAAAGAAATAGTAGCTATTATAATTAATAATGGTGATTTCATGGGATTTAAAGAAATTCTTTGTTTTCTCTGCTAGGAAGATGAAGAATGGAGCATAGATGACATTATGTATTTAGGGAGTTTCCATAGAATCTAGTGATGTTGTGATCTGGGAAAGGGGAATGTGAGATTTATTCTTCTTATACTGGTCAGAATAAATGAGTTAGGACTAGTCTTGTCATGATTAACATGATATGGTCACAAAGATATTTTGATTTCTGATATTATTTAAGTTTTCTTTCTATGCTAGACCTGATAGAATAATTAAACCCCTGATTTTCTGAGAGTCTTAGGAAAACATGTCAGTGACAAAAAGCCCCAGCTCCTGATATGTGAGGAGGTAGAGGCAGGATACCCAAGGAAGGGGCCATGATAATTAGAACCTCTGACTCCCCACGGAACAAACATCTGCAGTGGAGGTGCATCAGCTGAGTCTGGTTCAATAAGTAGTCACAGGTATCCTCTGGGACAATGTCTGCAATGGGATAGAATTATCTATTGGAATAGGAATGAGAGGATAAAGCAGAGAGATCTGGCTATAGGCAAAGTCCTCTCCACTTTCATCACTTTTCCCTCAGAAAAGAGGCTTCATTTATACATTTTAGAGCAACTTAAGTCATTGAATGTACTTAGTTTATTCTGATCTCTTTGTGAAAGTGCAGAAGGCTGTGACCAGATTGGTGCAGGACTATGATTTTGTAGAGAAGAGAACAAAGAGGCATGTAACTGAGACTGCTCAGGAATTCTGTTTATGATACTACCAGTTTGGGGGGACTTCCCCCAGATAAATTAGAGCCATTTTGACCTCCCTCACTTTTTCAGGAAGTCAACCACCCAATAACGGAGTGTTTATAAGAGCAATAAGGGAAGCAGATGGGGAGGGGTGCCCCTGTATGTAAGCATTCTATTTTTAATTTTTATTTGGTTGTTCATACTGGTTGTTTCTCCCTGGACCCAGGACTGGAACCCAGGGTGGTATGAGTTCTTTGCCCTGCTGATTGCTGGTTTAGTAGGAAACCTCAGTAACAGCAAGTTTGAATGAAATCTTAATCATTTTCTCTGTGATTCTCTGAACCCAGACCAGTTATGTGGTCTAGCTCAGCTCTTGAAGAAATGATAGCCTGAAATCACCTCAATAATTTCTTCATTTCAAATAGAGCAGCCCTTATTCTAGGCATTGGGGAGAGAATCATGAGCAAATCCAAGTCTGTCCTCATAAAGGATGCATTCTAGCAGTGAAGACAGAAATGTCTGATATTTACCATATTATAAAAAAATAAAGTAGGGTCTAGGAATAAGTTGTGACAGAAGTTACTATTTTAGACAACATGGTCTGGGCCTTCTTTCTTTCCTTCCTTCCTTTTTTCCATCCTTTCTTTTTTTTTAAGAAAAAGTACAGGTAAGGGGCAGAAGGTGAGTAGGCAACCAGGAAGAGAGAGAGAAGGAATAAGTAATTTTTGTTTATTTCGTTTAGTTGTTCATCTTGGTTATTTCCCCCGGACCGGGTCTTGAACCAGGACCTACGAGATCTAGGTGAAGGATGTCTGGTAGACTAACTCACCAGGCCACCAGGGCACACCTGGGGTGTTTCTATAACAGTAAAATTAATTTGAAAAAGGAGACACCCACTTTTTAACTAGATTATTCTTAAGGAAATGATCTCATAATAACAACAGTTAGATGTAGTTGTAAAGTAGCGGTTCTCAAATGTAGCATGGAGCAGAATCACCTGAAGGGCTTATGAAAATCCAGATTGCTGGACTCCATCCCCAGAGGGACAGATTCAGTGAGTCTGGATATCACCCAGAAATCAAGAGGTGGATTTCCAACAAGTTTCCAGGTGATGCTGATTTTAGCATCTGGAGCCACACTTTGAGAGGTACTGTTGTAAAAAATTTTACCCCTCGCCCCCAAGTTTTGAGATAAAATTGACACAACATTGTATTAGTTTAAAGTATACAACACAATGATTTTATGTATGGATATATTACAAAATGAATATCACAATAGTTTAGTTACATGTATTTTAGTTACATATATTTTTCTTGTGATGAAAACATTGAAGACCACTTGCTCCTGTAACAGTTTTCGGACAGACAATCTGTTCCATATGGTCCCCATGCTGCACATTATACCCCCACCCCTGCCACTGGCAGTCACCAAACTGTTCCCATTTCTATGGGTTACTGCTTTTTTTTTTTTTTTTTTTTAAAGATTCCACATAGAAGCGAGATCACATTGCATTTGTCTTTCTCCGTTTGACCTACTTCACTTCCAATTGTTTTTGTGCCATGACTAACCCTTACCTACAGAATTCTGGCAGGACTTGGGCCTGTTTGGACTTGGACTTGCTTGAAGAGAAAGCTTCTGGTCAGTGTGACCAGAAGAGCCCCATTTTGGGGTTACATCATTAATGATTAAGAACCATAAATAAGTCTTTTAAAATTCACTTTTAAAAAGGTAAGAACAACCAAAAATTGATGTGATATCTGCAACTAGTTCTTGATCTAAGATTGTTTTTAATGCTGAAGTCATAAGCACATTCATAAAGGGCTCTCTTTCAAAGAGCTAGAAGTGCCAGTAATGGCTGTGGAAAATGTTAGGTAATTCCAAAGGTGGCTTCAGTGATGAACTGGATGCCTTCAATGAAGGTATTGATGTTGAAGATAGGTGTAAAGAGTCTGAATAAAATTATTCATGAAATGTGTTAAAGAAATTCAATTCCATTGACCTTCATATGTAGATAGAGTGAACGGAATCTAGTGCTAATTCTTCTAATTAACTCAAATGGCATATAAATTCAGTTGAAGAATTTCAATATTGTTCGTTTACAAATATTAGCTAATAAAAATCTTGTATTTGTATTTAACTTAAAGGAGAACTACGGTAGTACAAAAATGTTTAAGGAGTTAATCATTACTTGGAGTAAATTATAGAAAAAAATTATTGGCTGAGTGTTCCTGTAGATCATATGATTGAATCTAACCTGTCAGTCTTAACATGTTTGGTCTTGAAGTAGATGCTATGAACTGGAATTTGTGCCAAAAGTAATGATGTTGTTGGTTTAAAAGATGTCTTTGGAAACTCAACTCTGATGTTCAGGGAAGTAAAAGACAAAATAAACAAATGGGAATATATAAATGTAAAAAGCTTCTGCACAGTGAAGAAACTCATCAAAACAAAAAGACATCCTATGGAATGGGAAAAGATACTTCTACATCTATACATCTACCAATGACTCAATAACCAAAATGTATAAAGAGCTCATAAAACTCAACAGAAAAACAAATAATCCAATCAAAAATTGGGAGAGAGAATTGGATAGACATTTATCCAAAGAAACAGACAGATGGCCAACAGGTGCATGAAAAGATGTTCTTCCTCACTTGTTATTAGGGAAATGAAAATCAAAACAAGAAGATGTCACCTCACACCTGTGAGAATGACTGTCATCAAAAAGTCTGGAAACAAGTGCTGGCAAGAATGTACAGAAAAGGGAACACTTTTACATTATCCATGAGATTATAAATTGGTGCAACCTTTATGGAGAGCAATATGGTGACTCCTCAAAAAATTGAGAATAGAAATTCCATATGATCCAGTCATCCCACTTCTGAGTATCTACCCTAAAAATAAAAACAACACTAACTGAAAGAGATCTATGCAAACTCATATTCATTGCAGCATTATCTTTGAGTGTATGAGCCTCTGGGAATAAGATGAAAGAAATACTTGGTATCCCAGTTAGATTCTTAATAAGTTTTCATACTCATTTTAAAAATACATTTTAATGCAAGTAATATATATATATATATTTGTAAAATAATTAAGCATAAAAGTACAACAAAGTAACAATAAGTGGTAATCTACCATCTAAAGATACTACTATAAACATTTTTTTTTCCAGAAAAAAATTTGAAGAGAGGAAGGTAGAGGAGGAGGATGCTTTCTTATGTAATTTTGGTTGTTCACTTGGACCGGGTTTACCACCTGGGTCCTTGGCTTTACATGGTCTACGCACCTGCCACCAGTTTAGCACCTAAGCCACCAGGGGGTGCTCCTCAGAAATTTTTAATGCTCAGGTATGTTGTGTATCTGGGAATGTTTAAAACTTGGATCTTGGTGCACCCTTGGTGAAGTAAGAGTTGGGTGCAGTTCACATACACCCCAAGGTCCCAGTTCATGTCCTTGGGCCTACAGGAACAACCAAGATTTAGCTGTCTAAATAAAATAAATAATATGCTTCTTCCTTCCTCTTCCAGCCTGCCTACGCACCTCATTCCTGCCTGCACCTTTCATTAAAAAAACCCAAAACTTCTTTATTTACATATTATTTTTGAATAGCACCGAGTGACCATTTAATAGTAACCAGAAAACAGTTTAATTAATAAGTGCTAAAGACATTTATGATAGTTTCTCAACACTTCTAAGCAATTGTGGGGAGGAAATCTAGAAGCAGGAGAGTAAATCCAACTCTTGTTTCCCAGTGGGCTTTCCTGCCTGAAAATACTTCAAAAAACATTATCTTTCTTCTTCTTATAGGTGTCTCGAAGACAGCATCCAGAAATAGAGAATAATAGTGGGGAGTCCAGTTACATAGGGGAGCCAAGGTAATGCATCTTTAAGAGAGAAAAATTTTAAAGCATTTTATTTTTGCATATTAAAATAGACTCATATGTATAGGTTCCCCATTCCTCATATGTATGTTAACACACCCTGTCCTCCACCAAATCACCAAGTGTTCTTCAACATTGTCCAGTGGACCCTGCTGCCATTTGGCAACCCCCTGCCAACCCATCCCAGTCCCTATTGGTAACCTTAGTTTTGTTGCAAGTGTCCAAGAGTTGGTTTTGTTTCATCTGTTCCTTTGTTTTGTCTATTCAATTCCACATATGAGTGAGGTCATCTGGTATCTTTCTTCTTTTGACTTACTTCACTTAGCATAATTATGCTAGATCCATCCATGTTGATCAAAATGACAGGATTTCATCTCTACTAAGGGCTGTGTAGTATTTCACTATATATATATGTATATATATATATATATATATACATATATATATATATACCACATCTTCTATATGCATTCATCTGACATTGGTCACTTAGGTAGTTTCCAATTCTTAGCTATTGTGAATAGGGCTGCAGTAAACATAGGGATGCATACATCTCTGTGAATGAGCGTTTTTGTATCTTTTGGGTAAATACCCAGAAGTAGGATGGTTGGATCATATGTAACTTCCATCTACAACTTTTTGAGGAATCTCCACACACATTTTATTTATTTTATTTATTTGGTCACATTGACTAGTCCCCCCAGACCTGGGACTCGAACCCCGGGGTATGTGGTTTGTGCTCCTTTGGAAGTGATTGCCCTAACTGCTACTCCACCAGGGAGTGCCTAAGGAAGAATTTTAATTTTTAAATTTGAAATCTTTTCATAGAATAATAGACACATGCTTCAAAAAGAAAAGAATAGAAAACATATGAAAAATAATTATCTGAATCTCTTCATAATCTCATCCCCACCCTATTCACCAGTTGCAGCTATTTTCATTTCTGTTGTCTCTTTCTCTTGTTAGTTGCTGCTATGTTTCCAAATCACTGATTTTCAACACTTGTTCTCAGAATCACCTGAAGAGGTTTGAGAAGTTCTCAGATGTGTGGATATCATCTGGTTACCAAGTTGTAACTATGTCAACATTTAATAAAATTAAGTAGGTTAGAGAACATACTTTGTTATATATACATATATGTAGTAAGAGAAAAGACAAATTTAATGACATACATATGTTGCCACAAACATACATACATAAAGCAATTTACATGGCTGTAAATTCATCAAGAACATACTTTGCAATATTTTTGAAATCTTTTGAAATTTACTAAGATTTGTTTAACGACTTAGTTTATAGTTTTAGTTGGTAAATGTACCACATGCATTGGAAAGAATGTATTTTTTTGGTTTTTCTTAAGGAAAGGTGTAGGCAGAAATGATTGCAAGTAGACAGGCAAGCAAGAAGAGAGAGGAGGAAGATGTATTTTATTTTATTTAGTTGTTCATTTAAGTATCAGAGAGGAAGACGTAAAACTACTGAATATGGTTTCATTCTTACTGAAGCTGAGCTAAATCTCAAAAAACAATACTGAATCTTCTGAAAACAGTTTTTTTAAAGGAAAGGCGCAGGCAGGAATGAAGGTAAATAGGTAGGTAGGCAGGAAAAGAAAGGAGGAAGAACCAGCCTTATTTTTAATTTTTTAATTTAGTTGTTCACACCGGTTGCTTCCTCCCTAGGCCTGGGACTTGAACCCACAGCTATTTGGCTTGCTTCTCTAGAGGTGACTGACCTAACCACTGCTCCACTAGGACACACCTCTGAAAATGTTTTTAAAAAGCTAGTCATCCACATGTTTACTACACATCCTGCATCTGACTTAGTTTACTTAATAATTTTCTTTATTTTCTTTTACTTAACTTTGGTATCAACCAGATACAAAAATAAATGGCTCGAAGAGACAGACCTTTTATGTTGAATTTAGGCTATGATATTTTGACATAATTTGGTTTGATTTGACATATATAATATATACATATATTTTAATAGACTTTTAAGAGCAGTTTTAAAATTTGCAGAGAAATTAAGACCTACAGAGTTCTATATATCTTCCTCACAGTTTCCAATATTACTAACATTTCATATTAGCTTGGTACCTTTGTTACAACTAATAAACCATTAACATTATTACTAAAAAAAAGTTCATACTTTATTCATATATCTTCAGTTTTTATTTAATGTCCCTTTTCTAGTCTGGATTCTCAAGATCTCACATTACATTTAGGTGTCATGTCTCCTTATACTCATCTTGGCTGTGACAGTTTCTGACACTTTTTCTTGTTTTTCATGTCCTTGATTTTTTTGAGGAGTACTGGTCAGGTATTTATTAGTATGTCCCTCTACTGGAATTTATCTGATGTCTTTCTTATGATCAGAGTGGAGTTACATATTGTTTTTGTGGTAAGTCATATGGACAAAGTTCATTTTCATCATATCATTTCAAGGGTACATTCAGCAACATGATTTATGATGTAGAAGTTGACTTTAATTACCTGACTGATGTCTCATTGTTAGATTTTTTCACTAAAGTTACTTTCTTCCCTCTTTCCCTATGAAGTCACACTTCAGAAGTGGGAAGTTATGCTTCCCCTCCTTTGGGTTGAAGTACCTACATAAATTATTGGGGACCTTCAGCCTGAGAAATTTCTTTTTTCCTTTTCAGGTTAAGTAAAGAAAATAGTAAAAAGTATCTTTCTCGATGAGACTTAATTATTTCTAAATCTAAACTGACATTTTTTTTTTTTTCTGTATCTATGCCAAAATATAACTAAGCAGAATAATGTTCATTATGTTTGTTTTCATTTTGACCAATATTGGGCACTTACCTAAAACTTGAAGATAGTCTATACCTCTTTACTATTTATTTTTGCAGTACTTTTAGTCTGTATGCTAACATTACTAATCTCACCTTACAGATGAAGGAACAAAATGGTTAAGTGCCACTACTGAGTTCTCAAATCACTGAATGAGCTGTCTCTACAAATGATTCCTGGCTTTGTCCTCAATTCATTGGGTTTCGTTAGATTTAGTTGTCTCCTTGTAAATTTTAAGACTTTTAAGAAAAAAAAAATCTCTCATATTTGTTTCTTGCTTTTGGTCCTCCAGTTTAAACTTTTTCCATCTTTGAATAGTTAACTTTAAACATACTTTAGACTGTAGGGGAGAAATTAAAGCTGGTTTTTCTATACTGGTTCGGAAACTACCAATTAGAAAAAAATCAAAAGTAAAATCACTATGCTGCTTTGCCATCAAGTTGGACACCAGTATTGCACAAACAAAATGTAAAACTGCAAATCTAAAAACAAATAGAACTTACAGGTGTTACTACTTAAGGAAACTTTAGTTTTAGGATCTTTTGTTTCTGGATTGAAAGCTAGACATGTTTGCATTTAAGTTTGGAAAGCTTTGCTGATACTTATTCCTGAAAGTAAACACTCCAGAGTAAGTAGCTTAACCATAATACATGTATATCAGGAATGAAGAGCTCTGCTACGTGGAGGGAATGGAAAGAGAGCATAGGAGTGTGTGTGTGTGCGTGTGTGTGCATGTGTGTGTGTGATGAAAGGTGAGATTGGGAAAATGGCACCATGTATACTCACTTTTATGGGAAACAAAAAATGAATTCAAATTTTCTAAATAAATAATAAAAAACTATATTGTATGAAAATACTTATATTGCTGTGGAATAAAGAGATATGAACATGGCATGGCCTGGTGGAATGTTGGTTTGTTCCGCTGCCTCCAAAGGTGAGCAGTCCACGCATATCCCAAGGACCCAGGCTCACATCCTGGGTCCAGCAAGAACAATCAATGTAAACAACTGAATTAAAAAAAAAAAATGCTTTTTCCTCCTCTTTTTCTGCCTGCCTGTTTTTGTTTGGTTTCATTTCTACCTGTACCTTTACTTAAAGAGAGAGAGAGAGAAATATATAAAAGTCATGTCTATAAAAGTTTGGTAATTACCAGTCTAGGAAGGCATTTTGGTGATGGATGAAAAATGGGGTCAAATGTATGATGATGGACGAAACCTAGATTTTTTTTGTAATAATCATGATATAGTATATACAGATTTTGAAACATGATGTACACCTGAAACTTATATAATGTTTAAAATAAATTTACTTTATCTGGTTCAACAAATGAAGAAACGGAGGCTGCCTGTATTGTTGAAAAATTCATTTGGACATTATCAATGCAGAATTTAAATATAAAGTTGGATAGACTAAAGCTATTAGTATATATGAAAATGAAATTGAGAATTGAGGTAACTAACTTTCTGAATGTTTTCAAAAAAAGCAATTTTGACTTGCAAAATTTCAAAAATTGCTTCAGTAATCCTCATTCTCTTTACAAAGAAAACATGTAAGGTATTATGCAGTGGATTTGAAATCATTTATTCTATTTTTTCTCATTTTAAGTTTTCAATAAGCTGTAAGAAGGCTCTGTATTATTATTATAGTCATGGAATCTTAAACTAATAAAATACTTCCATGTGTGGAAACAGTGGATATTTTAGGGAACAGTTTCAGATTCAGAAATGGAGTTGGGGAAAGATCTATAAGGAGCGGGATTCACAGGGGAGCTGACACCAAGGCAAGAAAAGTCTTCTGCCCTGTCCTGATACATCTCCCTGCAAGTCTTTGCATTTCACTTGAGTACATAGCCTGAGTTTCTTCTGATTGAAAGTTAATTTGTATTAGTGACTAGTCACATTATAATACAATTTTCCTAAGATAACAGTGGCTGTGTTTATAAATATCTTTTGGAAAATTGAGAAAGTAATGGGCAATGACCTCTAGTTCCACCTTCCAAATATAATAATTGTTCACATTTTTGGATATATTAGTCTAGTTTAATTTCCCTCAGAATTGTGATCACCAAGTCTGTAACATATTGACTTCTTTCTTCAATTTATTTGTCATAGGCTTTCATCCCCCATGAATAAGCACCTTCAACTTTCTCTGGGAGGAATATGGGGCCATATAGTCTTCAGGATTTAGTGCCATCTGGGTGGTTTTCCCCAACTAAGTACCCAACATGTGTTTATTTATTTGAAGTCACACTGAACATTTCCTGCTTCTAAAGGCAAGGAAAGAGGGACCCCATTCCATAGAATTCATGGTCTACTTGGACAAAGCTGTATCAGCAAAAGAATGAGAATTTTGACTGAAAGCATGAGATGGAAAACGGATTTTTGGACCCAGGAAGACTTTGAACTCAGGAGGCATTTAGACCCAGGATGGGTCAGAGCATACTTGTAAAAAGTATGTTTCCGTCGCCCAAGGTAAACAGAGAAAGGGGTCCAGACATGGAGGTGGGAGGGTCACAAAGATTAATCTCCTAAGCAGAACTACTTGAGGGTTTTGATAGCAGAACAGCGGTTACCTATGGTGAAGGGTATTGACTGGGGGAAGAGAATGAGGAAAACTCTCCTGGTGGCAATGTTCTATGTCTTTATCTGGATGATAATCACACAGGGGTATTCATGTAAAAATCGATGAGTTACACACTTACGATTAGTGCACTTTATTAATCCATGTGTGTATGATTTAAAAAGTAAAATTTTTTTTCCTCAGGTCTGGTTCGCTGCCCAAGAAGGAGGCGTTTCTAGAGTTCAGCTTGCTCCATTTTGTGGTACCTCATCGCTCCACAAACATCACCTGGGCACTGCATCGCTCCACAAACGGGACCTGGGGCTCGGAGTTGTATTATTAATACCATGCTTCTGTTACATTATAAGTGAAAAAGAATTTTGTGGAATCACTTTTGAAGCTAAATCCAATTTAAAATTAATTCGGTAGTAAAGTGCAATTGACTTACAAAAAACATCAAAAAAGCAATTCAGCAAACATTTATGGAACACACCTGTCCTGTAAGAATGGTGCTTTGCACTGAGAAGACTGTCTCCAAGACGAATGAGACCAGGATTGGCAGAAGCCTAATGTTTCTCCAGGCCAGGGTCTTTTCCATATTACTACTTGTTCAGGTTTTGATTTTCTAAGTCTTGAAAATAATGAAAACATGGCATCTTATGAAGAGAGACTTAATAACATGAGCCATCTGAGAAACCCAAACCCAGACCACGATGACACACTACTTCACATCCACTAGGATGCCTATATATAATAAAAGAGATAAACAACGCTGGTCTCAGTATGGAGAGACTGGAATTCTTACACACTGCGGGCGGGAATGTAAAATAATGCCGCTACTTTGGAAAATCATTTGGCAGTTCCTCAAAGGTTAAACATAGTTACCATAGGACCCAACCATTCCACTTTTAGATATACACCCAAGAGAAATGCAAACACACCCACACAACAGCTTTGACATGAATATTCATAACAACATTATTCATAATGGTCACAGGTGAAAACAACCAGGGTCTATCTTCTGATCGATAAGTAAAACATAGCATGTCATACAATAAAATATCACTCAGCAAAAAAAAATAATAATTAAACACTGATACATGCTATAATATGGACAAATTTTGAAAGCACGATGCTAAATTAAAGTCACGATGAACTATTCTATTTATATGAAATGTCCAGAATTGGCAAATTCATAAAGATAGGAAATAGATCAGTAGTTGCCTAGGGCCGGAGAAGGAAGAAATGGGAAGCGACTGCTGAAGGGAAAGGGATTTCCTTTTAGAGTGATCGAAATTTTAAAAATTTGTCAGTGGCTTCATGATTCTGTGAATCTATTAGAAATCACAGTATTGTATACTTGAACACTGTGAATTTTATGACCTGTGAATTATATCACAAAATCATGGCTAAAAAAGCAACAGTGTTTAAAAATAAAAGGAAGCCTTAACACCATCATCTAAGTCAAAATACATAGTGACTAAGCATTGTTCTAGAGCAGATCATATAGGTTTTAATCCTACCTCAACCATCTTCCAGCTGTGGGATCTTGGGCACTGTTATTTGACATCTCAATGCCTCAGTTTCTTATCTGGAACCTGGAAATATTGGCAGGGCCTACTTCACTGATAGGCATGTACCTAGGATTTATGCCTAAGTACAGGGTTCATGTTCAATAAGTGTTAGCTATTATTTATAAAACACTCTAACATTTAAAAAAGTATACTTACATTTTCTTACTTGATAACACAAGTGTTAGTGAAATTGGCATTCCTCCTGCCTTAGGGAAGTTCTGAACAGCTTGTTTTTGGCACTCAAAGTCCCCTGATACCTCCTGCTCTCTCATCTCTTCCCCATTGTGCGTAATGCCCAGGGTTTATTTCTATTTGATTCTTGTTTTTACCTAATTTCTTCTAATGTGTCAATAAATAACACTTAATTTGGACCAGTCAAGACATTTTTCCTGTTAAAAGAGAAATCTTAAAAAACAAGAGCCTGTGAAACCCAAGGGAGTGGCAACTCCAACAAATCATTAGGTCTCATTGAGGTAGCCTGACCTGTCCACTCCACTGTGGGGGACTGATTTTGTAATAAGTAGCCTCTGATTTAGAAAGTAATTTTCTTCTCATTTAAAAATTAATTTAAAAGTCCTAAAATGTAAGAATTCTATCATATATGCAATTTACATTTTTCCTTAGATATGTTAGATCTCATTTAAACCAAGATTCTAAAACCTTCTGGGTATTCTGGGAATCTTATTACAAAATGAAGTATCTTCCTATTTTTTTTCCTTGTTACAAAGTCAATGATTGCAAGCAAAAGGAGTAACAGAAAACCTACCCACTTTGAGGGGAATGCAGGATGTTTTTATGTGTATATATACAAATATATACTTAAATGAGCACCTGTTTTTATCTAGCATTTTTTGTGATTTTTATATCTGAAATATTTTAGTGATTTCATTTCATTATATAGGTGTGAAATAACTGCATCTTGTGAATGGAAATTTGACAAATCGGCATGGGATTATGAACATTTCTACAATTTCAAAACTGAACACAATGCTAGGAAATTAAGGGATTTAAGTTATTTCTTCCAAAAATTCAACCTTTGGGCCTCTCTAATGGAGGTACAGTTTTGAGTTCTAAGATAAAGAAATCTTGCAAATTACTATATTTATATTTATTGATAGAGACTATCCCATAGCTCCTCATATTTTCACTAGATCATTCTCACATTTCATCAGTCTTAGAATTATTGTGTATGTCTCCTCTTTACTTCTCACCTAAAAGCTCTCAGAGGGTGGAAATGATCTCATTTCCATCTCTATTGGACATATAGTATGTGCTGCTGAAGAGTAAATCTTGGTTGAACATGATTACAGTTTAGTCCTTCCTATAGTCACTATGTAGATTTTAATAAACTTCTAAAGGAATTGCCAGTCATGTGACTCTAAATATTGATATTATGCTAGTTTCTTCTTCCTAAGAAGAACTTAAGAGCTTTTCCTCATGGCCTTATAAATCAGATCCTTGTGTATAATGTTATTGAAATGTGAACAGAGTTGTTTTGAAATTATGAGCCATTTGCTAATTTGAACCATATGAAATGGTAACTAAGTGCTTCTGTATTTACACAGGCATGTTTGCTTACTGGATATTGCGTAGTTGGAAGCATTTCATGTAAGTGTGATGATCTGACAGTCTTGTGGGGCAACTGGAGGCAAACTTTCCATAATAATTATAATATAATTCAAGTTTTATGGGCATTTAAAGATTAAATATCTAGCAGATAAAGCCATGGACTCTATAGAAAAATTAATAATAGTACCCGAGGCACACAGTCAGTCCATATATTTGAATAAGTCTGTCTTAAACTTGGAGGGCTGTAAAATTTTGCTAGCCTCCTGAGCTGAAAGATAACTAAACTGTTAGACTGTTTGAACTCCAACTTACCAGATTTGATAACAAATCATTTAGGTGGCTAGTAACTTGTTAACTAGGTCTGATTCTGATAAGGACTGGTTATTTGAAAATTGAAAGAAAAAATGTCTTGGATTATATCTTGATTTATTTTTTGGTAGCTAGTTACAAAATAAAGGTTCTGATTTAGTCAGGTCTCCAGCTAATAAAGACAAACATCATATCTTATATCCTGTTTCCCCAGAAAGAAAATGAAGGGCAGAAAAAGAAGTTTATAAACTCTAATTTCCCTAGCAAAATCATGTAAGTCGGCATTGTGGGAGCTAAATATTCTTTTAAAATGACTTTTATTCCACTGTTGAAGTTTGTATAAATGTGCTACCATGTATTTAAAGTGTTTAGGAGAACATAGTATTCAATAAATTTTTACTGTTAGGATTTTAAAAATTAAGATATCCTTGGCATATAGCATTATATTAGTTCCAGCTGAACAACATGATTCGATATTTGCATTTACTGTAAAATGATTGCAATGTGTAGTTAACAACCACTGCTACTTCATTACACATTTTTGTCTTACTATGAGAGCTTCTAAAAATACATAATATCAAATGAAGAAAAATGAAGAGGTGTACTTACAATAGACAATACATTTGATCTCAAAAAGGAAGAATCAGAATGAAAAATAAGATTATCAGAGGCATCAGAATAACTTAGATGCATATTATGTCGCATTTTAAATCTAATAGTTCCTGAGTAAGTTAGTGAACAGAGCTAATTACTTCTCTTTGTTCACAGTGCCACCTTCAGGAAAGAGAAGGGAGTTAGGCCAAGTACAAGTACCTAAAATCTAATAAAGAGTGTTTAAATTGTACTGATTTTTTTATGAATATCTAATTCTTTGTCCTGATTGTATTCATTGCAGATCAGTGAAGTTTGAAATTGGAGGTAGGGCATAAAAATACTTGATTAGAAATGAAATGTATATAGTTTCTGATTTATTTTATTTTGGAAAAATATACTTAGATCATAATATCTAGATTATGTAAATTTTGTTATATTCAAAAGATTGGACAGTCGCCCTTTACAATATTTCTTTAATCAGTTTCAAAAGGAAATTTCCATTATAACAAATAAAAAATGGAATTAAGCACTTACTCTTTTACTTCTAGTACTTAAAATAGTACCAATGGATGGATATTTGTTGAGGAAGCCAGAGCAAGTCATATTAAACAACCTGAGGAAGGAAAAGGGAGATAGTTATTAGAACTATCTAGAGCTTCGTTGTCTGATATGGTAGCCGTTATCCACATGTGGCTATTGAAATGCAGATAGTATAAATTGAGATGTGCTGTAAGTGTAGAATACACACAGGATTTCGAAGACTTAATACCAAAAACATTGCAAAATATCTCATTTTTTTATGTGAATTGCAAGTGGAAATGATGTTTAGTACATATTAGATTAAATATATTATTTAAGTTAATTTACCTTTCTTAATATGGCTACTATAAAGTTTGAAGTTGTATATGTGGTTGGCCTTATTGTTCTATCGGGCATTATTGATCTAGGGCATATAAACAATAGTGACAGCAGCACCCACAATAATGATAGATTTACTGAGCACATACTGTGTATCTGGCACTGTACTAGTGCAGAAAAATCTGTAAGGTAAAGTTCCATGATCACTTATGTTTTTATCTGGAAATTAAAACTGAGAGATAAATAATTGCTTAAGATATCAAACATAGTAAGCAAAAGAGGGGTTTTCAAATCAAATCTGATTTTAGAGCCCACTAAATAGTTATACAATACTAACTCTAAGAATAGCTTTTACTTGGAATCAGGGAATTAGAGCAATCTAGAGAAGGTAGAGACTATTTCAGTCTTTCAGTTCTGTAATTAAAAATATTTGGTGAACGTTACTTGTCAAAGAGCATGAGTGTCATAGAACTTACCACCTCATTTGGGATGGGGTAAGTCATGATAAATCTTAGGCAGGAGAAGAAGAGGGTGTTATGAGAGCAAATAATTGGGGGTAGCATATTGTCTAAAAAGTAAAAAAATGGAAGTGATATTTGAATTGAGGTTGGAATAAGAGCAGTAATTAACTAGATCAAGAAGGAAGGGAACAGTAGAAATGAAATATTAAAAATCCCAGCATTAAAGGAATGCAGCTTCTTTATGGAAAGGAAAGGTCACTGTCATGAAGGTAAGAAGGCTAGGGCTGGATCATATAGAGACATTAAGACCTTGTAAAGAGTCTGATTTTTAGAAAGTCACAGAAGGCTTTTAAACAGAGGAGTGATATGACTTTTTTTTTTTTTTTTGTAGATTTTGTAGGTTTTGTAGGTTCACCATTCATCAAATACATGACAACACACCACGCTCACCACCAAAGCACCAAAGTTTCTCCTGTCCATTGGACCCCTACCACTACTTGCTCCTGCTTCTGTCCCCAACCCGCCTCCATGCTGAGAACCTCAGTTGTATTGGCAGTGTCTAAGGGTTGGTTTTTGTTTTAGTCTATTCATTTTCTTTGTTTCTTCATATTCCCACATATGAGTGAGAGTATCCAGTATTTGTCTCTTTCTTTCTGACTTATTTCACTTAGTATAATCTCCTTGAGTTCCATTCATGTTGTTGCAAAGGGCAGGGTTTCAACTTTCACAGGGCTGTCTAGTATTCCATTGTGTATATACACCACGCCTTCTTTATCCATTCATCTGGTGATAGGCAATTAGGTGATTTCCAATTCTTGGTTAATTTAAACAATGTTGCACTAAGCAATAGTGTGTAGACATATCTCTGAAAATTAGTGTTTTGTGTTTAGGGATTGATGGGAGCATATACAATTTCTATTCTCAACTTTTTAAGGAAACTTCATACTGTTTTCCATAAAGGCAGCCCAATTTACACTTCTATCAACTTTTTATAAGGGTCCCTTTTTTTCTGCATCCTTGCCAACATTTGTTGTTTCCAGTCTTTTGGATAATAACTATTTTCACAGGTGTGAGATGATATATTATTTTGTTTTGATTTTCATTTACCTAATAACGAGTGAGGAAGAACATTTTTTTTTCATGTGCCTTTTGGCAGTCTGTATCTCTTCTTTGGAGAAACATCTATCCAATTCTTCTTCCCAGTTTTCTATTTTTTTTAAAATAGGATTGTTTGTTTCCTGTTGAGTTTTATGAGTTCTTTATATATTTGGGATATTGAGTCCTTGGTAGATGTATGATGTGGAAATATCTTCTATTTTGTAGGTTGTCTTTTCGTTTTGGTGATAGTTTCTTTAGCTGTGCAGAATAATTTTAGTTTGATGCAGTCACCTTTATTTATTTTTGCTTTAGTTTCTCTTGCCATTGGAGTTCAGTACCCAAAGACCTTGCTATGGTCAAGGTCATGAAATGGATTGTCTATGTTTTATTCTAAGTATTTTATGGTTTCTGATCTTACATCCCAGTCTCTAATCCTTGTCGAATTAATTTTTGTGCATCGTGTTAGAGAGTGGTTTAGGTTCATACTTTTGCATGTGGCTGTCTGATTTTCCCACCACCATTTGTTGAAAAGATGCTCCTTTCTCTAGTGCATGTTCTTGGCTCTTTGTTGTAAATTAAATGACTATATATAAGTGAGTCTGTTTCTGGGGATTCAGTTCTATTCCACTGAATAAACTGTATTTGTTTTTATTCTACACAGTTTTTATTCTATACAGTTTTGATTATTATCACTTTGCAGTATAACTTGAGATCTGGAAGTGTGATACCTCCATGTTTATTCTTTTTTTTTCACGATTGCTTTGGTTATTTGGGTGTCTCTGGTGATTCCATACAAATTTTATAATTTTTTTCTATTCCTTTAAAAAATGCCAGTGAAATTTTGATCTGGATTGCATTAAACCTGGATATTGCTTTAGATAAGATGACCATTTTAACAATGCTCATTTTCCCAATCATGAGCATGAACTATCTTTCCACTTGTTTGTATTTTCCTTTATTTTTTTTAGCAAAGTCTTACCATTTTCATTTGTACAGGTCTTTGACATTGTTAATTATATTTAAGGTATTTCTTTGTTTCTGTTATACATGGGATAGTTTTCTTGATTCCATTCTCTTCTGCCATAATATTTGCATATAAAAATGCAGCCAATTTTTGTATATTGATTTTGTAGTCTGCCACTTTACTGTATTCATTAGTTCTAGTATTTTTGTGGAGTCTTTAGAGTTTTCTATGTATATTATCATGTCATCTACAAATAGTGATAGTTTTCTTTCTACTTCTTGTTTCATAAATTGAATTCCTTTTATTTCCTCTTCTTGCCTAATTGCTTTGGCATACCTCCAGCATGTTGTTAAATAACAGTAGTGAGAGTGGACAGCTCTGGTATGATCTAGTCTTTTAAAATATTTTCATATTAAATGGAATTTTTTATAGTAATATTTATTATTTCTTTAGTTCACAATGCTAAATTCTATCTAGGATATTGAAAATGCATCTCAGTTTATATTTCACACCACAGCCACCACAAGAAGGCCAGTGTCCCTTACTGCCACCTTTTCCCCTCATCCCCCTCCCCCCGCAACCAGTCCTGAGTCCTGTTACTCCTGTTGGAATTGATATATTCATTTGTTTATTTTCTTTATACACCACATATGAGTGAAACCATCCTATATTTCTTTTTCTTTCTGATTTATCTCACTCAACATGATCTATTCTTAAAAGACCTCGCTTCAACTTAAACAACAACACAAACAGAACAGCTGTAAAAAATGAATCACCATTAAAAATGGTTCAAAGAAGAACAAAAGTAGATATGGGAGATTAGCCAGGTGGGTGTTGCTGTTCTTAGGGCAAAGGGTGATTACCCCTTACATCGGTTATCACTTTACAGTTTTACTGTAGGACTTTAAAGGTAGATGTTCACACATTTAGGTGAAGTCATCTCAGTGATGACTCTCGGTCTTGTTCGCAAAGCCTTAACTTATCTTGGTCCTAGGGCTTCGAATTCCAGAACTTTCATTACTTCATTCATTAGAAATTTTTATTTAGCCCTTTTATTTTCTAATCTTCTGTGTCCAAGTTTTCATGTATTTCAAAGCATATTGGAAGAATCCAATAGAGAGGGAGAGGCTGCAGGCACGGGAGTTGGGAGGGCAGTGGTGGAGGGGAAGTGGGTAGGATTCTACTCCAGTAGGAATCCTGAGATAATAGGTAAGTTTCTGGAGATATCAACCTTAGGAGATGAGCTATTTTCTCTGTTGTACAGCAAGGAATGAAGAAGAATGGTGCCACAGGTAGAGTCCCAGTTTCCAGGAAGCAGACTTGGATTTATTTTCCTCAAATTTACTCCTAGCTTATGATTTTTTTTTTCTTACATGATATTTAGATATCTCACTATGCTTGTGAGATTTTTCTGGGTAGGATTGTCAATAGCTATAATGAAGTGTTATACTTAAATGTGATTTCTGTAGTTAGGTTCTGTCTGCTTAGTACAAAGGAAGTACATTTTTCCCCCTGAGATTACTACATTTCTAATAATAGAAACTACATGTTGTGGTAGCCAGATTGACACCATCTTATTGACTCATTCTAGCGTGCAGCCAATTTAAAATCCCAATTCTTGATTATATGGTGATTTTTTTTTAAGCATTGCTTCTCTCCACGTATCATAACTATCCTTTACTTTGAAAGAGAATGGGCTGTTTTAGTGAGGTATATTTTTTGCGTAAATACAGATTTTTGGTAACTTTGGCACACTATTACAGTCTAGAGAGGTAATTTTGGATATTGATGCTGCTGAATTATGCTTTTAACAGCACTTTCAAGTGTTATGAATATTTTGGATAATTGAAACTATCTTAAGAGTAACTAATACAAACATGAAATATGAGTGGTAATTCCATAATAACTAATGAGATAATGACGTTTTAAATAGAGCCTTTCATTGTAATGTCTTGGCTTTGTTTTCAAAGGTGAAATTTGGACTATTAATGATCTCAATTCCCTCATTTGATTTCAAATAATAAAAGGGCCTTATAGAGTTCTAGTTATTTGATGCTTTAATAATTTCTACGTGGAACAAAGTTTTGTTTAAATTATACTTTGCTTCATATGGTTTTAATTATTTGAATGAGCATTATTTTTTAGCCAAGTACAATTTGTAAATTTAAATTAAGAAAAAACTTGAGATTTTCTCATGTGCAAAGTAACTATTTTAAAAGCAAACTTGTACTTTAAAAACTGATTTCGATTTGGCATTCTCTGCTGGCCTAGCGGTTAGGTCACCCAGTGCAGTCCATATACATTCTTAGGTGAAGACCCAGGCCCCGGGGTGACAAGCTAAATAAAATAAAAATAAAATGCTTCTTACTCCTCTCTCTTTTTACCTGCCTGCCTACTCGCTTGCACCTTTCCTTAAAAAAAAAAAAAAAAAAAAAATTCAGTTTTAAAAAGTGCAGTTGAAAACATTTAATAAAAATGGCTAATATTTTCATGAGGAAAAATCTTTAATCAACACAGACATTGCTATCCTAAAAGAAAAAAGGAAGCGATACAACATTTAAATTTTTTTCTGACATTTGCGGTTCTTAGTATCAAGAATTGTTGAGAATAAAGATCAATGTACAGTGAAAGAAATTGGAGGTGAACTGAAGTGAGAATACATTAGTAAAGCTCTCACATGTCACTGGGGATGGAAAGGCCTGATATCATCATTTTCATCCTTTACTGAACAGAGACTAAGTTTCTCTCTTTTACTGTCTCCACACCACACTCCATAAATTAATCATTAAATGTATAAAAAGAAGACCATCTTTAGTCTTTGAAAATGCCTCAATGACTAAGATACTATGGAACTTGAAACAAAAATCAAGCAGAGATGATTTTATTGAGTACGGCTTCACTATTTCACTGGTGCTAAAAGGTATATATATACATATATATATATGTGTGTGTATAATAAAGAAATAAAGTAAATATTTTAAATCAGAAACTATGTCTAGTACCATAGACTAGCTTAATCCTTTGAGCATGTTATTTCAATTAGAAAGATGAGAGGATATAATGACTTAAAATGGAATTACATTGAAAACTATAACATGGAACAGTTGTCATCTGTTTAGACGTTTCATCTATACAGAATTCAAATTGTAATGCATGTTGTTAAGCTTATTTATTCTGATCTGTCTCATTTGAATGAATTGATTTTAAATGAAAGTCAAATTTCTAAATTTAGAAACAAATCTAATAAAATAATTTGTGCAGAAATTGATCTTGGTAATATTATACCAACCTTGTGGATATCTGAACTTCTCTGACATCTGACTTTCTAATTCTCTGTCCATCTCTTGAAATCAGACTGTGAAAAGCATACAAGAGAAAAAGCATAAAATTTTTTTAATGCTATGTGGGACTCAGTTCTTTGCTCTTTTAGTTTCTCATGAAATTTTCAGTCTAAAGACATGGAAATGATGTTCATTCCTAGAAAGCAAAGTGTTTATTCTTTTAACCAGCTATTTCTTCAACTGAAATTTTATTGAGATAGTGGCAGATTCACAAGCAATTGTAAAAAATACAGAGAGATTTCATTTACCCATTAGCTAGTTTCCCCAATGTAACTTCTTCCAAAACTGCGGTACAATATCCCAACCAGGATATTGACATTGATACGATCTAATGGTTTTATTCTGATTTCTCCAAATTTACTTGTATTCATTAGTGTGTGTAGTCCTGTAGTTTTCACATGTGCAGGTTCTGTGTATTTCTGTGTGTATACCACCAAGTCAACATACAGAGGTTTCTTCACCATGAGGATCCCCCATGTGGCCCTTTAGAACCACATTCCCCAACCCCACCCCTCCATCACTAATGCCTAAAACCACTGCTTTAGTTCCTAAGGTTTTGTTATTCCAGATGTGTTGTTTAAATAGAATCACTATTTGGCTCCCCGCCTTCCCCTCCTAGTACTCAGCATAATTGTCTTATTCAAGATAGTTTGTTCTCATTAATGAGTAATATTCCATGGCATGGACAAACCAGTTTGTTTAATCATTTATTTGTTGAAGGGTATTTAGTCTGTTTCTAGCTTTAGGCTATTACAAATACCATCAGCTGTTTTCTAAACAGACATTATTCCTCTTTCCTTGTGAAAACATATGTTATACAAAATTATTTGCATGGCTTAAATTTTACATTTATACTCACATTTGCTTCATTTTATATGATTTCCTAAATGCAATCGCTTAATAGTATATCATTTATTCGGTCTTTTATGTTCTTTTTCTTTTCTTCACTCCTTTTCAACAACATAAAGCCCAACCCATACTGAATGTATTTTTATTTACTTTTTTATCATATGATTATCCCCTTCTACCTAATTTACCCTCCCTTTCCCTTCTAATTTGACCTTAGAGACTTATCTAATTCTTTGTTTGGTTTCGTTCATTCATTTCTGCCTTTCTCTATGTACTACATGCGAGTGAGATTATGTGATGTTTGTCTTTCTCCATCTGGTTTATTTCACCATGACCTTTTTCTGACTGATGAGGGTGAGAGAACTTTAAGGAAAAATAGGTACTCAGTCATTTAACACAAAACTGTCCTTTCTTTTTAGACTACTCACCATAATACTGTATCAGAGGCCTGCAGGAAAGATTCTCAGCACCTTTATTGTGTTACTAATGAACAGCATAGCATTCACTCGAAGGCGGTCAGTCCAGACAAGGCCTACAGAAAGAATGTATGCATCCTGACAAACATCAGTCCCTCAAGAATTTCTCTCTAACACACACATGTGAATTTACTGATCTTTTTACCAATATACCCAAAATATTTGACAAAAAGTATTTCAAATTACTTCTTTTAATCTTGTTTTTTAAGTTTGACAGTGTGGCAATCCTTCTGTATCACCAGATATCATTTTAATTCATTCTTTTTGTGGCTTTATAAAATTCCATAGTGTGAGCATTATCATTTTTTAAAAAGTCCTGTCTAAGTAGATGACTTTGTTTTCAGCGTTTTCCCTTCCATGACAAAGCAATACTACAATAACTCATGACTTCTTATGTGAATGAGGGGCTTTCTTCACCACAATTAGAGGTTCAACAAGACACACGAAGAACCTACTTTAGGAAAGTAAATCTTACTCTCTGGGACAAGAGAGCCTGTGCTATGCTGGTGGATTGCAAGTTGACAGGAGTCCAGACAGATAGGAAGTAACTAGGACAGATGTAGGCACAGTGTGACTGAAGTTCACAAGGTCAAAATACCAAAGATGGGCACAAAATAATAATTACCCTGAGCCCTTATTCTACGGAGAAGTCAGACTTCTTAAAATCTTATTTTTAGACAGCAGTTATGAAGTGTCTTTCATGGGTATAGTTCTAGCAATGTAATTGCATAAGTGGGATGTGTAAAGAGCGAAATAATTCATGTAAATAAAAATTTAGTTAATCATATCTCACTACAATACAATTTAAAACATTTTGTGTACCTTAGTAGTTCAGTTGTGAAACTGGCAGCTGGGGTATAGACCATGTAAAGCCTAAGGACCCTAGTTTAAAAGCAAGGCCAGGGAAAACAACCAATACAATACAATACAAAACAATAAAATAAAATAAAAATAAAAATGCTTCTTCCTCCTCTTCCTTCTTCTCTTAAAAACACACAAAAAACATTGTTTGAAAGAAACAAACATTAATAATCTATAACAAACCACTTTGACCCTTATGAATCGCTTTATTTTTATATTTCAGCAAAAATCTCATGGATGCAGAAATGATTATTAAGTACCCAAAAGAAGCATATGTCTAATTCCTAGGCTTTTACATTTTGAAAATCATCTTTTTATAATAATATAAATAGCAGCAAGATGTATATATAGATGTCATATATGTTTTTATATTTACTTATGGAGTTTGTTTAGGGAAAGAGTTAAAATATGGAATCAATTACAAAGCAAAAGATGGGTGCACCCTGATGGAATAGTGGTTATTTCAGCCGCCCCCGGAAGATCACAGTTTACGTACATCCTGAGGACCTGGGTTCATGTCCCCAGTCCTGGGGGAAAACCAATGTGAACAACTAAATAAAAATAAAATGATCCTTCTTTTCTCTCTTCCTATCTCCCTGTGTACTTGCCTTCATTCTTGCCTGCATCTTAAAAAAAAAAAAAAAGCAAAAGATTTCCCCCATAGATTTGAAAAACACTTCCAACTTATCTATAAGCCTTGTTTCCCCCCACATTTGTGACACAAATAACTCCTACATGCTTTGCAATAAATGACACCACTGATTATCTATAAAAGCTACCAATATTGTTGCAAACTCCTCCAGGGGAGCCTCAGATAGTTTAGCATTTTCTTAAAGGTTCAGGTAGAAGATTGAAAATGCAAATACGGGACTAAATATAATGAGCCCTCTTTCATATCTCAGAAAATCTGGATAATACTATTCAAAATTCTTATTGTGGTTCTTGCGATTGATCTTGAACTCCTTGGCTCTCCCTCTTCCCAGGCACTCCTCCTGTATTAGTCACAGAACTTCAGAACTAGATGAGGAAATCTGCCTAAAGCCATGTCATATGGGCTTGAATTAGTTCTGGGTTCTGCCATTATAATGCAGTCAGGGGTTGGATTTTAAAACTTTCATATTTGGCACATTACTATATATTGTGGCATTTAGCAAATATCCAATAACAGAATATGAAGACAATCAGAGGATTGTCAAGGATGACTAGGACATGAAGTATGTTTTACTCAGAAAAATGCTCCATTTAAGGACAACTAGAAAACACCACATGCTAACATTTCAGCTCAAAGGGAAATTATAGAAACATGATGAAACGAAGGTGTCTGTCCAGAAGAATGTTGAAACTCTGGCAAGTCACTGCATTCTTGGGTCTCGCATCTTCCTGCATGTCTTGCTGGGTGTGCTAAGGATGTAAGGTCTGCATACGTCTCTATCTGGACCATTTCTCAGAAGTGATGTGCAGCAAGCAATCTTGAGTGCTGGGACAAAGAGCAAGTTTCCTTCTGCTTACTCTAAAAGGTCAGTTTCCCAAACTAAGGATTCCTTTCCTCTAATGCAACCCAGGTGGGCAGGCATTTGTTTGGGCCCTCTGTCACCTCGGTGGGTTTTGGGGGCAAAGTGAATTGATGTAAATGTGATGTTCCTGCTGCTTAATGTGCTGTAATAAAGTCTCTGATTCATAAATCTTGTGTCTTCTGCTAGCATCCATGAAATAGTCATAGGCCAGATTTTAAATAGAATCAAAATCTGAGACTCCAAATTTTTGTTTAAGTTATCAGTGGTCCCTGGAAAATGTGGACAGCGGTATAGGAGCAAACAATAATAATAAAATAGGTAAGACGGGACAAGTATGCATTTTGAAATTAATGAATGTTAGATTCCCCCAGAGATTTGGGAGACTTGGGGGTTTGGTTCCGGAGGGCGGAAAGGAGTGACCCAGAGAAACGTTTTGAATATCCGAAAGAGTTCATTTTGGAACTTCAGAAGCTGACTCAGAAAAGGAGTCAGTCAGTCCTGGGGGAAAAGATTTGGCTTGGGGCAGTGGCGGCAGGATTCACAAGATGGCACTGCTGAGAGTCCAGCGATGAAGAGTCGGTTTAGAAATTTATTAAGTTGTTAATACAGACATTAGTCAAAACAATGGGGATCATTATCAGAAGCCTGAGTAGAATGCTTAAGACCTGCCTCAGCAGCCACAAGGAAACTCTGAGACAAAGGCCAATGGAGATTCCTGCCAGTCATTCAGGTCTTTCTGGGGAAGGGGCTTGTTCTATAAATGAACTTTTTGCATTGGTTTATCCAAATTACTCCTCCAACTCTTCACCCTCTGCCTTTATAAAAACAAGTCCTGGACATGTCCTGGTGGCTCAGGAGTTAAGCCCATGTCTGGGCGCAGTCCACTTACAGTCCAAGGACCTGGGTTTGTGATATGGGGCTGAGAGGAACAACTAAAATGAACAACTAACTAAATAAAGTTCTTCTTAAAAAACAAGCCAAATCCCCAAACCTCTGGTTTTAAGATTTATGTTTCGCATTGCCCTTGGTGATACTCTGCTTTCCTGCAGGTTAAACTCTAGAATGCTAACTACTCATTGTTGGTAGGCATTGGGTGTGGTATGACTTGATATAGTAAAAGGGTGACAGGCTGTGATTTCAGCAGAGAGCCCCAGCTGGTAGTACTACGCAGAAGTCACTTTGGTGGAAGTTTGTGAACTGTGTGATGCTGAGATGGAGAATGTTAGAGCTTCCTTCCTAGTCTACTCTCTTCCTTATCAGACTTTTGGGAGAGGAGTAGACTAGCCAAAATCACATTGCAAGCTGACAGAGCAAAAAGGGCCTGGAGCAGAATTCCACTCTCTTTTTGCCGCCCCAGTTCTACTCTGTTTCTTCAGAACTTTCTCAATTCATAGCAATGATGCTACTTATATTAACCAAGCTCTGACCTGGTAGACAAGTCAGAATTCAATTCACTTACAATAGTAGCTATGTAACTGTAGAATAGGGGTAATATTCTAAAGTCTAATACTTTAAATCTTCCCATACTACAGCTTAAGTCATGAATAAAGAGGTAGCTTGGTGAGATGGAATTGGAACAATGACAGAACTATGAAAGTAGACTGCCAAATGCATACCTTTTGATTTTATTTCTATTTAGACAGAAGAGTTTAGAATCAATTTACTCATATAAAGTTTTTGACTACCTACTATGTGTTAAGTATCTACTATGCATTGACTCTGAACCTGCACATACTGTCCTTGGTGAAGTGCTTTATAAAGACATTTCCCAATTACTTTTTTAAATTTAAAAATTTTTAAATTAGCCTTTTAAAAGAGTACCATTACTTCATCCCAAGAGAAATAATTTGCACTTTTAGGGGTTTTACATTATTTCTCTTTGACCCTCAGCATAAATATGTACAGCAGATAATCATGATCACAGCTTATAGTGGGAAAACTGAGACTTGAGGTGAAAAAAGTTGTTTCAAGTTACATAATTAGCAAGTGACAGGTCTAGGAAGACATAGCCCTACCTTATCTCATGCAACTTTGCTTTCTACTATAGCTTTTAACTCAAAACACTTCTTAAACTTGGGTTTATCCCATTCTAAGCTTAGCCATGTTGCCATGTTAAAGCCTTTCTTTTGTGAATGTATGATCCTAGTTCCATGATTTTGGAAAGGTCCTAATCTCATCTACAGATCTATTTAGCAAACATTTATTGTACACCAATTATGTACAAAGCTTACTATGTGCAAAGGACTGAGTCATTCTCAGAAGAGGACTCAAAGAGGAAAAGGAAGATTCTTGTTATTTTTGGAGCTTGCAACGTAGGAGAATACACACATACACACTCACATGCAATATCTGGAATCATGACACAGGCTAAGATACAAGTGAAGTGAAATGCTATGGAATATAGGTAAGAGAAAAAGGGAGATTTGAGAAAGCTTCTGGAAAAGAGAATTGCCATTTGAAGGCTAAGATTTTACTCGGATGAGCCATTGAAAGAACTCCAAAGTGAAATAACCTCAGCAAAATCCTTAAGGCAAGAGAGTGCTGGGCATCACCTACATTCTGGAGGACAGGAGGTATTGATAGTATTGAGGGAGATGATGCAAGAAAGGTAGAGAAAAGTTAAATCATAAAGGGCTTTTATAAGCTAGAGAATTTGGAACTTAATTCTATATGCAAGGAAGACTCTCCCTGGGACTTTGGGTAGTAGGGAAGTATAATCAGCTCAAGATAATGAACATTGCCTTTGATAGCTTTATCACCTTGTCTCCCAAACTTTGCATAGTGCATGGCTCTTGCTGTATGTCAGCAGGTCAAACAGGTGGCCCAGGGCAAAACTGACTAGAAATTATCATTTAGGTTATTGCAATCTTTAAGAAGAAGGCAGGTGTAATAATCAACACTGCATCGACGAAAATGACTTTTTGAGTATATGGGAAAGAGAAAGAGTTAAAGAAGTTCGGTTTTGACTGTTCCTCCTGGAAGATGGTGATACTGGAAACAGGTCACACACAAGAGAAAAGGATGGTTTGCAGATAATGGAAATAAGGAAACCGTCTCAATTCCTTTTTGGAGTATGTTGTGCTTGAAATTCTTGTAGGATACCTAATAAAAAAGATTTTCAAATCTAGAGCATTCACAAGCTCATTCCCCTGTTCACATGCTTGACTTCATGTTGTTTTACACAGATTTTTCCTCATTTAGTTTGATATTTTCTTTACATTGTTCCAAAATTGTGGGCAAGTGTCTTATTCAGGTGGTATCCTGTGTAGAGCTACCCTAAGTAGAAAGGCAACATGCCGTAAAGAAAGTAAATGATTGGAGGTAATTTCAGATTTTCATGCTTCAAACTGGGCAAACTTTACCCTCCGCCTTCATCAGTTGGAGTACGGCTGGAGAAACACATCTTAAAAGATTGTACTTAGAAATCAGGCTGTAACAGAAAAATGTCTATGTCATCTACATGCATGCACCTGCATATATATGTATATACACATATTATTGTATATATGTGTGCATATATATGCATGTGTGTATATATACGCATATATGTGTGTATATATAACTAACATATATATATATATATAACTAATAAAGTAGTGCATCACGTCCAACCCACAACTAGAGCCATGGCTTAGACATGATGTACTACGTTATTGACCCCGCTTCTGACTGAGGTTTTCGCATCACTAGAACCTTTGCAAGTTGTTTTGAGAGTCTTACTGATAGTCTGGATCAAAGGGATGCATTCCTTCCTTCCCATGTGTTATATTTTGAGCTATATACTCAGGGGCAGGAGACAGTTTCAGAGAGTTTATTCGTCCAGGTCGTGAGCTCCTTCCATTTCTTTTCCTGCACGTCTAACTCCCTCGAGCCACCAGTGTGGACACCCGAACTTTCCCTTTCATCCGGTCTCACTCACACTGCAGCTGTATTAATCCCTGCCAGTTTGGCGCCTTCTCCCAACCCCCACCTGGCGGGGCACGCACCCTGGGGACCGTTGAAAACATCAACGGTCCCTTTTGTCCAGTAGGCCCGCGTGCAGGGCCGGGTCTGGCTGGCGGCCTGGCGGGCGACGCGCGCCCGGGCGGGCTGGAGCGGGAGGCGGGGCGCGAGCCGGAGGCGGGGCGCGCGGGAGGCGGCGGGCGCGGCCGCTTCTCCAGCCCCGCGGGGTGAGCCGCGGCAGCGGGCGCGCGAACTGACGGTTGGAGTTGGGGCTAGCGAGCTCTGCATTTCTGGAAAAGCTAGTGAATACAGTGAGGTAGAAAGAAGCAAGTTGCAAAACGATAAGTATAAGATCTCATTTCTGTAGGAAGATTCACAGCGCCAAACTAATGCTGCAGACGAAGGTTTAAGGACATTGAAAAGGCGCGACGCAGCTCTGGGGGAAGGATTAAGTTGGTTAGGAGAGAGGATGAAGGACGGAGGCCTGCCCTGTACCTGCTATGTTTTTGAGATATTGAACACGATTATTATAACAAAAATGTAGTCATGTAACTGAAAAAATATTGGCGTTTGGGAAGGAGAAGCTTGGAGATCTTGCTTACTGTAGGTAGAGACGCGCCCAGAATGTCAAGAGCAAGAAATGGTCCAAGAAAAGTTTTTTCACGCTCGCCCTGTCTCTTATTTTTTTCACTTGTTGCCCTCTCACCTTCTTCCTTCGGATTGCCTTCACCAGAGTCTTCCTTACAGCTCTTCTCATTACCAATCCACCCGCGTTTCCACTCTCAGAGTGGAAATATTTTTGAAGTTAGTAAATATCTGTAGGAAACCTGCAAGTTTGAATTAGACCGTATTCCTCAACCATATTTGATGAAAATGTACCTTCATTTTATTTTAAGTGTTTACATGATGTTTCTGTTTTCTTCTAAATAATGGTAGGCCAGTGTTTCTATTAGTATGACCACATGTTAAATTTTTCATTTTTTAAGTTTTCATTTTGAAATAATTTGACTTAGAAAAAGTTACATAATGGTGCAAAGAATTCCATTGTCTCCTTTACCCAGCTTCTCCGAGTGTTAACATTTAACATAATAGGCATAGTACAAAGATCATACATTACTGTTGTTAACTAGTCTTACAGATATAACGAAAATTTCTACAATTACCTAACAAATATCCCTTTTTCCTTTTTATTTTTTTGGTCCTAGATTCAATTCAGTATCTCATAATGGATACAATTGCTTTATCAACATAATTTCTATTTTTTTCATGGCTGACACTTTTGAAGTGTTACTTCTCAATTATTTTGTGAATGTCCTTCAACTTGGAGTTGTTCAGTATTTCCTCATTATTAAATTCAGGGCAAAAATGCCACAGATGATGTGCCCTTCTCAGTGCATCATATCTCAGTGCATCATGTCCATAGTGCAATGAATGCCATTAATTTTACTGTGTTCAGTGAAAAGTTGCAATTTTTCTTTTTGTCTTTAATCATAGGCAAACATCCTTATCATATGTACACTCATTTTAGCGTTCTTTGATTTTTTGACTTAGTACTGTGGTGTTTGTGAAATGGTGATCTTTCTTTTTTTATCATTCTGATGTTGAATTCCACTGTGAAAATTTATTTTTTTAAAGGAAAGGTGCAGGCAGGAAGAAAGGAGGAAGAAGCACTTTATTTTTAGTTGTTCATCTTGATTCCCCCCAATCCCCCAATCTGGTTCCCTGGGATATGTGTGGACTATGTCTGGTGACCTATCTGCTAGGTCACTAGGATCCACCTACTATGAATATTTAAATACACAATGACTTAAAATTTTTCTTAAGAGGAAGCAGCCAGGAATAAAGGCAAGTAGGCCGGAAGAGAGAATAAAAAGCACTTATTTATTTCAGTTGCTCCCCCTGGCAGGCTGTGCCATGATGACTTTTTAATGCGGATATTTAACTAATACTTTCACAGGGTGTGTGTGTGTGTCAGGGAGGCATTGGGAGTTTGAATGACATGCTATGCAATTTGTTACTAAAATAAAACTCATGTATTACTTATAGATAACCGCATTCTTCAAATAAATAATTCACTATTAGTGTAAGAACTTGAATTCTAAAATCCTAACTTACATGAATTTACAAGCTCATTGGTGTTTTTTGTGTGTTTTTTTTTAATTCCTTATTTATACTCATAAACGGGTAAAGGTGAAATGGAATTTAAATATAGAACAAAGAAAATATCTTTAATGTTATTTCTAATGCTGTGCTAATTTTAGCTCTCATTTGCAAGACAGATGGAGCAGTTAAATTAATAGTACATCTGGCTCCCATTCAATGATATTTTGCTTTATTTAGCCTCAATGTTTGCTGAAAGGATTTACTGGAAGTTGGAATGAGTACACCTGTGAATACACTGCAAGAAGCATGTAATTTTTGTGGTTAAAGTTTAGAGATCTTTTAATCCTCCAGTTATTTGACTATCAAGCATTTTGATAAGTCTCATTTGAAGGTTAAGTTACCTTGTGCAGCATTCCTCCTAAGCTTTTTCATTGTAGATAGAAAACTGGTCTAAAATTGGGTCTTAGTTGTCATGACAATTTTCCTGCTTTCAGTATAAAGAAAGCAGGGGAGTGGCTGGTCCCCTCGCCCCCCCTTATTATATATATATATATATATTTTCTTAAATTACTTTTAAAAAATCACTGACCCTTTTGCGTATCTGGTATTTATGAACCTTTTCCCAAGGGGGAAAAAAAATCACAAAACCACATATTGTGTTAAAGTAAAAGTAATCCAGTGTCAAATGGGGGGAGGAGAGGGATAGAAGGACAGGGGTAATAGGGGCGATAGGCTGCCAGACGGTCAGAGGTTTCCCAGACAGTTGTCCCCTGCCATATGGCATGGCTGGCTTCTCCTGGCAGCTCAGGTGAGCAGCTAAGGCTGCACAGCCCACCTGCCTCCTTCCTTGTCTTTCCCTTCAAAACCCCTTCCTTAACCTCCAAGTTATCCTTTCCTCTATCACTTGCCCCCAGTCTACTCAGCTTTCTTGCTCACTCTTCACTCCTTATCAAGTCCTCCTTGGCTGTGCTACCAACTAGTTCATGGCTCCCAATAACCTCCTGTTAGGGAAGATGTCTCCGAAGGAAGCTCCAGTTGAGAACCTGACCCCTTCCCAAAGACTGGAGCATAGAAGACTTTATTGAATAAATATGTCAGCACTCCCCTTCTCACTAGTACATTTTGCCACATTTTTCTCATTATTTGAAGATGGAGAAGAGCTGATGAACGAGTTGGGCAGACGTGTCAAAATCAATAGCTTATACAGCTTTCATCACTAATGGCGAGAAGGCCGGAGAGTCACCGAGTCCCTCCGATGATTCCGGAACGGTAAGTCGGGGTTAGAGAAAGAAAAGTGGGACCCCAGGAAAGAGGATCCGGGTCCGTTAAAATGAAACGTTTTGTTTTTGGAAAAAGAAAGAACGTGATTTCCCAGAACCCGCTTCTTTGCCCGCCAATCCCTCGCCTCCTGCTGCAGTGGCAAGTCTCGAGCGCCTAGCGGGGCTCAGGCCCGCGACCGCTCGCGGTAAAGTTGGCGCTCCAGGGCCCGCCGCGGCCTACAAAAGGCCGGCGGGCGGCGTGGCGCGGCGGCGCTCGGGAGAAGGGAGGGGGCGGCGTGGGCGCCGGGGGAATCCCTCCCGGGCTCTGACGTCACGCAGCACCAGCCAATGGGAAGCCGGAGAGGGGAATTCCCGCTCTGGCCGCCGCCAGCCGGCTTTTAAAACGATACCCTGGGGAACATTCTCCTGGAGCGACGGAAGGAGTAGCGGGCCCTGGAGGCTGGGGTGAAGTAAGGTGGTCCCGGGGGCTGAGACTCTAGAAGTTTGGCAGTTAGGCGTCAAGACTGGCTTAGTCCTGGGGAAAATCAGTGGCGGCGGGTGGGTGGGGGCATCCAAACCCCAGGTTAGACAAAGTCCGGGAAGATGGAGTGGAAACTGGAGCGCGCCGCTCGGAGGAGGGTGCGGACGGAAGAAGAGATGCTGTGGGTGAGTATCGCTCTGTTACTTCACCTCAGCTGCTGAGGGAGCTTCTTGTTGAAAGCACCACTTGCAATACCTGTTTGGGACCAAGAGACAGTACAAACTAAACCCGATCCTCACTTTGAATGTAATTGTTACCTTCTGGAGGTGAAGGTTTTCTTAAAAAAAAAAAAAAAAAGTAAATGTGGTTCGACAAACTATAAACATCCCTTATCTAACACTGATTTTCCTAAATAATTTCTCTCTCAATGTGTTATTATTTTCAAAGGAAAAGATCATGCGAGTGCTTGCCAAAGACATGAAGGAGAAAAGTCAAAGTTTTCCCAAGGTAAGGTCTAGTGCTTGTTCCAGTTCTGTGTTAATTCTGATCTTGAACAGGTTAATTCTTGCTACCGAAGGTATTTGTTGGAACTATGGACGGGTTTGAAAATATGGACAGTTTAAAACTCTACCTCATCACTACCTGCAGAGTCAATTATATATTTTTAAAAAGTCTCCGAGAAAGTGAAGATCCCTAACTATTGTATTTGAATGACGCTTTTCTAGTTTTGCCTCAACGGTAAAGCACGAAGCTTGGGTGTGTTAGGTAGACAATCAATGCAGTACTAGCTGACGGTTCTCGTTTCCCTTTAACAGCTGCGAGTTGCACTCCCCTCGGTTGCCTCTAGAAACTTGCTCCCAACAGAGGTGGAAATGGTGCCACCTTGTGGATAATGAGAGGTGGCACAATCCCCCACCTTTAGGTTAGTTATTTAAATACTGATTCAATGGAGTACTTTTTCTCCTTGAAAATTGGAACCTAAAGGTCTTTAGTTTCTCTTATAATCACTGTAAAAACAAATATAAATGAACCCTTTTCCTAGTTATTTTTTCACATAAACAACCCTAATATACTTTAAATCTCTATTATCACCTTTAACCTTGCTTTTCTCTATGCTAAATAGCTCACATTCCTTTAGCCTTTGCTCATAAATTCTAGTTTCTAATTCATCACCATTTTTATAGATTTTAAAGATCTTTAAGTTTTTTTACATTTAAGTGGTGATATAAATTAAACACATACCTGCACTTTCAGAATGAAATGACTAATATCCTTTATAGTTGGAGAGAAGTAATGACAGTTAAGTCCTCATTCCCTAAATACTTTAATTTTTTTTCAAATGTAGCTACATTTTTGTCTTATGACTAGCTCCTTATACAGACAAAATATGTTTTTACTGCCTTATGCACATAAAAACGAGGTAATAGAGAAGAATAGCGGAATTAGAAACATAACTTTGTTAATTTATTTATCCTTCAATAACATTTTTCTGTTTAAGATTTTAATTTAGACAAACTAAGTATTCTCAAAGTGTTTGGCTGAATAAGTAGAATATTGGTTTTATTTTTTTATAATAGTTTTGGAGAAACAAGTTTTGTTTATATGTTTTCTTTGATGTAGCTATTAAGATTAAAGTTCTGCCACTGTGTTTCATATTGCAAATTTAGTCTCAGTGACTTTATGGACCATGAGAAACAATGGTGACCTGAATCAGGTAGGCAGTGTGCTGTTAGCTGGCAGCTTTGGGTCAGTTTGGCAGCCACGACTTCCCTGCCACTTGCTTCCGGATAAATTCTTCTTGTTAATTCAGATGTGCTGGTTACCAGTGTGTGATGAGTTGGCAGTGTATTGTTAGCTGGTTGAATGAAGTGAATGGCATCAGCTAGCATGCAACTGCTCTCTTATTGCATTTACAATGATCATCATCTATTAACTGTAAGTAATATGTGTGTACCTTTTGTTATGAATGAGGGTATTTTTTTCACTATAATACTATTGCTATTCAGTTACTCACTTACAATACACCACACAGTCTTATAATGGTAAATAAAATACTACCTCATTTATTTTTTAAATGAAAGGTGCAGGCAGGAATGAAGGTGAGTAGGCAGGCAGGAAGAGAGAGGAAAAAGAGGCATCATTATTTTATTTTTATTTAGCTGTTCACACTGGTTGTTTACCCCTCAGACCTGGGACTTGAACCCAAGGGTATGTGGGTTGCTCCTTTGGAGGCAATTGATCCAACTGCTGTTCCACCAGGGCACACCTACGATTATTTAAAAACTCCAGGTGTAGTATTTTGGAGTCTAAAAGTATTTTTAAATTATTTATTTTTAATATAATCTTTTTAATGTAATATTATAAATATATAATAAAATATGTCTAATATAATGACAAGGTGGAATGGAAAGATGAAAATATTTCCCTCAGTTTTCAACTAAGTCTTCAGTGTATTCTTTCTGGATGGTCAGTTTCTTAGTATGACATTAGAGTAGGTCACTATAACCAACAGTGCATGTCAGCTGAAGGGAGAAGCGAGGTAACTTTTGCCAACTAAAACATTGTCACTTGAAACATTCAGAAATTGGGGACCTTGGAGGGATAGGCATGAGCTGAAATGTTTGAAAGATTTGTTTCAATTCTTCACTTAATTTTCTGTAAGATCATAGACTCATGAAGTAATTTGGCAGACAGCATGAGATTGAACTTGTGAAGTGAGAATAATTGACCAATATGATTTTAAATGTTTTCTCCTTCTCTTGGAGGTCATTTTGACCCATGGAACAGTGTCATATATGTGCTGGGTCCCAGAGAGTTTACTTATGTAGACATTTTCTGCAAGTTCATGGAGCTGACTTTGGTGGTCTTGTCACTTAGTTGCACCCTAAATGAGATGTGAGAAATATTATAGTGAGGAAATATATCATACTCTTTAAAATAATAAAATAATGGTAATATTATTGGTAAAATAGTTTTGTCTTACCTTATTTAAGTTAAAACATTTCTAAAACCATCACATAGGTACGTATTTAATTTGATTCTTGTGCATTTTGCTACTTTAAAATCATGTTCTCTTTTTGTTGTTGCCCAATAATCATTCAACATTGAGTATCTTTGTGTATAAGCATCTTTACCATGTAAATTTTGTTTTCATTTTGTTTTTTTTTCAAGTTTAAATTTCAACATATTATTTTTTTTATAGGAAACCACTGACCTGCTGATAAAAAAAATAAAACCTACCACATTTAGAAGGCTTGGCCTTTGTGTTTTAATTTTTTCAAACTAAAGTGCAAGATAGAAAATGCTAACATTTATACTCAATAAGCAGAATACATAGTTAAAGCTGTCCTTCAATTCCATATTGGCATGTTGAGAAAGGGAACAATGGAATGAAATAAAGATAAATGAAGGAGATCAATGTTAAGGAGGGCAAATGAATGTTTAGATTCAAAAAGGAAATGTTTCCATAGGAATGAGAGGAAGAGGGTTCCACCCTAGGGACATCAAAGGAAAAGTGGAAAAGTGTGTTGAAAAGGAGGAGGAGGGGAGGCTTTTGCTGCTCTCAGGTGCTGAGGTAATGCTTCCTGACCCTGCCCCCCAGCCACCACCCCCACCCCCAGCCAAGGCTCCCTAATTCCTCACTGATGTCCCCCTCCACACACACAAGGAATGAGTCACTCTGCAAAGTTCAACTAGAGAAAGGAAAAAGAAGAGTGGAAGGAGTGCGATGAGCTGGTGTCTCGAGATAACAATTTTTAAAATGCTATTTTTAGGGAAGGATGAAATCCAGTGAGGGCTAAATACAGTGTGCCAATTTCAGCATCACTCAACCATGTCATTTTTCAAAGGAAATTAACATTTTGTACAGGGACCTTTCAATATTTTTTCACTTCTACAAAACTGTCCTTTGGAAATACAGTTCAAATGTTTAAAGAAAGTAAGTAGAGATATTTCTTCCCTTCCTCCCTTCTTTCCTCCATTAATGTTTTTCTTAAGTGGTAATAATATCTGTGGACAATCCAGACCATTAGATTTTAGCGTGATTGCACGGGACAGCAGCTTTTCCTGATACAGAATTGCATATACTTCCACATTTCTCTAGCACGTGTCAAAGTCGTATATTTATAATAAAAATACAGTCTAATATTTTTTTTTTTTTTTTTTTTTTTACTCTTTGGGAGATCCCTGATTGATTTTTTTGTGTGCTGAGGCCAACTCCTCCTGGTTTGTGAGAACTGATCGTAATATTTCTAGAAATTTCACAAACCAATTTACTAAATCATTGGTAAATTGAAATTGGCTTCATGGGGGCCACTTATACCATGGAAAGTGCAGATTCTGCAACCTGGGACTCCACCTCATTGTACACATATGCTCTATAGACTACAATTAAGAATTACATAAATGTACATATATGCACTATTTAGCATAGACTGTAGTAACTTCAATATTTTCAAAAATGAAGTCTTTTGAGGGTATATTTCAGGAAACTTAATATTTTAAGCTCCAATACTTGTTACAGCTGCCATGACATGATGACTAGGAGTTAGTATGAATTCTCCTCTCCACTTCCCAAATAAAGCAAAACCAACCAAACTTGAGGTCAATGATTTATTGATCACACTTCAATGCGTTTGAGAACAGCAGCTGCAATCCCTTTTATATGAGGCCTGCTGTTCTGTTATACTCCTCATTTCAGGCAGCCTGTAGTCGTCTCTGTCCCAGCCTTTTGATATTGAGATAGGAAGATTTTATGCTCAATTCAAGAAAATATGTCAGTGCGCATTTTCCTGATGGTGTTCATCTGTGACATTCGAGTTGTGGGCAGCAGCAGCTCATCAGCAAATAGCTCTCCTCACTCAGCACACATAGTCCAGTTGCTTTGGAATCCTGAATGGACATGTAGGTGGCATGCTTTCAAATCCCCACCTGCCTTTCCTGCAGACCCAAGAGGTCAGAGTAGAGAATCAAGCACTGACCATTGTAGAGACTGTAGGCTGAAAAAAGCAAGCCAGATAAGGAGACGTATACGTGAATAATGAGCTTTATGTGACATGGGGGAGAACTAGTGACTCTGGGAAGTATAGGCATCTGAATTGTGTTCATTTGGCCATCAGTTCAGGCTTCCCTCAGCACAGCTGCATTATCTCTCAGGCTGTGGGGAGTCTCCACAGCCTGCAGTGCTGGCATATTCATTTTTGCTTTCACCTCCAGTGTGAGTACATTAAAAACACTCTACTGTTACCTGCTCGGAGAAGTCGCAAGTGGGACTGAAGTAGATGTCAAGAGTGCTATATTTCTAGAAGCAATACTTGGAGGAGTTGCCTTGAATCAAAATTTTGCTTAGAGTCTCAATTTAAATGTAGATGGGCCTTTAGGGCCAAAAGGCAAAGGACAGACTTAATAAGTAGCTTCCATTTCTTTGACTACAATCCAGGATATTACTGATTCTTGATTATTTGAAACAGCTTGATAAGTATGTTCATGAACTTTAGAAAGAGTTTCTATTTGCAGTGTGACACGCCCCATGCCCCCGCAATGTTCAGGGAAGAAAACTGTAGTCAAGTGCTTTGCCCCAAGCTATGCTGCTGGTGAGAAGCAGAAGTAGGTTTGCTGACAGTAATCAGACATTCTTGAGTCAATCCTTGAAAATTCTCTTGACTTTTGATGAAAACTAACCTCCATGCCCACACAAATATCTTTGTAAATACTTTCAGAACTGGGTGCTTAGACATATATTTTGAAGCAGAACATATTCTAGGAAATATTTTTGGTTTCCTTAAGGACTTGTCTAAACATTTATGCAGAGTTGGCATTCTTGATTCACTATAAAAAACATTCACTTTTATTAGAATATTGGTGACAAGTCACTGCTATTTTGATTGGATCTTTTTTCTTAGCCAAATTCTGTATGATTCTATTTTCACTTTCTCCCCCCAGTCTTCCATTTAATTCTTTCATGCTCTGAATATGAAGGGGTCAATAATTAACATTCACCAACTTATAGCAAGTTCCTTTGTTAGTCAATAATTATAAGGTTGATAAAATACTAATGTCATCACTTGGGGAGAAAAAGCATTTGTGACTATCACAAGGTTCGGTGTTTGTAGACTTACATTTTAGGAATTTTGCAACTGTAATCACTCTTTTACATGAAAATTTTTGATTGTTTGGGGTTGACTGATTATTTAAGCCATCAGAATGTTGAAGCATTGAGTTCTTTCCAAATGGTGAATCTAATCTGAATATATTAGCAACCCAAATTAATCTAGAAATCAAACTCTAAGTGATTATACTCCCATAGCCTTATTCTCATACGCAGGATTTTTACTCAAATACTGACTCAACTGTTAATATTCTACATATGGAATTTGAGTTGCTTCTTGAAAATAATATAAAGTGTTTTTCAAATGTTGTAGTAACATTATTTATAAATGATTAATTTGCCATTTAGGAGGAAGATAACCTAATATGAGCATGTAGTTAAAAAAAAAAAAAGCCTGTACATGAAACAAACAAAAATATATAGGAATTAATACTATGTAGTTGACATTTTGCAATGTTTATTTTGTGTTTTATTATATCAAAATAGTCATTTACAGTTAGTTATTCCAGAAATTTCAGTCACACAGTGCTCCTGAATCCAAACAGTGGTCTAGTGTACTGGCAATTCCATCAAGAGCAATCTTAGAAAATGTCAAGTTGAACAAGAGGATATTGAAACAAATTGGTGGCGGGGTTTTCTGAATTATTTAGCATGGTCAGATGAAGTATTTATTTCATTTTGATTCTTTGACTAGTATTAATTTTTACTTTGGGTAACATTTCTGTTCTGAGGCTTTTAATACCACTCAATAGCAAGATAATATAAAAAAAAAAATCATCCTTCAGTGCCACACTTAATTATCAGAGCGTTTAAAATGGGACCAAACTCTCATGGGATATTTCTCTATTCTGACTATTGTATTGCAATGACTAAATGGCATTTTCATAGATCTTCTTTCCTTTTAATGATCATTTGTCTAACCAGAGCCGCTATCTCAGGCCTGATGACTTCAATGGACTCCTCCGGCTTCCAGGATTTCACGACTTGACCCTCAGGGTTGACTAAATACTTCCAAAAATTCCACCTTGGCTCCTTCTTTGAAGAATCTAAAATATCAGAATATATTTTCATGAGCATATTTTATTATTAATATTTGTAAATTATTAATCTCTGCCTACGTGACAACTTCAGAATCAAGTTCTTGGATTAAGCAAATATTCAAACAAGTAAAACTCAAGGTTTGAGTAACCAGATTACTAAATGCTTGGCAACTTCACTTACGATGCTCTTGATCTAGAATCATGAAACAAAGTGGTTTATTTTGGATTTGTTGTACTAAACAAAAATTTTACCTTGTCACACTTTCAATTTCTTAACTTTTTTTTTTAAAAGAACAGGTACAGGCAGAAATGAAGTGGAGCAGAGGCAAGCAGGCAGGTAGGAAGAGAGCGGAGAAAAACATTTTATCTTAGTTGTTCCCCCTGACCTGAGGTCACGAACCTGGGTTCCTGGGATGCATATGAACTAGGTCCAGTAGACTTAACTGCTAAGCCACCAGGGCACATCTTCTTAATACTTTTT
Source organism: Solenodon paradoxus (assembly GCA_004363575.1). Classification (NCBI taxonomy): domain Eukaryota; kingdom Metazoa; phylum Chordata; class Mammalia; order Eulipotyphla; family Solenodontidae; genus Solenodon; species Solenodon paradoxus. Next base: position 425,798 of record RJWH01000559.1, on the reverse strand, counting down.
AAGATAAACTGATGCTCTAAAGTTTCTTTGTAATGAAAACACATGGCTTACTTTTTATATGAAATATGTTTTAATATATTACATAGCTGAAAGTGATAGAGTTCTAAATATCTTATTTTGAGAAATTATGATGATTTTGATAGATACTAATTTAAGTGAGAAATGTAGATGTTTCTCCATTTATATTATCTAGGATTTATATGCATATTGTCGATTAATAAGAACAAATATAAATAATTAAAATGTATCAAATACCTACTATTGTGCCTAAAAATGTATGCTTACTACTTTAAATGAATCCTCTCATTTAATATTTAGAGCAATCCTATGAAGTGGATATTATTTTCACTTTTCACATGAGAAAAATGGAGACTAAGACTCAAGTTCATACCACTAGTGAGTGAATGATAGAGCCTGGATTGCTCTCCATACCATGATGGGGCTCATTCTCTTTATTTGGGCTCCAATACTTTAGCAGGGCACATGGCAAAGCAGGTAAGATTTTAAGAGAAACATGACAAATTCATTTTTGTACTTGAAGGGACTTGGGTGGATATGGAGCACCAATCAGAGGAGGAAGCCGGATATATGGCTGTGGGTCTTCAGAGAACACACTCAGGGAAAGGGGATAGAATAAGACGATCCCAGGTAGATTGCAGCAGAATCCTGAGGACCAGCAGAGTTAAATGTCAATGGAAAATAGGAATTTGAGAATGAGAAAGAGAAGGGACTAGAGTGGAAGCCTCTGGTAGGATGGCCTGCCAGGTTCAGGAGAGTCATGGAGTGAGAAGCCAGAGTGATCTGAGGAGGAAACGGGGACAGGCAAGCAGAAATAGCAAGTGTTAAGTGTAACCTGTTCTTTCAAAAACAGTGGTGAAGCAGGCAGCAGGAACATGCTGATTAGAGTTTTTAAAGGTGGACAATACTTTGTTTTATGCTGGGAAAAGAACCAATGGGCGAGTTTGTTAAGAACAGCAAAAAGCAGCCTAATAATTACCTGTGCTTTACTTTTCATACCATGCCAAACATTGAAACTTATTTTATTAATAGGAAGTAGTATTGTTGATTAGATCCAACATCCATGATTCGGTATGAATATCACCACTACATTAAAGTTTTCTTAAAATAATTTTGAAAAATAGTCATTTTCTAGAATAGAAAATGTATTTCTAAAGTAATACCTGTCCAGACAGAGTTCTCTCTAGCTGATGTAACATCTCTGTGTAAATTAGAAAACAGTACCTGCTAGGTGGGTATAGTCTCCCAGTACAGGTCTTGCCACTGAGCTGGATTTCAGGCCCCTTTTGCCTCCTCCTAGACGCCCGGTTTAGTGGACAGTCTCCACGCCTGTCCAGAGCAGTTCCATTTGTGATCACCTAAGCGAAGACTGTCCATTTGGGCCAGTTTAAAAAGATCTGACTTTCACGTGGCTGTCATCACACAGTCTGTCTCTGGAGGTTGATCTAACTTTGTGAAACCTCAAATCCCTACTACCTTTTTGATTACACAGTAAGTGGGTTTTATAAGATTTTTTAGTAATGAAGGGAAAGATTCTCAGAGCTATTGTGTCCAAGTATTTGGCTTTAATAATTAAGGAATAATTAAAGGCCAAGTGCCCTGATTTTTCCCCTCCTCAGCATACCTTGGAAATAAAAGAATAGAGGTCTCACTCTAGTTGCTGTTCATGGTGTTAGGTATTATATTGACTTTCCTTAGAAATGAAACAGAATTTTTTTCTAGAAGATTCTGATTTCACAGTTAAATAAAATAGCATAGAAAACATCATTAGGTGGTTTGTTGAAGTTGGAGCTTGATTGATTGCTTGAGGTCACAGTTTTATCAAACCTCAAATCGTCTGCAGTGAAAAGACCTAGGACATCATTTGTACAAGTTAAGTGAGAAGAAATTATTAGCTGAATGTCCTTTAAAATAGTGCCTGGCACAGCTAAACAGTGTATAAGTACTTGACTTTTATGTTGACATAACAATTCTCCAAACAATCTTGGGAGGCAGCTACTATTGAATGTTTCATTTTTTAAATGAGAAAAAAAACACAGGGACGGTAACCCCACAGCAAAAGCAACGGCAGGGGTTTGGAGTATTGTAGACTGGATCAGAATCTACGATCTTAATCACTATTGCTCACTACTTTTAACATTAACCTGGAAAATCTTGAAGTAGATTTCTGTACCTAGACTAATTGTAGAAATAGCCTAAAACTCCCCTCTGATAAATAAAAAACCAAAAGTCAAAGTTATATTCTGTTCTGAATTTTAGCAAAACCTGGTAAACTGAGATGTTACTTATACTTAAGAATATCTTAGACAAATAAGACAACATAAAATTAACCACAATACTCAGCAGTATTCAGAAGAGAGAGAGAGCTTTAACAATGGGGAAGGACCTTTCTCTAAGTGTTAGGTATATGAGAGGAAGATCGAGATATTTTGTGAAAATATCCACAACCACACTTCCAATAAGCTCTGTAGGAAAATGATCATAAGAAAATACATTGAGGTAGGTTTATTTCACCATCCCAAAAGTGTGAAAACATTAATTTCAAAAAAGTATAAGTTCTAGAAAGTTAAAAGGATGAGATTGTGGTTCTTTATTATAAAACTTGTCCACAAACAATGAAATAGGAAAGTGTGGTCCTGCTATATTTGCTTTTAAAATGAAGAGCAGTTCAGCACATTAGCAAGGCAAGGTAGATATTTACCAACAAGAAATCTAAATGCGGGTTCTGCTTCAGATCCTAGAATCTTAATCTTGTGGAAGATGGGGAAAGTTACTCCGTAGTTGTGTCTTGCGAAAGATTCTACTTCCTTGCTTGGGCGGGGCTCGGAGTCTCCAAACTGATTGCACGGGAAAGCCAGGACGCTGAAGTGGGATGGTCCAAACTCTTTGTGCAGTTCCTGCAGTGCTAAGTAATTTCTGTCTGTGAGTTGGCAGTCACTAGCCACGTTTACAACTAGTGAAACCTCCCGGAAAAAGAAAAAAAATCCAACCGGAAAGTGAAGTAAAGAAAAGATTAAAAAAAAAAAAATCCTACAAGTAAAGTTCTAAAACCATTTTGGGAGAATAGATCCCTTGATAAATGGCTAGTTCATATTAATTTCATTGAATTTAAAATTTAAATTTCATTGAAAATCATAACCCAGATGCATGAGTTAAGACCCTAAACCATCACTAAACTTTAGAAAAAAGCATCAGATGTTCATGAAAGTTTATTTTTTAATAAAAAATAATGATCACTGATAGAATGCTCTCTAATTTTAGATTATGGAATTAGTACTTTTTATTGTCTCCATAATCACAATACTCAGAATTCCCTGCACATCTTAAAGTATAAACTCAGTAACAAGCATTCTAAAGAAATCAGAACTGATCAGAAGTACATGAACTACTAGAACTTTGATAGTTAAAGCGATAAAACTAATAGTATTACATGGAAGACTAAATTATAGCATGATCATTTAGCAGCAAAGCCCGCCACCCACCCAACGATTCTATTAAGATTTAACCAGAGAACATGGACAAACAATAGAAATAAAAATCCGAAGAGATAACTTACTCTGCCTTTGAACTTTTCCAGAGAAACTGTTCTTCCTTTTGCATCTTTCACTTCAAAGGTATAAAAGCTGGTGATTTTCGGTTTTAGGAATTTTAGTTGTAGAAGAAATAGCATTACTGTGCATAGAACCATAGACAGCAAAACTGCAAATACCTTTGCTTTGGGCCCCGAGCATCTTAAAGGGTATGCTGTAAGAGGCTCCATTTTGGTTGATTCTAGAGGGACGTCTCAGCAGGATGGAATTCAAGGAGGAGCTGAAACTTGAAACCAGCTCAGTTTAACGGAAAACCATGAAGGACTCACTAGTTCTTTCACTGCTAAGCAATTTAGAAAGACACTTCTCTATGGGGAATGGGGTGAAACTCCTGAATGAAGAGCTCTGTAATTCCATTGTGTGATGTCTGCATAATTTTTGCTAGAAAAATCAGGACACTTTGGGTAGCTCTTTAACATCCACACCTAATTTGCTTTATGAATATTTTTTAAAGAAAAATTTCACCAGAAGATGGTGCCCTTGTAATTTGAAAACTGTAAAGTGCTTCCAGCAATTGGTTGGATTTGTAGAAGACCAGGCACATAATACCCAGGGATAGTTTAGTATAGATTAAATACAATTTGTTAATATGATGTATGACCTGAAGGAATTTAATGTTATATATGAATGAATTATATAATGATATATGGATTATATATATTTAATATTACATACATACATGCTCTATGAAGGACTTTATAGTGTAAAGAGCAGTGAAACAGTTATAAAAGCTACCTGCTCTAACTTCATTTTGCTAAGGCAATACGAGGTGAATATAGGAGAAATAGATTAAAAGCAATAAATGCTTTCAAACACCATCTCTGTCAGAAAGCAAACTATAGTCCAGTGTTTTAATCATGATCTACAGTAAGAAATGCACTTTGCAGTATAACTCAACACAGAGATACATAGAACCAAATAGTTTCATTAAATATTTCCTTTTTGAACTGTGATGCAGCTCAGACAATTATATTTTTTTAACAGTTTGGTTCTGACCCATGAAAATGATTTCATGATTCACCAATGGGCTGCAACTCGTAGATGGAAAAGTACTCAAACTCTATAATAAATCATGAATTCAAAAAATAAGATAATTCTACCCAAAGGGCAAAGACAAAGTACGCCCCCAACCCCCACTCTGCCTGGCAGCCCCCAAATTCCTCTACTTGGGTGTTCATTTTTTATCTTTAATTTTTCTCTGGCTGTTGCCTCCTACAGGAGGCTTAATTTTACTGTTGAGAATTATAGGGGTAGGCATGGAGAGGGAATTGCAGGCTGGATATCTTAAAATTCATGGTTTCTTTAGTGACTTAGAATAAGCAGTACTCTATAAGATACACAGCAAATTATGCAGACAGGAATGAAGACAGGCAAGGAAGGAAGAAGAGGAAGAAGTATTTGTTTAGTTGTTCCTCTTGGTGGTTCTCCCATGCCCAGGGTCGAGAACCTGGGTCCTTGGGCTTTATGCGGATGATGCAGCAGCCACAGACTCACTGAGACACCGGAGTGTGCCCTGGAATCCTACAGTATATACTGTCTGGTTTGGCTTCTGGACCTGGGTCTCACACCTGGATCCTTGGACTTTACTGGCCTGCACCTTAGCTGCTGAGCCACAAGACGTGCCCCAGCAAACCAAGTTTTGCTTTGTTGCACTTGGTCCTGACCGTTGGTGTCATGATGTGTTTCCAGAGAGTGCTAGAAAAGTGCACAGAATGATCTGAGAAGAGACTGGGTGTGTCCTTATTATCATCATTATAGCTTTAGAGACTTTACTAAGGAAGCTTCTCTCCCTGCTCCTAGTCCCTGCTTCTGTGGTGTGTGTGTTTGCAGGTAGCTGAGCAAAACCCCAAAACTTAGGGGTGTAAAATCTGTCAGAGGCATGGCCTGGCTACCTAGCGGTTTAGTACACCCTGGGCATAGTCCACATGCATTCTAGGGTCCCTGGGTCAAGATCTAGAGCTGGGGGGAAAACCAAGATGAACAAATAAGTGCTACTTACTTCTTTCTCTTCTTGCCTACCTGCCTACTTGCTTTCACTCCTGCCTGTACCTTGCCTTTAAAAAAAAATATCTGTCAGAGACTGAGAAGCCACTTTATTTCCCCTCTTATAACCTAATAAGAATGGATACAATAGAAGAAAAAAAAAAGATTATGTAGAAAATATTCTCTTTTAATCAGTAATTTCTAATAAAACTATACAAATACAACTAATTTACTAATAATACAAAATTGCATTGCTTATTTAAAAAATTCTTTAAAAAATTTAGATGTAATTGCTATGTAACATTAGTTTTAGGTGTACAGCTAATGATTTGGTATTTATATAGCAGAATGATCACATAATTAACATCCATCGAAATGCATAGTTGCAAATTTACACATTTTTCTTGTGATGAAAAGTTTTAAGATATACTTTCTTAGCAACTTTAAATATATAATACAGTAACTATAGATCCTATGCTGTACATTGACAAGACTTTATTACCTTTAAGTGACCAAATATTTCTTCTTAAAAAAATACAGATATCTACATTTTTTTAATTTGAAAATTTAAAATACTTAAAATATTCCATGAAGGAACATTGCATCATAGCATTCTTTAGTTCGTTACTTATTTATTTTATATATGGAGGGTGTACTTTTTAAACTCCTCCCATTTTTACCTCTTGCCCTTCTCCCCCATTCCCCTGCCTCAGGCATCCACCAGTCTGTTCTTTGTATCCACGTGCTCAGTTTTTTTTGTTTTGTTAAGATTCTGTATATGAGAGATCATATGGTAATTGCCTTTCTCTGACCTATTTCACAGCAAAATGCCGTAATGCCATTGGTGTCCATATTGTTGCAAATGAAAGGAATTTCCTTTTTTCTTATGACTGAATAATATCTCATGGAAATTTGAAAGCTCTGTGAAATGTGAAAACTGCATGAAAACTACTTTGAAAGCTTAAGTAAGTCTTAAGGATGAAATCAGAGTCAGTTTGTATATATCTATACACACACACACACACACACACATATGTATTCTATCATCTGTCTTGTTTTTCCTTGATCCAGTCATCCATTGATGGACACTTAGGTTGCTTCCAAGTCTTGGTTATTGTAAATGATGATACAACAAATGTATTGGTGCATATATCTTTTTGAGTTAGTGTTTATGTTTCCTTTGAATAAATACCCAGAAGTGGAATTGCTGGATCATATGATAGTTCCATTTTCATTTTTTTTAAAGAACCTTCATATTATTTTCCATAGCAGCTGTGCCAATTTACATTTCCACAAATGAGGCACAAATATTCCCTTTTTTGCACATCCTCATCAAAATGTGTTATTGGTTTTTTGATAATAGCCATTCTGAGAGATGTGAGGTGATAATCTCATTGTGGTTTTGGTTTGCATTTCCTTGAGGATTTGTGATGCTCATCACCTTCTCCTGAACTGTTGCCATTCATATGATGTCATTGGAAAAACATCTATCCAGAGCCTCTGTCCATTTTTAATTGGATTTTTTTTTTTTTTTTGCTATGAGTTCTTTACATATCTTAGCTATAACCCCTTATCCAGATACCTGATTTACAAGTATTTCCCCCTTTTGGTAGGTTGTCTTTTAGTTGATGGTTTTCTTTTCTGTGCACAAGCTATTCAACTTGATTCAGTGCCACATATTTTTTGCCTTTGTTGTCTTTGCTTTTGGTGTCAAATCAAAAAAAAAAAAAAATCATTGCTAAGACCAAAGCCAAGGAGCTTAATATCTTTGTTTTCTTCTAGGAGTTTTATGATTTGAGGTCTGCATTATTTCTTAACTGTTCTCTGGCTGAGTATTGAAAAAGTTCCTGTCTGTATTACACCGGAACACAACTATGTCACTTAAACTCTATACTTCAAACTGGGTTGATGGACCTACAGCGCTACCTTCACTTGGGTACTTGTTAGAAACAGCATCTCAGGTCCCACCCCAGATTCCTGGAATCAGAATATACATTTCCCCCCCCACCCCCCACGGCGTCACCAGCATGTCTTCCCTGGAACTTCCAGTTTCCCCCACCCACTGAATAGCTGTGTGTTGGATTCTTTATCACTGAATATATATTTGTTTCTCTTTCCTCAGTTGTTTCATTTTGTTACTTCCTGACCTTATTTTTAACCTTGCTAGGTTCCTTTCTATTTATTTTTTGGCACTGGTGCTGTGAATTCCTCCTGATTTAGTGTCAATATGCTGTGAACTCTAAAGGTAAACAGCCCGAACTGATGTACTTGGACCATCCAGTCATTCATCCTTTTTCCCTTCTTTGTCTTATTTTTCTTATCTTCCTGTTCCTCTCTATTAATAAATACTTGAGTCATTTCAAACTATGCGACAGGCATTTCCTCAGCAGGAGATAGAGTCTGGAACAAAAGATTAAAAACACCGAAGATGAAATAGCACAACTGATGTCAGTGTTTCCTAAGCTGTAATCATTTGCATACTACAAATAAGACTTTAGCCATATCTGCATAGTATTTGTTAACATTTTTTGGTTCAAAGTGACTCATTTATTTTACTCAAGTTTTGTAAGGGACAATTTTATGTCAGCATTGATAATTTAAAAACATTTAGAAGTTCACATTAAAATACATAGCAATTGGTATGCCCTGATGGAGAAGCAGTTTGATCAGTCGCCTCCAAAGGAGCACAGGCCACGTATCCCTGTGATCAAGTCCCAGGTCTGGGGAAAAGGACCAGTGTGAACAACTAAATTAAAAAAATTTAAAAAAGGAATATTTCTTCCTCCTCTCTCTTCTTGCCTGCCTAACTACTCATTCCTGCCTGCACATTTCCTTAAAAAAAAAATCAAAATTTAAAAAAATGCATAACAATTAAAAATATTTATCTGTATCACTACAAACTCCGTGTCCCTAGTAAAGGGACTGACTTGAGAACCGTACTTCATACTCAAAATGTTACAGACTGGTGCACCCTGGTGACTTCTCTGCCTCCCCCTGGTACAGTCCACACACACCCCATGGACCTGGGTTTGCAATCCCTCGCCGCGGGGAACGACCAAGACTTAACAACTAAATAAAATAAAGTGCTTCTTCCTCCTCTCTCTGCCTGCCTGCCTGCCTGCCTGCTCTCATTCTTTCCTACATGAACCTTTCCTTAAAAAAAAAAGTTACAGAAAATTATGCTCTCTTTAGAAATTCTCTGTAATGAATAAAAATTTGCCTCCTCCCATTTATTAGCCCAAGTTTTGTCATAGAAAGCAATTCTCAGTATGTTTTTCTTTGCTTTCCCCCATAAATTTATATTTAAAAAATTTCAGGACGGTTTCTTTTGGGTCTCCTTTTCTTACACTGAACACCACACAAGCTCACACTCTGCCCCGTGTAGTGCTTCCCTGACCGCCATTCTAGTCTTTCTTCTAGAGAAATAGATTCTGAGTCCTGGTTTGTCCATCCCCTTCTTTAAATGACAGCCCTGACACCGGACACAGTTCTCCAGATGGGTTCTGACTCGTTCAGAGACAACTGGGTTTTGTTTGCTCCTGTTCTGGGCAGTGTTTTCCCCTTAATGAGATATAAAATTGTGCTGCCTGGAAAAAAGGTCATTGTATTGTATTGTTGACTCATATTCTTGCTGGTGATTATCTAATGGTGCTGTTTCTTTTCACCTCATATCCTTTCTCTCCCATGTTATGTCTGTGCAAAGTGAAAACATCTAAATGGGAAGATTTTTCATTGATTGTTAATTGAATTTAATTTTGCTTAGCCCTTGTCCCAGATTTTATTTTGAATCCTATTTATGTCCTTTAATATTTTAACTATATTCTCAATTTAGATTAGACAATTTTGATATATGATTCTCCATCCAAGCCACTGATAACAAGTTGAACAGCATAAGGCCGTTTAGTATATCACAGGAGATTTACTGAGGTCAACATGGATCTATAAGATTTGTGCCATCTGGGGCACTGGCATCAAAATGCTTATTTCTAGTTACTTGCTACTTCTATTGGAAAACCATTTGTCTATCTAAATTGGGAGTATGGGCTTTTTTTTTTTTTTTTTCATTTGTCCCATGGTTGTTTTTTTTTTTTTATAGACCATTAATCAGGATCCATTCCAGAAGTGTTGTCAGTACTCTGAAATTTCAGTTATCTGACCCTAGAGATTTGAACTTAATTAAAATGCTCAGATGCATGCTTATGTTAATTTATCTCACTCTCCAGTTTCTGCCAAAATATTTATTATACCTTGTCTAATTTGAAAATCATTTTCCTGAATAGAGGAGGAAAAAATAGTTTATTTCCTTGCCACTGGATCCCACATAGCTTTTTAGCACTAATTGCCTCTAGGGGAAGAGATTTAATTAATTTATTCATTCTGAAGCTCCTAGCTGCCAATAACTGTCATCTGTGCTGAGGAGAGTAAGATAAAGGCAAACACTCTGGCCTTAAGTAGTTTATAATACAGTAGAAGAGAAAAATGGTCAGAAAAGCAGAATATATACTTAGTCCATTCAAGCTGTTACAGCAAAATGCCATAGATGGGGTAGCTGTAAGTAGCAGCCCTTCGTTTCTTATAGCTCTGCCTGCAAGTCTGAGATCCAGGGGCCAGCACAGGTGGGCGAGAGTCTTCTGCACTGCAGGCTTCTGTGTCCTCACTTGGGGAAAGGGGCAAGGAAGATGTGTGTGACTCTTGTAGATCACCAATTCCATTCTTGATGACTCTGCCTTATGACCTAGTCACCTCCCAAAGGCCTTACCTTCTAGTACCAGCATTTCTAGGAATTAGAATTCCAACAGGAACTTTGGGGAACACAAACATTTAGACCATAGCATGAGCAGAGGTGCTGAAAGCACAGGAAAGTGATCAGTTTGTGAGTCCAGGTAAGGTGGAACAGGGCAGGGTTGCTATCCTTGGTTGTAGGGCTGTGTACTACATGCTCTGGGGGCAATAAAGATAGTGATATAATAATTATATGTATAGATATATGAATGTGTGTGTGTGTGTGTGTGTGTGTGTGTGTGTGTGTGTGTGTGTACTCTAAATGCAGAAATTTAGAAATCTGGATCTGCTACTTGTTAGCTCTTTGTACAAGTCTATTAATCATTTTCCAACTCTGTAGAATGGGGGAAATAACAGTGATTTACCTCATGGGGTTGTGATGAAGTTTAAATAAATCCATTTAATACTTTTTTCCCTGTGTTTGGCACACGTTAAGAGCTTGATAAATGTTATTGTCCATGAAATGTGATGCTGCTCTATTGGAAACACACACAAGTGTGGGAGCCAAAGGATGGGTATGTTGTCATAGCCAATGACTGATGTAACAAATGACCACAGTTTATTCTCTTATAGTCCTAGAGTCAGAGGTCTGAAATCAGTTTTGCTGGACAGAAGTCAGTCAGGCCTTGCTTTCTACAGAAGCTCTGGAGGGAAGCTATTTTCTGTCTCTTCCACTTTCTGGTGACAACCAGCTTTTCTTGGCTTGTGCATCACTCTAATCTCTGTCTCTGGCGTCAAACTACCTTCTCTTCTGTGAGTAGTCAAATTTCCCTCTGGAGGATACAAGATTGTATTTAGGGACTACCCATATAATTCAAGAGAATTCCCCATCTTTTCATATATGAAGAAATAAAAGACTCACGAGGTTATAGAGACTGAGAAGTCCTAAGTTTGACAAGCTGGAGAACCAGGGAAAGTAGATGACACATACAAGTAGCCATCACACTTACTTGGCCACTGAACCCAGTTTTGAATAGGGAGGAAGGGACCATTAGAGACCCTTTCCTCAAGGAGTTGTAGCTGATCCCAGCCTTAAAGTAGTTTAGAAGTTATCCTGGCAGAGAACTGATAAAGAGCTGACATAGTATCAAATTGTTGATTTATCTTCTTTTAAAACTTAAGATTATTTTGTGTTTTAATGTGTTTAAATTTGGGATTCCAAGGAAAACTTTGAGCATGTGACTCATGTTTGTTGCAAATGAAGAGTATATCTTCAACTATGATGACTCCTTCCTTTTTTGTTCCCTAGAAGAGTGATGGCTGCTTGGCTAGTATTGCAGAGCTCATAGGCTGGATATGGTTCTTCTACATGATCTGCTTAGTCCTATAACATTCTAACATCTTTGAATCTGTTGAAAACTTTTAAGTAAAGAAATTGATATAAAAAGTTTGTATTTCTAACTTTCTGTAAAATAGGGAAGTGTCCCTCTGACTGTCTTTCTAGTTGAGGCTGAACATGCCTTATGATTGGAGATGGATTCCTACCATTATCCAGTGTCCCTCCGTCAGGGTTCTAGTCTCCCAAGTCATTGAATTGATACCATGATTTTCCTTGCAGGAGAGAAACTAAAAGTAGGAAGAGGAAAGTCTGAGTGGGTCACATTTCTTTTTCTTTTTTTCTTGATAGACATGATCTTTATTATTTTCAGTACTGTTCTCTCTGGTGGAGATAACTCTCTTGAAAGACTTCTTGCTAGCCAAACACCCTCTCTGAGCAAAATAGTGCCAGTGCCTTTGCTCAGAAGATGCACAGAAGCATGAGTCTATGGAGAAATCTTTCCCAACACTGTTCACATGCCCTCCATCCTCTTCTGCAGTACAGCCTCTCTTATCCTGTATAACTTGTGTTTAACATGCCCATATTCCCCCAGTCTCATCATGGTTCTAGGCCTGATTCATAACTATGGCAGGTAGAATGTGGTCATTTGATCTGGTTGTGTAAATCCTGCCCTATTGTGTGTACCTGGCTGTGAACTTAGGGATATAACCATGTTGTTCAGTGTAGGAACACTGTCCTATGACTTTGAAACGTTCCTCTTTGATAGTTACGTACAGTACAGCTGTGTGTCTTATGTGCCATGTCTTAACTGTCCACATTCATACACACATATGAACTTCTGTGCTATGGTTTTTGAACTCATTTACATATGTATGGATTTATGCCTGCAGCACACTTGGACACCAGCTAGTACCTGTGATTATACCTGTAGTGGGCCACTTCAGTCTGCTGCTCTCACCACCTTCTCTACTGAAGATTGACGCCCCTGATTTACATTTCCAGGGCTCTATCTTTCCCTCTTTTCAGCTTTCCTCTTCCTACTCAAAATCCAAGAACAAGGCTAGGACATTTTAAAGACAGAAACATTGACTCCAGACAGGACTTACTATCAGTCGAGGCCACAGGCTCTTGACTTCTCTTTTCCCGGGGAAGGTATCCTTTATAGTGTTGATTCTGGAGGAAAACGTGTGGCAGCAATGAGGAGAGAGAGCTCACTTTGCCGCTGGAGTGACTACAGGTGAGCTGGGCGATCACTGCCACACGTGTTAAAAAAACCCAGTATTTGCTACCTCAACATTCTAGCATGTTCCTTCTTTTCTTTCATTTACAGATAGGAAATGGGACCTCTTTTATAGCCTCCATTTTCTACTTGGTAATTTAGTATTTTCCTATTTTATTATTATCCTATCTTGTCACTTCCTCTTTAGATTTTTTCATTGAGGTGAAATTTATATAGCATAAAATTAACCATTTTAAAATGCATACTTCAGTGTTAAGTACATTCACAATGCTGTGTAGCTACCACTATCTAGTTCCAAAATATTTTCATCATTCTCAAAGAAAACATCATACCATTAAGCAGTTGCTCCCCATTTCCTCCTTTCCACCCATTTCTTCCTTTCCCCAATCCCTGGCAACCACCAATCTGTGTTCTTTTTCTATGAATTACCTATTCTGGATATTTCCTATTAATGGAGTCTTATAATGTGTAATCTTTTCTGTCTGTTTTTTTTTTTTTTTTTTACTTAGCATATATTTTTGCTACAAGGTAGCATGCTACCAGTACTTTTTTTCCTTTTTATATTTGAGTATATATACATATATACACACCTACGTTTACATATTAGAAGTCACACCTGTACCCCACCTCCATTTTTTATCCATTTACCTGTTGGATTATTTCTACCTTCTAACTGTTGTGTGAATAGTGCCGCTTTGATCATTTGCGCACCTGCGTTTGAGTCTGAGCGCCTGTTCTCTTTTCCCTTGAGTGTTTACCCGGAGTGCAATGTTGTGGCTCTAGGTTTAACTTTCCCAGGAACTGTGAACAGCAGCGCCATTTTACATTCCCATTAGCAGACTATGAAGGTTCCAGTTTTTCAACATCCTTGCCAACACTGATTGTTGACTGATTACAAGCCGTCTTAGTGGGTGTGTGAAGTGATACTTCATTTGATACTGATTTGCATTTTCTTAATGTACGTCAAGTCTAATGGCTGCAGAGTATGCCTTTTTATTGGATGATTGCATAGTTAGTTCTCCATTGGTAAGCATTGAGTTCCTCATCTTTTTGCCCCTGTAAACACATAATTCATGTTCTCAGTTGAGCAGTTGCACTGTGGAGATAGACATGAGGATGAGGTTAGGGCAGAGCATCTCTTCTTATTCACAGTGTGGTCTTCGACAATTCACTTACCCTCTAATTCTCTGTTTTGCTCATTGGTAAAATATGAATAAATAACAGAATTTTTTCACAAGCTGTCTTTGAGGATTAAAGATAAATATAAATGTGGGTAAAACCCTCAACATGTGGACTTGAATGTGTGAAGTACTCAGCAGACTAGATCTTTGATTTCTTAAATTCTTAGAGGTAACATTGTTGGATCACTAGAGATAGGCACCTATTTGAGGACTTTTGACACTTGTTGCCTTACTGTCTTTTCCAGGCACTAGTCTACATTCTACCACAGTGTATGCAGGTGTTTGTTTCTAGAAACTTCAGTGTTGGGCACTGTCACTTAAAAGAAAATCATTGCTACTATCGTATTATTGTTTTCAATTTGCATTTCTAAATCACCAGTGAGGTTGAATATTTTGGAGGCTCTTTTGTGACCAGCTATATCCTCGATCCATCTTTCTAATGGGTTGGTAAACTTATTTAACTTTTTGTAAAAGTCCTTTCCACAAAGATATCAGCCTATCATCCCTACCGTTTTGTTAAAAAAAAAGCTTCATTTCCAGTTTGTCACTTTCATTTTAATTACACCTTAAATACATACCACATTCCTAGAGTTTCTCAGAGGAGACGGTGTTGAGCAGTTTTGCCAGCTGTAAAATAAAGTTATTGGACTAGTAAATTGCTGTTTATTTCCAGATTTGAAATGCTGTGATTTTATATAAACATCTTATATGTTCTACATGTAGGATTATTTCACCTTCATTTTATGTTGATATACAATAGTAATAATCATAAGCATAATTACTCCCTCAGTTGCTTCTGTCTGTTAACTGCTGAGCAGAGGCTGAGTATATGTAAAATTACATTTCCTCTCAGGTTACAAAAATGAAAAGTCTCCTTTATATTTATTTGTGTTAAATTAGATGGGTCACTTATAATTATCTTTTAAGGAATTTTTGCTTTTGAGTAATTGAGGCTAAAGTAGATTACAACTCTTTTTGTCATTCAATAGGTATTTGATACAGTTACTACTACATATTCCAACTTCAAGAGCAATTTTGTGAAGAGGCTGTCCGCGGAGGTTCCGGTTGCCAGTAGCCCAGTTACCACAAGACGGCGGCAGCGACAAACCAGGGATTTGGCAGCCTGTTCCTTTGTGGACGCACTTTCAACCGCTTACCTCCCAGAAGCTTCTGGACCTGTGTTGAAGATAACACCTGAGAGAGAGACTTTGATTCTAGGTGAGGGACTAGAAATGCCGCAGACCAGTTTTGAAATGTTAAAAAAAAGGATATATTGGGGAGAATTTTTGTCTTGTCAATATCTAGTGCCACTTTTAGTCAACTAGTTTTCTTTTCTTCCGTTGAATAAGAAATTTCCAGGGTGGTGATGGAGGAAATGAAACAAAACCAACAAAAAGTATGTTGCATCTTACATACATTTCTGGGATTTGCATTGGTAGATGATTACTTTGGTAAAGGTTGTAAGTATGTATGTATGTGTGTGCATATATACTTGTACACAAATATTTATATATGCATGTATATATATGATTTGATCCTTGTTCTTTTTTTTTTAAATTGACTTTATTGAAGGAATACTGCATTTTAACATTAACTAGGTTTAAGCTTATATATATATATATATATATATATATGCATTTTAATGCCTCTAATAAGATTCCTGGTCTATGGCAGGAAAAAGATACATTAGTGATGGAATAATGGTTATTAAATGGGAGAATAAAAAGTATAAAGCAGGATAACATGAGGAGAAGAGGATAACAAAAGGAAGGGGAGGAGATAGAGGGTGGGGGGAGAGAAAGGAGGAGAGAGGGAGGAGAGGGAGAAGGGAGAGAAGAGAAAAACAGGAGGGAGGAAGGGGAATGAAGGGGAGGAAAGATGAGAGACAGTCTGATTCTTGCTCTGGAGCAGGGGTGGGAAACAGGCACCAAAGCCCTAATGTGGCAGATAGGGATCACAAGCTTGCCTTCTAAAATATGTAATTCTTCTAATTTGGGCACACTCCTCTTTATTCCCATCCTTTAGAAGCAAACTTACCAGCTATCATCTAGGGATTTAATTTATTTTCTTTTCTTTTTAAATCTTAGGCAACATAATTTATTGTTTTATTTACATGTTTAAGACAAATGTTAACAGTAGTGTTAATGCTTTTCTCAATGACATTTGACACAATTAGACACCAGAGGTCTACAGATTGAGAGGGAGCCCAAATCATTTTTAAATCAATGAAATTCTCATGTAACAGGAAGTATTAACAGTAAACGTGGCTGACTGAAGCAGTAGAAGACATAATATTGTTAAGAAACATCATTGTTACGACTATCTTCTGAACAAAATATTTTGTATGTTGTAACTGAGGGGTGCTGAATATTTTAGAGGAATTTCTTCCTAAAACTTGGAGTTCCCTTTTCCTTTCGGGAGTTCTAAATTAATTTAATTTTAAACCTAAAAAATAAATATTGCATGAGAAATTCAGAATTCTAAAGGAAAGATTATCAGGAAAAAGTTATATGAGGTTTTTTTTTTTTAACATTTAAGTTAATAGTATGCAATAATAAGATACATGGGTTTTTCAGTGTGTTGCTATTGGGTTTCTTTTCTTTCAGAAGAAAAAACATTGAAGAGACTCCCACCTGAAAGGGTTGATTTGTAGTTAAGCTCCGTAGACAGAACCTGAGAGGTCCTTGCTTCCATAGGCTGGTGGACCTGACTTCAGTGTTGATAGCTGGATGATTTTATTAGCAATCAACTGTAACTTTTTCTCATTTGTGGTTCTAAGACTTATCCTTTTCTCCTCTATACTCAACTACGATTAGCACAACAAGACAAGCATGCATAATTTATCAGGACAAAGAGCAAGACTGAAAACACTGCAGTACCTTTTATGCTTTCATCTCCCACCCTCCCCACTCTTGATGAAATGTACATGTCTTAGAGTTTGGATAGCCCAAGACTCAAGGTCCTGGGATCTAGGCACATCAGTTGATAACTTACAAGCCCATGTTTGTCTAAATGAAGAAGTATTACCTCATGGTAAAAAGCCAAAATTTTCCAATGGTCCCTTGGTGTCTCTAATGAAGAAATGCTATGGCAGATAATTGGTTTTAGAAGATGATATGATTTCCAGCACTGTTAAATGTCTGGTTAAGGGATTTCTCAATCTTGAAGAGAGAGTAGATATGAATAATAAAAAAGATATAAATGAAATCGATTCTTCTGTTACTTTAACTAGAAAACATTCAGTTGATGTCATCTCAAGTTACCCTTACCTCATCTGTCTGCAATTAAGAGGAAGAGCTAAAGTGATTTGCTAATTATCATGTAGCTACTGTCAGTCACTGATCGGCAAAGCCAGCATCTCATAGTGATTTCCTGGCAGGATGATCATAGCCTGGGTACACCAGACAGTCTTTTTGCCATCATTTAAAATGATAGACTCTTTGTATCTATTCTTCAAATGTACTGAAATGTTCTTTCCATACAGAGAGAGAACATTTCTGTGACTGCTTCAGTCAAGGCCATTATTCTTGGCATTTCCTCCTGGATCTACAGACTATGGAAGTAGTTTCTCATCCAGTGTTCACTAATGAATCCAGTACTCTGGAAAAGCCTCCTCTACCCACTGATTTTTGAGAGATGAGGGCCTGTGTTTGATTTTGTTCTACTGTGAAAGTCACATTGACTCCAGTCAAAGTGATTGTCTTGTTTTAAAAATCAGATTCAAAGCTGAATGTTTTTTATTGCAGAATCTTATGAAGAACCACTGAAGGCTCCCATTAAAGGAAGTATTGAAACAGATAACTCTGCTCTCCAATCTTGTAAAGCACCTCATGGGCTGGATAGTGACTGGAAGAAAAATGGTGCCTCAAAAGTTCAGGTAGGTAAAGAAAGAAAGCTGAAAATCTCACATCTTGAGAAGTTCAGACAACTGAGATTCTAATAGAAGGAAGAGTTGGCTTAGCTGCTCTTCTACATCAATAAGAAAATGATGCGTTCCTATTAGAAAAAAATGACTGAAAGACAGGAGTGAATAGAGGTATTTTTCATAAGAAATAAAGTGTCTGACATATAAGAAAGTATTAGCATCAAAAAAGTGAAAATGAGAATAGCCATCAAAAAGTTTAAAAATACAATGAAAACATAATAGAATTATACATAGGTTGACCATATTTCCTTGAGACAAAAGCAGGTTGGGGTTATGCATTGTGACTAAGGGGTGGGGAGGAGGTAGAGCAATCTGAGCAGGATCAGAGCAACCAGGCTAGCAATCTAAATGTCCTACCTAAAACACATGCCACTTTAATCATCCCAGTGCTAGAAATGTCCAATAACTCCCACAGTGCCAGAGATAACTCCCACAGTGCCAGAGATAACCTCCACAGTACTTAACTGCAGTTCAACTGCGCGGCAGTGTTCTTCTCCCTTTGAAGAAACAGGGTATGGGGTTGAGAGGTGGGAGTAGAATCCTCTTCCCCAGTGGCTCCTGTTTCCTAAGGGGGGCAGGTTCAGCAGTAGTGGTTTCTGGCTACCCCAGTCAGTGCTGGCAAGGACCATCTTTAATGTGGGACAAAATGGATAGCTGCTTTTGGGCTCCCTCAACAGATGGAGCCAGGGCAACTCAAGTGACCCTTTGCCCCACACTAAAGATGGCCTTTAGAACAAAAATGACATTTATATTAAAATGATGGGACAGTCAGAAAATATGTAGTGTCCCCTTGAAAATGATACATGTGGTCAACCTAATTAAACACATTATATTATGCACTCTCTTAGACAAAAGACCTTTGGTGCAGTCATTTTTAATTATGTGGTGATGTAGTCTTCCCTTAGGGTTTCCCAGAATAACTTTAATTCTTCCTCTACAAGATGGTCTTTTAAATATTTTCCTCATCTCTGTTGTTTGTTTCTTGACTAAGTTTATTTAGCTTATTTAGGTGTCTCTTTATTTACTATGATTATAATCTTAGGAGCTTGCACTAAATCCTGTGGGCACATTAAAATGTCAGTAGCATGTTTTCAGTCTTATCAAGTCCAATGGAGAACGCTTGAAGGAATCAATATTTCATTTAGGAATATTTGAACTAGGAAAGTTATAAATTCTCAATTTAGACACAATTTATTCATTTAGTGTCTGCCTCCTGTGTTTGTTAAAGGGACAATCAAATATTGTGAATGTAAATATTAATTATCTGAACTGACATGAAATTAAAAACAAACATTGGATCAGGTCTTTCACTGGGTACTTTATTGTTGGGAAGAATTTGAGGACCTGAATGAACAGGGAGTCCTACTGACTTTATTGGGGGCGCTGCTAACCTCATGCCTGGGTCCAGTTGTCACTGCTGCTGTCCTTTCTACCCTTTTCTGCTGACTGGAGTTTTTGTTTTCCTATCCTTTAGGTTCTTGAATTTTCCTTCCTTTTATGCTGTCTGGTGTCTGGTGGCAATAAAGTTAGTGACTTTGTGAGATCACAATGGCACCAGAAAGTGACCATTGTTGTAGTGACAGCTATCCAGCCCAAGCGCATCCCAGCCTTTCCAAGAACCAGGTCGGGGGATGCTGGAAGCTGTTCTACCACTTCATGGAGAGCCTTTGTTATCCTGATCAATTAGAAATCAAGCTGCATCAAGAACGTTCAAAAAACAGTGAGGACTTTCTCCTTTACAGTAAACAGAGATCATTGGGAAGGTGTTTCCACAGCTTAAGGGCCTTTTATGCGATGAAGGCCTTCACAACTGTGCAGATGTCCTGAATTCTCATACCCAATACCTTTCATGCCAAGTTACTCATTAAAACTATTAGGGAAGAGTACCCCCAGTACCTACGTAAAGAGCATTATGTTATAGCCAATGCTTTGGTCAATTTCGTGGTAACTATGGGATTCTGAGGAAGTGAATCTGTGAAGTTAACATTGGCAAACAGGCCATTTTAAGAAAGTTGTTTTATAGCAGTGGTTCCCAGTTGGGGCAAATTACTTAAGATCTTGATGGCTTGATTTTCCCATTTCTAATGCCTAAAGGTGTTAATGGAAAAGAACCCTTCAATCCCAACATATGACAGATGAGGAAATTTGAGGCCCAGAGAAAATCTCAGAAAGAGATGGAGAGATCTCTGGGTTGAGTGCTGACAGATACTCTTTGAGAGGGCGTGTGTGTGTGTATGTGTGTGTGTGTGTGTGTGTGGAAAGTAGCCTTACTGATGTTCAACTCTATCATTTTAGGGAGGTCTTTTAATTTCTGAACATATAATGACATTTCAATTCTTGCATTTCAAGACTTTGATGATATCATTGGCCTATGGTTGAATAGTGTGTTAAAAAGATTTTTAGCCTAGAAGAATATAAGATAATTAATTCTGAATAATTTCTATCCTATGGAGTTGTTGGGAGGAGATTAGAAATAATATGCATAATGCTCAGCACTGGGCTCATTACACAAAGGTAAGTCAATAATAGCAATTATTGTGATGTTGATTTTGATATTATGGTACCTTTGAGTGAATGATTGGTTTTAGCTTCATGTCATGTATCACATCTGAGATGTATATATGTTTCTAAAGAAATATTCTCTTTATGTGCTTGTTTTCAGAAATGCCTAAACCAGCAATTTTCAACTCAGAAGATGGCTCACCAGGTTAATGGGAAAATACAGCTCTGTGAGCAATCTCAATGTGTTTGGAAAGGTATAGGCCAAAGACTTTCTATTTGGTCTTCCTTCCTATTCTTCTCTCTCCTTATTGCTTTCATTTTTCCCTTATCTTAAAATATATTATTTTTGACATTTATTAGGCTTACTCAACATAATATAGAATGTAGATAATTCTCATAATCTTTGTCCTTAACCATTTCCACTCCCAAGTCCTATTTCTAGAGTCAACTACCCTTAGCTCTTCCACTGATTCCCCTGGTATTATATTTATTTTCTAAATAACATTTGTGAATGTTTGCTTCTGGTAATTTTAGACTTTATTATGACACTCCAGCATGGTAGATGAGAGGTCCATGGAGAAATGAGCAGTTCTCTGCCTCTTGCCCCTCCTTCCATCTACTCATATCACACTTTAGAAAGAAAAATTAGTTTTTAATATTTACACTATAGACCATTATTTACTGTCCAGTCAGTGAGTGTACTATCTCTGTGCCTTTTTTCTAGTATAACTCTTTGTTTTTATTGTTGTTAAGAAACTTTATTTTCCAACTTTCTAAATGCCTGTATGACTGTTTTTCCTAAATGCCCCAGTGTATCGTCCCACAGCTATCAGTGATGTTTCCCTACACTCACCCAGATCAGGTCCTGTTCTTTGTGGCCTTCCTCCCAGACCTTGCTGAGCAGGCTGCTCTCTTGACCAGTAGCTCAGTTTTAATCCTTGATTTTTCTCTTCTCCAATGGTAGATCCAATATTTCCTGGTGATAACTAAAACTTCTCAGAGGTTATGAACATAATGGTTGTATTAATCTTACTGAAGATTCCAAACCTGGGTGCTTAGTCTGACAGATTGCTCTGGGAGGACTCCCAGCTGCTATACTTGGGGGTGAGGTTTACGTATCATTCTGGTTGGGGGATATGTGCAAGAGCGAAGGAAGGAGACAATCAGTACTTTTAATTTTGAAACAACCTCAAGCAGGTAGTTTGGCTTATGTCTATATGAATGAAAGTGTGGGTACTTCTATCAGTCTTTCCAGCCCAGTGACCCTGGGTGTAAGAACCGGGCAGCTAAAATTTCTCTTTAGCTTAAGGGATGCTTTTTTCAGGGTACTGAGAGGGAGTGCTCGCAAGTGCAGTCTTCTTCCAGCAGATGGGGGTAGAGGGCGCCCGTTTTTCAGGCGGCACATTTCTGCAAGGTTTTTTCACAGACCTAGCTTTATTCTGACTTCACACAGCAGTGCTTGGCCCAGCAAGACAAGTCTTCTCAAACAGTTTTGTTCATGTCAGAATGTTGTGTTTCCTCTGGGCTTGCTGCTCTGAAAATATTCTTATTCTACTCAGATACTTGATTCATAATTTCACTGACTCTAAATTAGTTTGTTCTGAATTTTGGAGATAAGAATTTGTGGTTTTTAGTGTCCATTGTTGCTGTCAAGAAATTGTGTACATTTGTGATTTCTCATCCTTTGTATATATATCACTTGCTTTTTTTCTCTGGATACTCTTAGATGAATCTCTTATCGTTGGGGCTCTAAAATCCATGATCCTAAAGATTGGTTATATTTGCTTCAGTTTTTAAATTTATTTTTTCAATGTTTATTTATTTATTTATTTATTAATACAGCATCCTCTTCACGACTCATGGATATACTACTTTCTCTTATTCCTACTTTCCTTGAATTGTCTTTCTTGGTTTTGACCTGCCCCTTCCTTCCCACCCCCATTTGTTTGGATTTCTTTCTTTCAGAATGAAAGTTTTCTGAAATGTGTGATATTCTGGAATTGTACTAGTATAAAGAGCTGTGGGCTATTAAATTCAGTATAAAGAGTTTTACCTAGTCTCTATTTTTAGCCCTATCTATCTCGTGGGTTCCTGTGATCTTGAGTTGAGAAATTGCAAGTTTTTATTTTCATTTGTCTATTTTCATTGTTCATAGGTTTCTTCTGGTTGTGTATATATGTACTTTTTCCTGGTGTGCAGTGTGTGTGTGTATGTGTTTTGGTGGCAGCATTGAGGAAAGGCTTGAAGGGGAAGACATTAAAAGAGACTAATTGAAAGATTCTTAGAATATTCTATATAGGCCTCTTGTTCTTAATTCTTTTAAGGAGGTTTAAATTATGAAGTGGATGTCATATAAACCAAGCAATTGATATTAGGCAAATGAATTACTGGGTCAACCTTCATCCAGGTACTGTGTATGTACAGTGTTTCTTTGTGCCTCATCCATGTCTGATAAGACTGAAACTGAAGAGTACCCACCTCCTGTGACTTTCAAGTGTGCCAGTTGGGACCAAAGTTGTTAGGAATCTTTGGATGGTGGTGTCAGGAGTGCATCAGGCAATTCTGTGGTCAAGCAGTGCAGAGATAGTTGTTACTATAGCAGTTTCCAGGCAGCCCTTCCTCCCTGCTGCATTTAGTGCTCCTTAAGTCAGTTGTAAGCTGAGACCCATGTATCTCCTTTCTACTTGCTCTTTCCACCTTGGAAAACTGTCATTCCTGAAAGTATTGTCGTGGTTGGAAAGTAATTGATTTGGAGCCTGATTTTTAAGAGAAACTTGTTAAGAGACATATTGGCTCCTTTCATACATGTGAAGGACACTGGCCTATTTAAAATTTCTTCTAAAAATGGAGCAGTTAAATACTTAGATATATGCTTTTGCCATCTGGGTTTTGTGCATATTTACTACCATGCCTCTGTTTCCCAGCAGTAAGTATATAGTGGACAAAATTAGAGTAGCAATATATTCAAAAGAGCTCTGAAAATACCAGTCTCTGAATATTCTTCAGGGTTTGAGAATGCACAATTGGGATGAATGAATGACTCTTATCCTTTTATTCTTTATTCTTTTCCTTAGAATTATTTTTTTAATGCAAAATAAATATTTGAGGACATGTTTTCCCTTAGCTCTCTCATCTTCTTTTGATCTGACCAGTGACAAATTTGTGTCTTTGTACAATGCTGATTATTTCATGAAGAACAAAAATTATATAATCTATCCAGGCAGAGAGAAGGTACTTATGTTATTCTGATATCTTAGAAGATGGATGCACACACACACCCTGTATTTTAGAGAAGTTTTGGGTTTACCACAAAATCTAGCAGGAAACAGAGTTCCACTGTATGCCCTGCCCCGCCCCCCACAGCCTCCCCACTATCAGCGTTCTACGTTAGAGGTACAGTTGTCATGATGAACCTACCCTGATACATCATTATTAATCAAAATTCATGTTTACATTAGCATTCATTCTTGGTGGTGTATATTTTACGGATTTTGACAAATAGGTAGACATGTATCCACCATTATGTCATACAGGGCAGTATTCTTACGTTAAAAATCCTCTGTGCTCCACCTATTCATCCCTTTCTCCTCCTCAAACTCTTGGCAAAATGTTCACAGTTTCCATAGTGTCACCTTTTTTCAGAATGTCATGTAGTTAGAACCAAACAACTTATAACCTTGCCAGCTAGCCTTCTTTCACTTATAGTATGCATTTCTGTTTGTCTAAATCTTTTTATGACTCAACAGCTCCTTATTTCTTTATAGTAATGCATAACATTCTGTTGTTGGTATAGGTTGCAGTTTATTGATCCATTTACTTATTGAAGGACATAGGTGCTTCCAAGTTTAGGCAATTATGAGTAAAGCTATTAGGAATATCTGTGAACAGGTTTTAGTGTGGACATAAGTTTTGAATTCATTTGTAAATACCAAGGGATATGATTGCTGGATCACATAGGAAATGTTTATTTTTATATGGAAGCTACCAAACTGTCTTCCTAAGTGGATGTACCATTTTACACCAGCAGTGAATAGCATTCTTGTTGTTCCATTCATTTCCTTGCTAGCATTTGGTGTTGTCCCTGCTTCGGATTTTGGCCATTGTGATAGTTGTGTAATGGTGTCTCACTGTTGTTTTAACTGGGAATTTTCTAATGACATATGATGTTGAGCATCTTTTCACATTATTTGCAATCTCTATGTTTTCTTTGGTGAGATGCCTGATCTTTTGCCCGTTTTTAAAATAGGGTTGTTTTCTTACTGGTTAGTTTTAAGAATTTTTTTGTATACTTTAGGTAACAGTGTCTTGTCATATAGCTATAATGTGGTTTCTTTTGCAATTTTTTCCTCTAGTTTGTGACTTGTCTTCTCATTTTGCTGACATGGACCATGTATTTGGTATTGTATTTAAAATGTCAGTACCAAACAAAGTTGTCTAGATTTTTATCCTGTGTAATTTTTTTCTAGGTGTTTTAAAGTTTTGTATTTCATTTTTGGATCTGTGACCCTTTGAGTGAATTTTTGAGAACGATTTAAGGTCCGTGTTTAGATTCTTTCTTTCTGTCTTCTTTTGGTATGCCCAGTTGTTCTAGCTCCATTTGTTTAGAAGACTGACTTATCTCCATTATCTTGCTTTTGCTCCTTTATCAAAGATCAGTTGACTGTATTTATGGGGGTCTGTTTCTGGTATTTCTACTCTGTTTCTTTGATTTTTTTGTCTGCTCTTTTGCCAAAACCAGACTGTCTTGATTACTATAACCTCTCAGCAAGTCTTGAAAACAGATAGTGTATGTCCTTCAACTTGCTGCTTCTTCAATATTGTGTTGACTATTCTAGGTCTTTTGCCTCTTCGTATAAACCTTAGAATGAGAGTTTGACAATTTAGTTGAGACTGTATTGAATCTATAAATCAAGTTGTGAAGACCTGACATCTTAATAATATTGAATCGTCTTACCCGTGTATAGGTAATATCACTTCTTTCATTTAGAGTTTCTTTGATGTAGTTTTCCTCGTATAGCTCTTGAACATATTTTGTTGGATTTATACCTAAATATTTAATTTTGGGGGTACTGACATAAATGGTATTGTGCTTTCAATTTTAAATTCTGATTATTTGTTGCTGATCTATAAGAAAGCAATTGGCTTTTGTACATTAACCTTATATGTTATAAACTTACTGTGGTCACTCATTAGTTCCAGGAACTTTTTGTTGACTCTTTGGGTTGACTTTTTTAAAAAAACCTTTGTGTTCTTTTACTGGCGGTGCTTGAGTATTTCTAGTAACCTTGCAGCTCCGCCCATAGCTGCAGGTTTTCATATCTAATACTGAAGCTGTGTGTAACAATAAGGCTTCTTGGCATAGCATTGTGAAGCTCTCATGCTTTTATCAGAATTCATTTGGTCATAGACACCACAAGTCATGGTGGGGCTCAGTTCCTGTTGATCACAGCATTCTCAGTTTGCTCACAGTTCATGGTTAAAGAGATGAGCGGTCTGTGGTTTAGACTTTGTGGGGTCTTTTGATGAGAATTAAAACTGAGCACAAGATATAACCCTGACCACAGATAGTCATGGGTAAAACTAGCCATAAGTAACTACATGTGATCTGGTGCAAACATAGTAATAGAAAGCACTAACATCAATTAATTGAAAATATTTAATGACAAAGACTCAGATTGGATTTAGGTCAACCAGGCAATTGTTGATGCTATAGCCATGGCTATGCAAAAATTACTTGAATTTTATAGTTGCAAATGACAAATAAATATTCAAAACATGATGCAACATCTTTGTGAGCTTCCTGTGAGGTCTGTCATCTTACATTTAGGTCCGGCACTTATATTTTTTATTAGAAAATGCCACTGGCTATTAAAAATGGAATGATTTAAATTAATATTTAAGTTTTCTTTTCCTTTCCCCCTCCTGCAGCTTGTAACTTAGGTTGCCACAATAACCTCTTTCTTTTTCACTATTATCTCTTAACACCTTCAAAGACAATTATGCTTCCAGGATCATAAAAATGAATAGAATTGTTTCCTTCTTGTAGACTGCAGAGATGGAGTCAGAGATGAGTCCTTCCATTTAAAAAGAGTCAATGACATAAATTGTTCCAAACTCCAACCAGAGGTGAAGATTCATCTTACGGGTCTTCGAAATGACTATTGTAAGTTATTTGTGAATTGAAAAGTTGAAAGGACAAAATATATCCTATTCTCTGTCATAAACTTGAGATTTAATTTTGGAAAAATCAAATGGGTCTTGTGCCTCATGTTCGAATAGTGAATCATCCAAATATGGTTAACATAGTTTTCTGTTGTGCAATTTTCGTGTTCAGAAATAAGTATTGCTGTTTTTAGAGGGGCATGGCAAATATACATTTTGTGTTGCTATATTATGTTGAACTGGACAAATGGTGACATGTTCTTATTATACATGTATTTTAAAGATGGGTAATCTCATCAAACGACCAAGTTGTGTTGGCTTGTTCTGTGTCTAGCTTGTAATCTTGTTGGGAAAAGAGGATTAATCCTCATGACACTTTTACCAACGTGCCAATGTAGAATATAAATAATAAATGGTGGGGTAGAAGAAGCTATAAGAACTTTAAAGAACTCAGAGATCTTTGGAGTTGTCCATAGAGAATTAGACTGTTAGGAATTAGAGGTACTGGAGGAGAAAAGAGAACATTTCAGTGATATTATTATGATACTTAAGACAAGGGCAGGGTATTGGTAATGAATGAATATTAATGGCTACTTTGGGGATTGATGGTTAGGTGAATGCAGACTAGGGAGAAATTTCAAAAGTAAAGTGTAGAGATTTTTATTTGTTGTGGGAGTTGATGACAGGAACAAATACATTTAGTAGGAAAGAGCTACTTAACGAAAGGGTAAAGGGCTATTTTTCCTCTATGAGGGAAATACATGGGATGAGGGATGAATTTTAAATTATTGCAAGTTTTTGAAGGAGGAGGGGTAGTGTCACTAGGAAGACAGTTTAGCAGAGGAAATGGCTTAGGGGAGGGAAGACTTTTACAATATAGAGCTGAGGAGACAGTTGTAGAAGAAGTTCTGATAGATCATTAGAAATGAGGTTGATAGTTGAAAGACAGGACAAACTAGAGTGTAGGTTGACAATTATGGTTGAAACTAGGAGCCAGTGTGAGGGTTCCTGGTGAGGAGGAAGGGAGTAGAGGGAAGAGGTTGGATTTTGTGAGACATTTACAGAGAGCAGTGAACAGGATGAAGCAAAATCAGTAATAGGAATAGTTTGCCCACCTTCCTTCTCCAATAGCTTCTTTAAGAGAATTTGTTGGCATTTCAAGAGATGTTTAAAAAACATAGCATGTTTTTCTTTTTTAGAAGAAAGAAGCAGGCAGGAATGGTGGCAAGTGGGCCGTAGGCAGGAAGAGAGAGGAGAAAGAAAGATTTATTTATTTTATTTAGTTGATCATCTTGGTGGTTCCTCACAGCCTCAGGTCTCGACCCTGAATGTGAACTACATTCAGTGGCCTTATCTACTAGGCCACCAGGGCGTGCCAACACTCATATTTTAAAGAAAGCAATACTTTGGTTTCACTTTCCCTTGAAGCCATAATCCCTTATCATACCTCCCCTTGATAGCAAAGCTTGTCAAAAGGTGTCTATATTCACAGTTTCCTATTTTTCTCCCCACATTGTTTTTTTTCTAAAGGAAAGGTGCAACCAGGAATGAAGGCTAGTAGGCAAGCAGGCAGAAGAGAAAGAGAAGAGAAAAAAGCATTTCATTTTCATTCAGTTGTTCACACTGGTTGTTACCCCAGGAGTATGTGGCCTGATCCTTCAGAGGCAGTTGACCAAACTAATGCTCCACCTGAGTACACTCCCAGATTACTTTTGAACCCCTGTAGTTAGGCTTTAAATCTCATCATCCATCAGAGGTGCTCTTAAGCAGGTCGCCAAGAACTCTTCATGGCTAAATCAGCAGTCACTTTTAGAGTTCACTTGTGACCAAGTTTGATGAAGTTGGTTATTTCTTCCTCCTTGATATCCTACTTTCTTGGTTTGCCTCCTAGCTTTCTGTTCACTATCATATTTTTCCCCCGTTGGTTTCTTCTCTTCCATCTTTCTGCCCTCTAATTTTGGAGCGCACTAAGATTTGTTCTTCGGACACTTTTTCTTTTTCACTGATGTTTTTAATTGATCTATTGGCTTTCTGGCTGTATCTATTTGTACTGTTTATTTAGCTGTTAATATAGGGATAACAGTGTAATCTAAACTTTCTAAGTCTAGTTAGAATTATTGTTGTATACTTCATGATACGTATAAAATCTTCTGGTCACATAAGTCTTCCTGACCCTCAACGATGTTTAAGGCTCCCCTAATTAGTATATCGATACACACTGGAACTTGCCCCTGCCCCCCACATTGTTATAAACTTTACTTTAAAACACCACATATATTTATATTTTAAATAGTTTAGGAAGGAAAAAAATGGTCCTTTATATTTATCCAAATATTTGCCAATTCCATTATTCTCCTCCATTCCTGAAGATCCACATTTTCTTCTTATATAATTTCCTTTTGACCTGAAAGCTCTTTTTAGAATTTCTTGCAGGTCAGATTTGTTGACCAAGACTTTCTTTACATTTATAATCTTTTATTTAATGAATTTTTTTTTTTTTTTGCTTCATATAGAATCCTGGGTTGCCATATATTTTTCTTTTAGCATTTTATGATAGTCCACTGACTTCTGGCTTCCTTGATTTCTGGTGAGAACTCCATGGTAATTAAAAAAACTGTTTTCTTGCTTAAAAGACCTGACTCCGTGTATGTATATGTTAGATATTTGGATATTACTCCCCAAGTTTCCAAAGTTCTTTTCATTTTTATTTTCCTTCTCCGTGTTCTTCAGGTTGGATTATTTCTGTTGGGCTATATTAAAATTTACTGACTCTTATAGCTGTCATTTCCAACTGCTATTGAGCCTATCAAGGGGTTTGTTCAGATATTGTCTTTTCCAGTGTTATAACTTCCATGCTATTTTTATAGTTTTTATTATGTTTATATAGAAACCAATGGCGGCTTTTCTACTGAGATTTTCTTTCAATTCAATTGTGTTTTTCTTTACCTCATAGAGAATATAATAGCTGTTTTAGCATATTTGTCAGATAACTAATATATTTAAGTGATCTTGGGGCTTTTTCTGTTGATCAGGTTTTCCTTTTATATGTGTCCAGTAATTTTGAATTGTGCCCTGGACATTGTGGATATTATATTTTATTGACTTTGGGTCCTGGGAGAATGTTGATATTTTTGCCTTCATGGGTTCATATTTTAATTAATGTCTTGCTTTCTGTGGATGGTGTTTAAAATACCTGGTCAGTTTCTTAAACTTTGATTATGACTGGTTTAAGTCTATTGCTCATGCATTTGAGTCAGTCTAGGTTGAAATTGTATTGATGTTTCAAATTCATCTCAATTCTCCAAGACTTTGCTAAAGTAATCACTTAGGTGATTTAGGAGTTAGATTGAGGTGTGTGCATCTGTGTGTGTGTGTGTGTGTGTGTGTGTGTGTGTGTGTGTGTGTTTTAAAGGAAAGTTTTGGAAAGGAATGAAGACAAGTAGGCAGAGAGAGAGAGGAGCAAGAAATATTTTATTTATTCTTATTTAGTTGTTCATCTTGGTTCTCTCCCCCAGCCCGGTAGTGTACCTGGGTTTTTGAGAGGTATGTGGACTGTGCTGGACTAGAGGTCCACCAGGTCGCCCCGTATGTGGGCTTATACACCCACAATTAGAAGATGTCCTTCTCTGGCTTTCTACATTCAAGGACTTTCTCCTCACACTTTGATCACTGCAGCCTCCTTTTCCTGGTTCTTCTGACCAGAAAACTAGTGGACTTCCTGTTAAAGCTTTACCTGCTGGTGAGTCTACCTGACTGGTACTCGCCTTTAAGTCAGCGCCATGTGAGGAAAGAAAGTGAGCACCTTATCTTCAAGCAGATTGTTTCTCCATGTGTTTAGACTTTGCTTAGTCTACCAGTTTTTGATTCTTTTCCAGAGTTATCATATATATGTGTGTATATATATACATATATATGTGTGTATATATATATGTATATATATATACTGTTTTTCTTCTGCAGTGTTTATAGTTGTCATCAGTGGGAAGATGAGTTATAAGTGACTTGGACCTTTGTGGTGGAACCGGTATGCTTCATGGTTTTGAACTGACATGTGATAATTAGGATAGGAATTTCTGCCTTATAACACATGAGATAAGGGCATATTTTAATATGTTGTCCTGCAAAATATAATTATTTTAACTCTCAAAGAGTTCTTATAGTGTAATTTAGAGAACACTTTAGGCCTCATAAATAAACCAGTGACTACCCCTTCTAGTAGTTGGGTGGTGTTTGGATTAGAAATAGCCGTGTCTTCCCCAACATGGGTATCATAGATCCAAGGTTAAAAGAATTATGTGATTTTAATTTTGAGTGGTTGTTAGATGAAATCCATGTATACTAATAATGGTTGATGAAAATGC
Organism: Solenodon paradoxus; assembly: GCA_004363575.1. NCBI lineage: Eukaryota > Metazoa > Chordata > Mammalia > Eulipotyphla > Solenodontidae > Solenodon > Solenodon paradoxus. The sequence goes on along the minus strand of RJWH01000559.1, from coordinate 394,775 downwards.
CAAGTCTTTTAAATGCCTCTAAATAAGTATATTTGAGCATAAATAGTATACATTATTGCTTGTTAGACTGATATATTTAATAAACAATCTGGATATCAGATTCTACTCCAAGTTTTATTTTCGTATTTCTAATGATCTGCCTCTATCCATGATTCTACTTTCCAGTGGACCTTGGGAAGGCATTAATCTTTTTTCTGTTATCAATAAATACAACTGTTTATATGAAAATATTTTATTTGGGTGTATAACTACCCTAATTTAAATGCTTTTCTTACAGATCTGAATACCCTAGACTGGAATTTTGAAAATCTTGTTGCTATAGCCCTTGGATCTTCTGTCTGCATCTGGAATGGGGAAAACCACAATGGGCCTGGAAATATAGACTTCAGTCTCACTTGTAACTATGTATCTTCTGTGTCCTGGATAAAGGAGGGAACCTACCTGGCAGTTGGCACCAGTGAGGGGGAAGTGCAGGTACTGGATAGTTCTTTTTCCTTTCTCATAATGTGCTATGTGTAATTGTTAGATAACTAAGACAGAATTTTAATAACAGGTTCATATAAAGAGCCAAAATTAAGTGTTACTCAAAGCCATGGGGAGGGAGAAGAGATCTCATTCTGTTTTTCTTTCTTTCTGAATGGCATTTAAAGAGGATTTAGGGTACTCTGCTTTTTTTCCCCCATGCATATATTGTTTTTGGTCATATTTCATTTTAAAAATAGTATTGTTTATTTATTTTTTTGTTCACAATGCTGTATTAACTTTAGGATATCGAAATTATATTTCTATATTTCACACCACACACCACCAGAGTTCCAGGGTCTTTACCACCACCTTTCCCCCTCTTACCTTTCCTCCCTCCCAGTTCCCACCCACTTAACCCCAGTCCTGTGTCCTGTTAATTTCATTGTGATTTGTATGTTCTTTGTTTCATTTCATTATATTCTATGTGTGAGTGAAACCCCTGTGTTTCTCTTTTTTCTTTCTCCTTCTGATTTATTTCACTTAAATCTTTCATTTTTAAAAAGTACTTTCTTTCAACTAAAGTTGAATTCACAGAATCCCCAGTTTTAGGGCTTCGAAGATATGAAGACAACCTACATAGTCCCCTTTCCTACCTCAAACCATGAAAAGGAGTTGGTGTACTTAAAATAAGTGAATTTTTAATCTGAGAGTCTCTCTGAAATTGGGAGGTTTCCATCAATATACCTAATTTCTCATGTATCATCATTATTATTATTAATTATTATTATTAGCAACAGCATAAACAATATTGCCCGTGAGTTTGATGATTGTGGAGGGCTCATCTCTGCAATAATATTGGATGCTATGAAGGTTGTGTCATGGTCTTCTTAAGTCACGGTTCATTCCTCATGTGGATCAGAATGTTATATAGAGATGTCAGGAAAGGTGTCTCTTAGCATTCAGTTGAGCTCCTGATTCTAGGAAGTATGCAGGCACCCACCCACATTTTATTTGCTGGTATTTCTAGGTGAATTTCTAGGTTTAGATTTCCCCAATTTAGAGAGAATTAGATGTGTGACAGTGATTTTCAACCGTTGGCCGCCCATTGAATTCACCTGGGGAGATTTAAAATAAATGCCATATCCCCCAGGTCCTACCCCCATAATTAAGTCAGATTGCCAACATCCACAGCGTTCTCCCTAGGTGCTCCTAATAGCTAGACAGAATTGAGAGCTGCTGACTAGGGTTAAAGGTGCTGAGCTTTCACTGAATGAAAGGCCTGGCTGTATCAACATTAACTGACTAGTGAGCCTTGAGGGAGATATTGGACTGCGAAATGCCAATGCTGTGTAACTCTGCTTTTTCATTGTTTCAGTTATGGGATGTGGTAACTAAAAAGCGGCTGAGAAATATGCTAGGTCATTTGTCAGTAGTTGGAGCTCTGAGCTGGAATCGCTTTATCCTCAGTAGGTAAGAAACATCTTATTGAAACAAATGTTACTGGTGTCACCAATTGATTATGGAGGCTAAGTGGATGGAAATGTAATATTTAAAACCAAAACCAAAATAAAATAGGCCATTAGTGTTAGTTATGACCTTACCAACTCAGGTATTCAGATCTTTTGCGGGTGTAAGTGACTCAGTGATCACAGGTACCATGATGGCTCTGTGCCCACAGTCTGTGCCACTACAGGAATGTGAGGGCCAGCTTCATTCACTTGTTCAGATAAGGTATGACACTCTGTTTAAGCAAAAAGTTTCTCTCTACCCAGTAGTACCTATAGGAGGGACATTAGGCTGAAAACCAGTATGTATTGCTACCAGATTATGTTCAGCTTTCTGGGGCACATTTCCAATTCACAGACTTACAAAGCTGACAGGAACCACCTAGATGAACGTTTTCAAACTTCAAATCAAAATCAGCTGGAGGGCTTGTTAAAACACAAATTGCTGGTCTTATGCCAGGAATTTCTGATTCAGTAGGTTTAAAGTTTAGCTGATTGTTGGCATTTGAAATTTCCGAAGTGACACTGATGTTGCATCACTTTTGAGAATTTCTGATTTGGTCTAACTGCTTTGTTTTAACTAGAAAAGTTAAGTGACTTGTCCCTATGATCCTGCATAATTCATCTAAATATGTATATTATGCTCTTAACAATAACTGTCTTCATTCTGTATTTCTTAAGGTAGAATTAAATTAGATGAAATCAAAAGTCATTTACAAACTCTTCAGGTAGCTTTGGAATTTTTAATACCTATTGTATTAGACCAAGCTTAAAAACCATGTAAGCAAAATTCTCCATAAAATCTTGAATGTGCATCCTGAGAAGCTGTTGCATTCGGGTCAGTTCTATACTCGAGTTCTTTTTACAGTCTGCACTGTTTAAATTTAGTTTCATTTCCCAAGCAGAAGATGAACAGATCCTTTCTTATGTTAATAGCAGCTAACTTCTTTGGGCTACTCAGTGGCAGAGGCTGTGCTGTACTCTTTAAACGCAGAATCACAATTTAATCCCTGCTTTGTAGTTTCTAGTCCCCGCCCTGCTTCCCCCTCGCGCTCTTTTTGCTGAGGAAACAGAGGTCAGTCCGAGGTCACGTGGTCAGTCAAGTCGGGTTTGATCCCAGGTATTCTGCCTGCTGAGCCCCTGCTGTTATTGCTCATCAGACTGGTATTCAGTGTAGTGCCTGAGTAGTTTTCCAAAGTGAAACGGGACTTTAAGAAATTTCAGAAGTAATTTAGGCAATTCTTGACTTGCTCCTTGGAGAAAATTAAACTAGCCCAGAAAGAGTTCATTATATTTGATAGACTATTTTTGTTTGGATCCAAATCACTAAGGGTGAATAGACACATTATCCACTAATTTTGAAAAATTAGTGCAGCTTGCTGTGACATTCAGGTAACTTTATACTCTTGTTAGATATTGGTAGCATCAATAAAACTAATAGTGACTCTAGATAGTAGAAAAAAGGAAATAACAAATTTCTATGTCGAGTAGTTTATAATACATCTATATCTGTCGACTAAAACCATTTCATCGAGATAACATGGAATATTCTGAATTCCGGAAAAGTAAGACTTTGTAGGTCTAGTACATAAACTACTACCTGGGAAAGCTGGATAGTCTAAATTTATCTTTTCCATGTCTGCCTGCATCATACTTAAAGACATTATAGATGTTGCTCAAAGAATCTCTTTTTAACATGCAGACTTAAACTGCTGCCGGACAAATCTATTTCACTTGTGAAAAGAACCACCCAGGTAGAAGCCTCCATGTTTATTAACCCGATGAATGTAGCGCCGGTGTTTTCTTGAATCTGTTCTGAGGGTATTTTGGTAGTTTGAACCATGCTTTCCTCCATCTTTTCAAATGTTTTTATAGCAATAGGGCTCACACATTTTCTATCATAAGCCTGCCCTTTTACTCTGTGCAGCGGGTCAAGACTGGGCCGTGTTTATCATCATGACATCCGGGTAGCTGGGCATCATGTTGGGACACTTCCCCACCAGCAAGCTGTGTGCGCTCTGAAGTGGTCTCCTGACGGCAGTCTGCTTTCCAGTGGCTGTAGTGACGGACGACTGACGATATGGCCCCGTGATCCAGGTGCCAATGCACAGAGTCGACCACTGAAAGTCATACCCCAGCCGACAGCAGTTAAGGTCAGAAATGAGTATTTTTCTAGATTTCCCTTTACTCAGAGACTAATGGCTGTCCTTCACACATGAAAACAAAGCCATTAAACCACTAAGTAGAGATTTTCTTTCCCCAGAATTTGTTCTGGCTTTTATTGCATTTATTTTCCTGAAAGACAGCCTTACTTACACTCTTCCTGTGGCAGACTTTTTGGTACTGAGTGACTGGAAGTGAAGTTAAGCTTGAGTGTAAGCAAAAAACCAAAAAAACAAAACATTTAGTTGTTTGATATTGGCTGGGTCCAGGGCCTTAAACATGCCATTAGTGTGCTGTCTCTTTGGCTCTTGGCTCTGCTTATCCCAGTTTAGATTCGTTCTTCTTTCGTAGTCCTCTGTGGGCAAGATGGTTCTTGGCAGCCTTGGGTTCAGTTTCTTCCATCTGGAAGCTATATAAGGGACCAAGTTTCCTTATCAATCTGATAGAAGAGTTTCGGAGAGGACTGTTTTGCATTTGGTCACAATCTCACCTGACGACTGATAATTGCTGCCAAAAAAATGGGCATACTGGCTGCCCAGACCTGGGTCTAAGCTCACTCCCCAGAAAGGAGACCCATTGCCTGAAGAAAGAGGAAGGGTGTTGTGGAGTTTAAATCAATACTCCACTATGCTTTGCATAATTTCCTATTTCTCTGTGTTTTAACTTATTATTTCTAGTAAAAAAAAAAAATCCGTGTTTTCCTTCCTGGAGGCTTTGGTGTTACAAATGTATGTCTTGGCCTCAGTGAAGTCCCAGAATATTTATCACTCATAGAACAAAGAAATGGTTGTGCTTTATTAACTATGAACACATTTATTAGATTGAGAACTTAAAATTATCATGATTTCATGTTATAGGCTGAAATATATAGTGTCTGCTACTAAGGCATAGTACTTTCCCTGTAGCTCCGTCTCATGGTTTTTTAAGTCCACAGGACATTGAGGATAATTTCAGGCTCAAATTCCTATCACCTGTGTTTCCTAGTGGCCTAGTGGGTAAGTCTGCCACAGCGTAGTCCACATATATCCCAACAACTTGGGTTTGTGATCTGGGGCTGGGGTAATAACCAAGATGAACAATTAAATAAAACTAATAAAGTGCTTCTTTCTCCTGTCTCCCAGCCTGCCTGATCTCCTTTTTCAGCCTGCACCTTTCTTTTAATGAAAATTCTTATTAGTCACTTGAAAGAAATTGAAAATATTCTGCCTGCAAGCAGAATGTGCAAACAAAATAAAGAAAAATAAGTAACCAATAGATGAAAGACTCAAAATTCAAGCAAAATAGATGTCTTATTAGAAATACAATGAGTTGAACTAAAGAAAGTTTCTGGAGACCATAACAAGCCAAGCCTTATAGCTAACACCTGGGGACTCACAAAAAAAAAACCAAAAAACAAAAAAAACCGGTCACTGATGTAAGTCCCTTCATATTCGTCACTGACTAGCAGCTGGTATAGCAGGAACAGACTTGAGGTCTGATGTCTGATGACATCATGATGGAGCTTCTAGTTTTGCCAGAACAGCTTATTTATCATAAAAGCTAATAGGAAGCAGGATATTTAAGAAACTGATTACTAATGAAAAATACTTTCTATCATATGATTAAACTGGGGTCCATGGCCTCAGGGGAATTTCTGAGTCTCTTGAAATTATATGCAAAAATTTGTGTTTACTGAACTATCCCTCTTCTCCAGCCCAGTCAGAGATAAAGCTGAATGATTATTTGAAAAAGACAATTAAGACAGGTAATCATAACAGATGCTATATATATATAGTAAATATTTTTATTTTGACTGAAAACTTTAAATTGTATTTCTAGTCACAAGATAAGGCCAAGACCTTTGATTTGAATATAGGTTGGCTGATTAGGATTCTTCACTGTCTTTTTTGTATGAACTATAATCACACTTCATTATCTAAGGTTTCTGTATGGTACTGCTCTGGTTATCTGTTGCTATGTGACAAATACCCTAAGCTTCATGGCTTAAAAGAACAATCATTTAGTCTCTTTTATGGCATTTGTGGATCAGGCTTTGGAAAGGGCTTGTATGGGCAGTTCTGGCGCAGGGTGTCTCGGCTGTAGTCATTTAGTGACCAGCCAGGTAACCTTTTATCTTTCTGGTGTCTCAGAGCCTCTGCATAGTTTGGGTTAGTTTGGACTTCCTTACAAAATGACAGCTTCAAGACAGTTCTCTCACAAAGGTTTAATTCCCAAAATAGACAAGAACTCATAAAACTCAGTAACAGGAGGCAATCCAGTCAAAAATGAGAAGAGGAATTAGAGAGACAATTTTCTGAAAAGGATATATAGATGGCCAATAGGCACGTGAAAAAATGTTCCTACTAGCTGAGTATCAGCAAAATGCAAATCAAAACAACAATGAGATATCACCTTATACATGAGAAATGGGCTATTAGCCAAAGGTCTGGTGAGGCTGTGGAGAAAAGGCAACACTTCTGGTAAGAATGCAAATTGTTGCCAACCCCTTTGGAAAACAGTATGGAGACTCCTCAAAAAGCTGCATATGGAAACTCTGTAGGATCCCTTCATCTCACTTCTAGGATACAAAAGATACAAATCACTAACTTGCAGAGATTTACGCACCCCCATATTTATTGCAGCCCTATTCACACTAGCTAAGAACTGGAAATTACCTGAGTGCCCAACATCAGATGAATGGATAAAAAAGATGTGGTACATGTGTATACATACACACACACACACACACACACACACACACACACACACACACACACACAATGGAACACTACGCAGCCCTTAGAAGAGATGAAACCCTGTCATTTGAGTCAACATGGATGAATCTAGTGGGGATGATGGTAAGTGAAATAAGTCAAGAAGAAAAATACTAGAGTATCTCACTCATAAGTGGAATGTGAATAGACAAAACAAAGGAACAGATGAAGCAAAACTAACCCTTGGACACTTTTAATAGAACAGAAGTTACCAATAGGGGATGGGAGGAACAGACTTGAGGTGGGGAGCAAGTGTGCAGAGCTCAGCTCTGGATAATGGTGAAGAACATTTGGCGATTTGGTGGAGGGCAGGGTTTGCTGACATTTATCTGAGGAATGGGGATCCTATGCATATGAGTTGATTTTAATTTGTAAAAATGTTGCTACAATAAAATACTAAGAAAGTTAAAAAACAACATTTAATAAAGTTTTAGTTGTCCCTGAAAAAAAAAAAGAGATCACCCAGAGAGAACAATTCTGAGGTGAGCATCAGAGGACAGACTAAGGTGGCTTAGACAGAGCTAGCTCAAGCAGAAATTCTTCCAAAAAACAAAACAAAACAAACAAAAAACATCTGGGCTTTGTGGCCCAGAGCAAAGAGGGTCAGTTGTCTACAGAACATGGTAAGAGTGGCATCACCATCTATGCCCGAATTTCACAAGTCATACAATGTCCCTTTCTGCTGGTTTCAAATAAGTCACAAGCTGTCTCAGATTCAAACGAAGAGGAACAAGATTCTGTATATATTGATGGAAGAAGTGGTCACAGTTCTAGAAAGGCAGGTGGGGTGGGAGATTTAAATTTTAATGCCAAGTAACTTTTACCACAGGGTGAAATTAGTGTACTCATTTGATGCTGGTGTTGTTACAACTCTTTGCAAAACTTTATATCAACACTTCCAAGGCTTGGAATTTCGCTAAGTAATAATTTGCAGAAACATGCCAGGTTATATTTATTCCAGTGTTTTTTATAAAAGCAAATAACAAAAACAAAACTTTCAAAAAGCAAAGAAACCCCTAACCCCCAAATTCACTCCTCTCTGAAAACTCAACCCAATCTAATATAAATCAAATGAAAATAAGGTCAAAAGTCAACCTTAGGTCTAGCATTAAGAACAAAAGTTAATTAGGGTACAATAATATTATGGAAATAATATAATTATTAATAATGAAAATGATGAAAAATATGTTAAACATGGAAAGTTATTAGGTAAAAGCCACAGGGAAATAAAATGTATATAAATTGTTTTTACTACTTTATAAAAATATTTTTGCATATAGAAGATAATATGTAAAAATTGAGAATAGTTGCCAGGATGATTGGTAAGAATATACAGTAAGTATAATTGAAATATTTATTCAAATGATCCGTAAAATTACTGTTACTAGTTCTTTCAATTAATATGAATGTATAATGCTAAGTCCTGTTGTTTAAAATTAGTTGTAATAGTTTATAAATAAAAGGCAATTTTATTTTCTGAAATGTATCTGGATATGAAATACATGAGAATTATTGAGTTTTGAGAATCATATAGAGCTTTTCTCTTCTCTGACCACTGCTAAGAGGTAGATAACAGAGGCAGACAAATCAGAGAAAGGTTGCATTTTATAACCATTCTAAGGTCACACATCCACTTCAGCAACAGATTTTCTTGCTTTTTTTGAGCAATGATTTTTTGTTGATGATTTAGGGAGTTAAAAATGTAAGGAAAGAATGATATTGTGATAAACTCATCAAGAGGTGCTGGGGTGCTGTGAAGAGATTCCTTTATTCTGATTCAGTGTAAAGGAGAAAGTACCAGTTATCCCACCATCTTGAAAGATGTCTTTGAGGATCCACTTAATGGGACAAATCACCATCCAGGGAAGGGGTCCTTGCAGACAATCTCTAGCAGTAGATTTTTGCCCCATAGAAGGTATTGAATTTAGTTTTTGAAGGGTATTATCATGTGATTTTCCTATGTTTGAAATTGTTGCAGTTGTTAACCGTAATTGAGGAAGAGTCCTTTTAGGTGCTTTCCCCTCCAGAAGTGATTTCTAGTGCCCAAGAACTAATCTATAGAATACCACTTTTGGATCAGAAGCCCAGGAAAACTATGCTTGATGTGGGACTTTTGCTTACCTGAGTGCATTGCTGTCATGAATCCATTTCTGTAAGCTGACCTACCTATTTTGAACTGGAAAGGCTATGGCTTGGTGTCCCTGGGAGTCTACAGTCCTTGCTGTTGGTGGTGGAATGAATGATGGACACTTATACATCATGGACATAAATACTGAACAAAGCATCCAGACCCCAAGCACAAACTCACAGGTAAATGTTTCCTCTACAGTCCACCTTCATTCTGATCATCAGAATCTTGTGAAAACAATTTATGAGACAGTGTAGGACTCTTCTCCTTACCTGCTGAGTCATAGGTGTTTTCATTCCTGACCAATGATGATAGTCCACTTAAACTGGTAGTTTCATTGTCCCTGAGCCTATTTGTATATTTAGTCCTTTATTTCCTTGGGACAAATTTTCCTAGAACTAAAGTATAATTGCTCTAATACCCCAGTATCACTGTGGACTTCAGGATGGATGGGGGACAATGTATAGAATAGTTTTAAGTGCATTCAGAATGAATTGGAAATTACCATAATTCTTTATTTTTTAATCATTTTTACAGATTTGTTCCCTAATCTGGCTTCCTAAAACAAAGGAGATTGCAACTGGCCAAGGTACTCCTAAAAATGATGTGACTATGTGGAGCTGTCCTACTCTGGCCAGGTCTGGTGAATTTGGGGGTAAGTAAATGGATGAGTACAAGGCCACATACCTATAACAAAGAGAATCGTTATTGGCAGGAAAAGTTGAATCAAAGGTGTTCTCCTTCTGCTTCTTTGACATTTGTATTTCACCAGAAGAAAGAGGCCTTCATCCATCACACTTCAGGGAGTGTGGATGACTGTTTCTGAATTTAAGATTGTTTATCACTTAAAATTGTCAAGTCTCCTCCTCCTTGTATGTTTGTGTGGATGATGTAGTGATGATTATGGACAGTGTTTGAACTGCGTTCTTGAATTCTGGAGTCATCAGAACTCAGCTTACTGTATTTTGAAGAACAGCTGTGCTGGTTTGTGTGGGAGATAAGGACTTATGAAAGGCTGTTCTATGTGGGCAGGCCACTAAAGGTCATGGAGCTCTGGTGGGCCTCTGCTCTTTCAAGGTAGACTGATCTTCTTCTTCAGCTAATTCTATAAACTTTTACTAGGTACTTCTTGAGAGCAAGATGCCACAATAGGGACAAGACCTAGTCTTCATTCTCAGGCATCAAATCCTCTTGGTTGCAATGTGAAGTGTTAAAGAGGGCTCAAGGGTAAGTAGATATCACCTACCCAAACCAGGAAATAATAAATTAAGCCTTAAAACCCAGTTCTTCATAAAATTATAATTTCAGCAGCTAGGTAGATTCTTCAGCTAGGTAGGAACAGCTGATAGATACTCAAATCAATTTGTGGATTCTTGGAATACAGAATATGCTTATCAGGTGTACTTCCTTTTTGTTCTGGCCTTAATAAATTCTGTATTTCTCAGTTTTAATGCCTTGTGAATTTTTCATTGGTATTAGAATTCCAAAAAGTACCTTAACCTTTTCCTTTTCTCCTTCACTTAAAATGCTTCTGGTTCAAAAAGATGCGGTTACTTTTGAACTCTTAGATACTAATTTCCATCTCTAACCCAATAGTTTCTTCAATATATCATACTTTCCCAAAGTGTTTAATAATGTGGTTGTTATAAAAATGCATCATGTGATTAGATTCATTTGGAAATTGAGTTGAACAAGAACAACTTTTCTTTCCTAAGGATGTCTTAAAGTCTTTGCTATATTATGTGTCTTGTGAATCTCCAAGAGGTGGTATTAGCATTCAGTATTTCCTGAAACATTCAAGAAAACTTTTACATGTTAGCATCTTGAGGTGCTTGCTTCCTGAATACACTTCAGGGGGCACTGCTGAATGGTCATGGGGCTGTAAGGTATTTAACTTCCTTCTGCTTTCATTGTGGCTCAGCGTTTCCATTGTAGGTCAAGGGCAGCTGTCTCAACAGCATACTGGTGATTGAGATCTGGATCACAGTCTTTCAAACTGAGCTTGTGAGTCACTGATTCATGGATATAATGAGTCAAGATCAGCATTAAAGAAATGAAACAGAATGGAATAAATGTAAAAGTAGATATTATTCCATGAAACTTTTGTTATCGTTCAGTATATACATGTACCTCCGTATCAGGTTACCTTGTATATATAGCAATGTAATTTTGTGGGTTGTGGTCAAAAAGTTTAGAAAATAACTATTCTAGATTATAGCTAAGCCTTTACTAAGTCTCACCCTTTTAACCATAGTCAAAGTTCTCTAGGGGAAAATTTCAGTTAGAATTTGACCCACCTACAGAAGAAAGATGACACGTAATTGTCCCTCTCATCCCACTAAAAAGTTTTACTTTTTAAGCCTTGAAACAAGACAAGATGACTTTTTAGCCCACAAATAACATCAGTCTTTGACTTGTTGTCATCAGTACTTAAGAATATGTATCGATACACAGTTTCATTTATGATTATAGATGCATGACAAAACTTTCAATGCTTTTAGTGGCAGTGGTCTTGAAATTTGGGGATACAAATGCTGAGGAGCTTTGTATAACCTTTTGAAATAAAGATGGCTTTCCACACTCTCTAGTAAGTAAGTTAAGATTGCCAGTGTTGTGAGAGAAGCACTTCAAGAGTGCTTTGTTTCTAATCCAGGCGTCATTTTCATAACAGTTCTGAGAGAAGATGTTCGTTCTGTAAGTTGAGGTAATTTTCTAAAGCTGCTTTGGAAAGGATTTGGGATTTTTTTCTCTTATTTTTTCCCCAAGATTTCTTTTTTCTTCCAATTTCTCTTAACATATTTATATTGATAGATACCCACTATAATCCCAATTCCTAGTAAGAATTTTAACAGCAATGAGAATATGGAATATTCCCTACTGGCAACATATACAACAGATTTTGAAATTCACTTTAAAAAGTAGTTACATGAAACTCACTCATTGCTAGTGGAAGTGTACACTGATACAATAAATTAGGAGAATTAGCAGTGTCTATGAAAATCAACATACACGTATCCTAGGAGTTAGCAATTCCATTCCTGGGTATATACCAAATAGATATGAGAACTTTCGTCCATCAAAGATGTGTTTGAAAACGTGCACAACAGCTTTATTATTAAAAATAATAATTGAAAATAACTCAAATATACATCCATAATAAAATAAACAATTATACATTTATACAATGGAAAGTTACACAGTAACTAAAAAGAACAAGTAACAGTTACACAAAACAGTGTGAGTTTATCTTACAAATTTAATGTTGAGTAAAAGAAATCAGGCAAAAAAGAATATAAACTGTATGACTCCATGTATCTGAAGGCTGACATAAGGCAAAACTATCCATGGTGACAGAGAGCAGAATAATGGAGGGGTGGGTGTTGACTGGAATTAGGGACACGGAGATCTTTTTAGGGTATAAGAAACATTCATACCTTAATATGGATGGTGGATTATCTATTCATAAATTAAAAACTCATCAAGCTATATAATTAAGGTTTATGTGCTTTTTTATATATGACTTGTTACCCCAATGACAAGTGTCCTTATAAGAGGCACAGAGAAGAGTAGCTACACAATGAGATAAAATGACTGTGGTGATGGAGACTGAAGTGATGGTCACAAATCAAGACTGCCAATGGCTGTTGAAAACTGGGAAGGGAAGGAAGGGAATCTCCCTTGGAACCATCAGAAGGAGCCTGTCTTGGTGTTTCACTCCTGGTCTCTAAAACTATGACATACTGCATTCCTGTCATTTTAAGTCACCTAGTTTGTGGTAATTTGTTATGGAAGCTTTAAGGATGAACTCAAGGGGGGAGGGTCCTCAAAGTTGATGTTGTACCTCAGCCACTTTAGGACGTTGCCCAGAGTCAGCCCTGACTGGTCTTATATGAGCAAAGCTGCCATAGGAGTGCTGGCTCTGAATGTGGCAGGTTTCCCTGAAGCCCTTCATTCTGGGAGAGCATTTGTGACCCCATCTTAGGTGGCTCCCAGTCCAGACATGCCCTCGTAGTATGTATGGCACATGAACCATCTTTCCTTCCTCCCACAGGCCACAGAGGCAGAGTGCTGCACCTGGCTTTGAGTCCAGATCAGACCCGAGTGCTTTCTGCTGCTGCGGATGGAACAGCCTGTGTGTGGAACTTCTGCTAGCCTCACATTCCCTCTAAGTTTCAGTTTCCTCATTTAAAAAATTAATTTGAAAATTATTTTTCAGGTTCCAGGTCTCAAAACCAGGGCCATGGCTTTTATAGTCCATGCCTTCACCACCTGAACTACAGGGGAAGGGGGTGCATAGTCTCCTCATTTCTAAATGAGTCGAATGATTTTGACCTTGTCTTCTCCATGGGCTGTTGCATCAAACAAGGCAAAGTGATTTTCCTGACTTGCATGTCTGCTCTCTTGAACTTTTTCTCAAATTACTTTGCATACTCTTCTTCCTCCCATTGCGTTTTCCCAGAGACAGTCTTTGACTTTACTCTTCTTTTCTCCTTTCTCTTCCTCCTCCTCCCTTTTTCCTTGTGAGAGATGCATTTTCACTGCTCCAGCCCAAATAATATCTTTAATTTTTTTATTTTTATATTAATAGTTATTTACTTCTTTATTTTACAATGCTAAATTCCATTTAGGATATTGAAATTGCATTTAGTCTATATTTCACATCACACCCACCACAAGAGTTTGTGTTCCTTACTGCCACTTTTTCCCCTCATCCCCACCTCCCCCACCCAATAACCAGTCCTGAATCCTGTTATTTTTGTTGGAATTTGTATGTTCACTTGTTTCATTTCATTATAGTCCACATATGACTCAAACCATCCTGTATTTCTCCTTTTCTTTATGATTTATTTCACTCAACATGATCCCCTCTGGTTTCATCCAGATTGTAGCAAAGGGCACAATTTCATTTCTTTTTTTGAATAGTGATATAGAATTCCACTGAGTATATATACCATAGCTTCTTTATTCAGTCATCTGTTGATGGGCATTTAGGTTGTTTCCATGTCTTAGATATGGTGAATTGTGTTGCTACGAATATAGGGATACTGATGATTTTTCCTGATTAGAGATCTTGTATCCTCTGGGTATATGCCTTGGAGTGGGATTGCTGGATCAAATGGTAAATCCATCTTTATTTGTTTGAGGACTCTCCATACTGTTTTCTAAAGAGGTTGCACCAATTTACATTCCCACCAGCAGTATAGACGGGTTCCTTTTCACACTCGTTCCAACACCTGATATTTCCAATCACAGAGGCCATTCTCGCTGATGTGAGATGACAACTCATAGTAGTTTATATTTTCATTTCTCTGATGATGAGTGAGGTAGAACATTTTTTGGGGTGTTTATAAGCCATCTGTGTGTCATCTTTAGGAAGGGCTCTATTCAGCAATTTTGCCTATTTTTGAGTGGGTCATTTGCTTTTTTATTGTTGAGGTGCATGAGATCTTTGTATATTTTAGAAAGCAAGCTTTTATCTGATGTATGTTGTGTGAATATCTTCTCCAGTTCCATGGGTTGTCTTTTTGTCTTATTGGTGGTTTCTTTTGCTGTGCAGAAGTTTTTCAATTTGATGTAATCCCAACTGTTTAGTTTTTCTTTGGTGTCTTTTGCTGTCACTGTTCCTCCCCCAAAGACTTCTTCGAGGTTCATGTCATGGAGTGTTTTCTTCACATTTTGTTCTAGGAACTTAATGGTTTTGGATCTTATATGCAGATCCAGAATAATATCTAAATCAAAGATTTTAAGCACTTCTTTTCCCACTTGACTTTTCTCTCATATTTCTGTTTGACTCTGAATATTTTCTGAGTTTCTTTCCTGTCTTTAGTTTAAAGTTAAGACCTTAAAAACACACTTAAAATATTGATTAAAATCCCACTGTGTGCAAGGCATCATGTTAGGTATGCATATTATTTCCTGTCAAAATGAACTCCTTTTCCCATCTTCATTGTCTCATTCTTATCTTGGTCATCATGTAACTCAACTTGGGGGCCTCCTGATTTTTCTGTTCCATGCTTACTCAGATTAGCCTTTGTTCTCTTTTCTTTGTTCTCTTTTCCATTCATGTCCTGCATATCTGACGACTGGGCCATTGTAATTGACTTCTAGCTGGTTTTCCTGTCTTTAGTCCTCATGGACTTCATACGGCTCTTAGGTTATTTTTCTAAACGTACTGTCCTGATATTC
Organism: Solenodon paradoxus; assembly: GCA_004363575.1. NCBI lineage: Eukaryota > Metazoa > Chordata > Mammalia > Eulipotyphla > Solenodontidae > Solenodon > Solenodon paradoxus. The sequence continues at coordinate 379,575 of RJWH01000559.1, read as the reverse complement.
TCAGACAGCTGCTCAAAAATTCTCAATGACTTTCTATTACCCAGAACCCTTAACCTCAACTTTTGTATCCAGAGCCTGAATCTAAAGTTAGAGCTGAAGTTAGAACACTTTTCTTGTGTTAGCTTGGTCATAAACTGACTGAGTGGCCTTGGGTATCATAATATTTGCAAGAATAAGACTTTGAATTTGGTAACTGCTAAACTTTCTTCAAGCTTTAGCAATCTGTTTTTCTGTCTTTTTAACCTTAACCTCCACTCATCTACTGCACTGGTTAATCTCAAACTTGGTTTAAGTCTTGTGTTTTCCTGTCTTGGTGCCTTTGTTGGAGCTTTTCTTCTAGTCTGGAATTCCTGCTATTCTCTTCCTTTATAATTTGCAGACAAAGGAAACGTTTTGAAATGTTACCTGGAAGTGTTTGAAATGTTACCTGAGTTTGAACTCTTGACATTAGTCTGTATCACTTATTGGTGACTGTTTTCCTTTTAATATCTTTTATTACCATACAAATCTTTGGTTATTTGAGTTTTAACATGCTAATTTTTACCCTGGGCAATTGAATTGAGATGTTGAAGGACATATAGTATGCTTTTTAAATGCCCTGCTTTGCTGCTGTCAGATAACAAATAGTGATTGGTTTGCTTTGTCATGAAATGTGTTTTTTAATCAATATATACTCACTCTCTTAATCTCCTACCCATCTCCCTCCAACCTTCATAAAATAAAATAAAAGCCTCGATAATAGAAAATGGAATAGTATGTATAAGGGGAGTTAAGACTCTCATGTCAAATTTGTGTTGTCAATATAATCCTTCCTTTCCCTGGCTTGTTAACTCATATATTCTGCTTTGTAGCACTAGTAATTCTGCCTTTAGAAAATTTCAGGTCACTGAAAGATGCAATGGGATACTTTTCTCCAGTATATACTCTTTCTTGAGGCTAATAGCTTTAATTTGATTTTCTTAGTCAGGTATAAATGAAAGGAAAATGTTTAGCAGGGAAATGAGTAAAATTATGAGACCCGCCCCTTTCAGTGTCCCCACCATTCTGATCTGGGTACTTCTGTCTTAATAGTCTCATGACACTCTATCATGATCAAAACCACTTCTCTCAATTACTACTTGTGTTTGAACAAGAGGCTCACATTTAGGAAGTGAGCAATATGTTTTTTACCTGCTATGGCTTTGGTGGGAAGTCTAGGATATGGTTTTAGTAAACAAAAAAAATGTGAATTTATAGATGATCGTTAAAACACAAACCTTTGCTACCATCAGTTTTATAATTAAATTTTTGAGTAATATTTTACATATAGTATATGTGCATAGATCAATGAGTTTTAAATTCATGAATAGATAACTGTGACCATCCACATCAAGATATGAACTTCTTTTTGCTCTAGAAGAGTCCCTTGTGCATACTCCCAGTCAATACTCCTACACTATTCTGACCTCTGTCAACATGGATAGTTTTGCCTTACGTCAACATTCAGATACATAGAATCATACAGTTTATATTCTTTTTTGTCTAATTTCTTTCACTTAACATTAAGTTTGTCAAATAAACTCACGCTGTTGCATGTAACTGTTACTTGTTCTTTTTTGTTACTGTGTAATGTTCCACTGTATAAATGTACAATTGTTTATTTTATTGTGATGTATATTTGAGTTATTTTCAATTATGATTTTTAGTAATAAAGCTGTTGTGCACATTTTCAAACACGTCTTGGGTGAACTAAAGTACTCATGTCTATTTGGTATATACCCAGGAATGAAATTCCTGACTCAGGGATATATGTATGTTGACTTTTGTAGACACTGCTTATCTTTCAAAGCTGTTGTACCGATTTATACTTACATTGATGAGGGTGAGGGTGAGACACACTTAATGAGACGCTGGGTCCTTCCAGAAAGAATTCATGGAGAGTGCCTTTTTGTCAAGATCACCCAGCAAGTTTATTAAAAATAGTAACAGTGAGTCTAATATCCCTGTGGGCCTGGAAAGTTGCATCAGGGGAATGTATACCTGTGTGTACTGCACGTGCTGCCTGTGTCTCCCACTCAGGCAAGATGGATTCTTGTATACATATGAGGGTTGGGGGCTTCTTCCTTTGTGAGTGTGTCCAGATTACCTGCAGTAAAAATGGAACTAATCCATAGGGGTGTGTCCCATACCCAAGTCGCTAAAGTAGGGTCCTTGCTCTTTGGGATCCTTGCTCTTAGAAGTCTCAGGTTTTTCCACTCATCCATCTATATACTACCCTATAGATATTTAAAGCTATGCGGCCCCCGCATCACCATCAGTAATGAATGTGCATTTTATACAGCTACTTTTTATGTGAACTTCAACATCTGTAAGGTTGCCAGTAGGGAATATTCCATTTTCTTTTTGCTGTTAAAATGCCAACTAGTAATTGGAGATTATAGTGGCCATATAAAATATCACCCTAGTGGTTCTGTTTAGTGTCTCTAGGATATTAGCCCCTGAGCTCAGTTTCTAGTCTAGGGGTTCTTATCCCTAGCTGCATCTTAGAATGACCAGGGAGCTCATGTACAGAATATGCTGCCCTGGATTCCATTTATCTGCACACCAATCAAATCTAATTTTATAGAAGTAGAACTTAGAACCAGTCACTTAAGAAAATCCTGGTGAGCCTGATGGGCGCCCTTGTTAAAACCAATGTGCTTATGTTCTGGGCAGCACAGTTCTGAGAAGCACACCTGTCTTTGTTTCATGAGACTGTCTCTCAGTGTTGCTCTTAAGTTCTTGTTTTAGCTATACAATGTGTGTGGATGTTTGTGCACACACACATACAAAGCTTTTATTCCTAATGGAACTAATAAAAATGGAAAAAATCTCTTCTCATAATCATATCTTGAAGGAGCTGTTGAGTTTGTCCGCTAAGTTCATGGAGTGAATAGACACCATGAGGCTTTTTCCAAAGGAAACTTTTAGGTCACAACTCATATGGGATGGCAGCCAGTGTAACCACCATGCTGATTGGACGGACACAGATCTCAGGGACCATGGAAGACACCCAAATTACCTCGATAGTCCAAGTGAGAGTGTCATTGTGTCAGTTTCTTTGCTAGTCAAGTGCTTCATTTCTAGTCCCTAGAATTTTGATTTCTATTTCTTACCTGACTTTGGAAAATACTGTAAGAATTTCCTGTTTATATTCCTCCCATAGACTCAGGTTCTTGCCTAGAAATAGGAATAGCAGGTGTGGATGTGGAACAATGGTCTTTGAAGGACAAACACATTTCCTTTTAACCCAAGTGTTACGCACTGGCTGTTTGTGTTCTCTGCAGCATCACTGAGCCCTTCACTGACTTAGTGTCACTCCTGCTGGGTCCCAAGAAAGCAAAATTTGCATGTCGCTTGACACAGGGGTGACACTAGTGACATCTCCCTTAAGTTATCTTCAAGGTTACTATACTCTGCTTCACTTTGCCATGGAGCGCTATCCACTAACATTAGGGGAGACAAAAGGGTCCAGTCACACAGACAGACTTTATTTGTGATAAGATGAAGTAGTCACAGAAAATGCAATGAAATACAATGATCTAAACAGCTTCCTGAATTGTCTTAATTATCCACTTGAGGTACTTCCTTGAGAGACGAGTATAGATGCCAGGTCCTCGAGGGTCTCCGCATTTCCCTGGAAGGCCGAAGGCAACAACGCCTCTGAAAATGCCCTTACAGATCAGAGGGCTTCCAGAATCCCCCTGGGGAAAGACAAGAGGGTCCTGGAGTCAGCATCAGACATGACCATGAGCACAATGAATGAAGTTCCATTTTATGTGAACTTTTAATGTGAAGTGATGGCCAACCTTGACTTAATTATGAATTTGTTCTTAAAAAAACAAAACAAAAATAATTGGCAACAGTTGACTATTTTTACGTTTATTTATGTATGAGCCAGTGCAAATGGAAATAAAACCTACATATTTTTTAAAAATATTTTTCACCGATTTCGAGACAGCCCCTGCTTTAGAAAAGAAACCCTCCTTTTTGTTTTCTCAATATGCTTCACAATTCAAGAAGTAAAATGGTCAAATGCAGATGGAGCATTAGGGCAGAGTAAGAACCAGATTTTCAAGTTGCTCCAGCAGGTAATTATCTTCCTAAACACATAAAGCCAAAGTCATATTTCTCTTAACCCTTTCCAATAGACAGAGTCTGCTCCCCAAAGTCTCCTTTGAACATCTGATGCTAGATGAAAGCTTCCAGAAACTAGTGATTACACTTCAGAGCAAATTGACTCCATAGGAGGTAGGTTTCCATTAACTGCTTTGTTTTTCCCCAGTGTGCCACCCAATATTTGACCTTGAATTATTCTCATGCAGCTCAAAACAAACATATTTAGATGTATTTGAGATCTCGAACCTGGATTGGTTGTTTCACTGCTGTTGCTTTAGGGACAACTGGTGGTGCTAGATGGAGAGGTGCTAAAATGTGTGCAGAGTTCTGCAAATGCAAGGCTCCGAGGTCCCAACTGCATCCCAGTGATGTGAAGCACTGATGAGCTCCCTTGTCAGGCAAAAGCTTACTTTATAAGTGAATAAAGTCAGGCATGTGAGAACCTGGAAGTCCTCGTTGGACAGCTCAATACTCGTGCCTAATACAATGCTTGAACTTTTGTAGTCCTTTAGGTCTAATTCTTCAGCAGTAAAATCTGACAAGTCTTGGGCTTTGAGAGAATGGGAAAGGACTGCTAAGTTTTGGTGGTAGAGGGTGACAGGCATCTTGAGATGCTGTCATGGCCACAGAATGTTGCATGTGAATTCCCAAAGCATAAATTTTCTGGGTTCCTGGATGCCCAGAGTGGTGGGTAAGGGGAGGGAGGAGACAGGAAGGGGATAAGGCAAAAAAGGGGAGGGCAATGAAGAAACATGTCATCTTTCCCTGAGACTTTCCTAGTCTTAGTCCCGAAGATGAGCGATTCAGATTCTGGTGATATTTAGATAAGTTTCTGGGAAAGGAAGAGGCCTCTTAATCTCTGATAACCCCAAGCCATACACACTGCTCATTCATTCCTTTCAGATGAGACTACATAGGACTTTTGGGAAAGATGAGAATTGACAGGTCAGTACTCAGAGCTCAAAATGTTGTTAAGTATTTCTTCTATATTTAGGCAAGGCCCGGTCCCAGCTTTTCCCAGGGGACTATGGAGTGAAGAGGTACCCATTCTCTGGTGCAGGTCGTGCTTTGAATTGTTTCCTGGGGATTGAGCTCAGTTCTAGGAAGTTATGGGATCTAGTCCAAGATCTTCAGCCAGGACTGGGAATGCTAGGCATTTCGAACTGGCCCCCATCAAATGAGAGAGGAATTTCTGGGAGGTACTGAGATGAGAAGAAAGGTTCCTGAAGTCCCTAGAGGAATCTTGACTTCAACCCTTCTGACTGTTACATATTTTCAAGTTTTGATTTATATATGCTCTATAAAAAATGAGAAAAAATTGCTTCTCAGTGGCTTTTATGTAAAATTAAGAAGACAGAACTAGCAATGAACTTGTTATTTTTTATGAACCCACTTGAGAACATTATTTGATTGGGGCTTTATCAAACTTCTTTGGGAAAAGCACTCAGACTCTGTAGAAACTGATGCCATGACAAGACAAAATATGACAATCTGTTTTCTATATCTGTATGACTTAATCCAGCAGGTAAAATGTAGGCTCTTATTTTACTTACATTGCATGAGTCCTTTCCGCCTTTGAGGTTCCCAGCACAAATCATATTCAATCCAATCACAGGATTATAATTGTAGTGCTTTCGATCATTGCAAATTTTTCTGTCTATGACAGTGACGTTGACTTCTCTCAGAAATGATGAGGACATTGGGGGTTTATTTTGAAACCTCCCCCACCCTGCAACTTGGCACACAGTGTCTGGTTTCACATCATCCCCTTTTGTGGGTAGAGGAAGGATAGCCACGTTTTTGTTAATTATTACTTTTTTGTTCAGCTGTTGGAAGATAAGCATAAAGAGTTAACAGAATGAGATTGCAAAAATATTTGCGTATTAAATTCTAGTCCAACCATTAGGGACCCCCTTATGTAGCTACAGTCTATACTTTTAGGGGCAACTGAGCAAAATTTCTAGCTGGGTGGCCAGACTGTAGAAGTGTCTCTGGCATTGAAGAAAACAAAGGCACGTACCTGTAGAAGTTTAAGATCGCCCTCATGCATGTCCGGATCAAAACATGGATAGGGAATCTCTTTCTTCACATGCATTATCTGGTTTTCTGCCTCGTTCTTGCTTATTGAGTGAGCCCCAAGAATGACCTGGGACTTGCTGGTCCTGAAAACAGTCACAACACTGTTAATTGAATTTACTCTTAGAATCAGGAGCTGAACACAATCTGAGCCAACTGGTTTCATTGTCTCATTTGTAAATATCCTTGCTGTGGAAATACTGTTTGTGTCTTAGAAAGTAAGAAATATGCACTTTAAAGAGTAGAAAGTAGAATGCTTATGAATTCTTCTTCTTCTTCATCCTCATCATCCTCATCATCCCCAGATGATTTGTAGCAGACTAAACTTGGTTCATTGAAAAATGAGTAAGAAGACAATTCCATGACAGTAAGCCAAGTCTTGGGATGTCTGTTGGGGTTTTAGTGCTCTAACTCTAACCTTCCTTGGCTGTGATAGAGAATCAGGCTGCAGGTTCCTGGAAAGTAAAGTGGTCAAGAACCAAGCAAAAAACACTAATAGAATAAAACACTAAAGGAATCTTTGAAAAAGATCTTTCAGATCAGAGAAACTTTCAGGAATAGATTGCCCTGTGGAGGACTATATTTGCATGCTATTGAATATGTGCGTATTGGGGATTGGCAGCCTGAAGGAAGGGGCTGGGGAGTCTTTCTTTTTCTTACTTGAGGCTGAAGGCTCATTTTGGTGAATAACATCCAAATATTCTGTGACGTGTTAATGATAAAAGCTATTATAATTCACAACCTAGACAAACTATACCAACCACCTATTTACACTACTGTTTTTTCCATTACACCATAATGTAATTTTAAGACTTAAAAACAGTGCTTTCAGTAGAGCGTTCTTTGATGATGAGATGTTCTACCAATCTACACTGCCCTGTGTGGTAGCCTTCAGCCACAGCTGGCTGCTGAGGACTTGAGATGTGACTAGGGTGACCGAGGAACTGAATTTGTCATTTTCGAAAGATGTTAATTTGAATGTATGTAACTACAGGTTAAGTTTACAGAGCCAGCATGACAATATAGTTTTGATGATCATGTTGGATAGACCAGGTTTAAAGACTTGACTTATGAAGTGGATGAAGCACCAGGTCTGGAGGAGGTTTGCAGGTGATAGTAGACCAGGTTGAGAGAAGGCTGGGGGCATGAGAGTTCACTCAGGGGAGCAGGAAGGCATTCAGACAAACTTTCTCTACTTGACAGAGGTGCTCAGACCTCTGGTGGAAGACTGGTAGTTCTACATTTTCTTACTGTAACTAATTCTAACAGCTCACAAAATTAAGACCAGGGGCAGTCTTGCAGATCTTGGATGTGACGACTCTGGAGGAGACCTAGAGAACAAGCGTAGCTTCTGGGTGCTCACTGTGGAGTCCTCATTGGTCTGGTTCTTGGGGTCTAAATCTTTTGGGGTAGCTCCCTACTGGGGTAAAGAAATTCCCCAAGGACTTAAGTGATGTGTGATGATACACACATACCTCCTGTGACTCTAGAAGAACTGATACTTTTTACTAATACTCTTCCAAATTGGAATGTCTCCATGGTTTTTCTTTAAACCCAGCACTTACAGGACACAGTGAGCTGCAGTCAGTACCCAGTTGCTTGCAATCAAAGCGCCAGCACAGATTTTGTTTTCTGTTTTAAGGAAAGCCATGTAGGGTCTGGAATGAGGAGTCACTACATTTCCTCCAATGATATCTGCACAGAAATCTGTGAAAAAGAAAAACACTAATCATACCCGTGATCATCCCAAAGAACTCTACCTATAGCTGTGTTTCTTAGACGAGATACGCTTTTGTAACTTGGAGAGCAATCATAGATAAGAGAATCTCCCTCCCTTCCTCCCACCATGTAGATGTTCGTGCATCTTAATGTAAATCCCATTCTTATTGGACTCATGTCATTGGAATTTCCAGGGATTATCAGACTGAAATCTGTCAAGCTATTGACCTCAGGGTTCAGGGCTCATAAAGGGCAGAGAGCGGTGCATTTGTCTACACTAGTAACAGCTGGGACAGGTGGCAGTAGGGATGATGACAAATTGGAGTGTCCTTTCCAACCCTTTCTGGCTAAGTATTAACCTGGGGAGGCAGAAGGGCTTTTAGAGGAATTGAATGCTGTACTTTTTACACCCCAAGACCTATAAAAACACTGCTTGCAAACAGAGATCAGCGTCTTTCAGCTGCGACCCTACCCATGAGGTCGCTGGCCATTGTGAGCTTTTGCTTGTTAGGCTTTGTACTGTCTTCATTCATATATAGAGAAAATGGCATCAGTTACACCCAAGATTCCCCTTTATTCTCTAGACCAAACAAACTGGTTTAATGAAAGGCCTTTCCATTAGGGAGGGAGAGATTATGCTCTAAGGAGAGAATTTGCCGTAATCAAGTTTCCTTGATGATAGACCAGGAGTATAGATTCATTATCAGAGAACAATAAGACCTAAGCACAAGGCAATCCATTCCTGCCAGTTGGATTGAGAGAGGATCTTGTGCCTTTGTGACAGACGCTCAGCGCTCCACTTTTCTATGCCAGGTGTTCTTGGATTCTCCTAAAGTATTTCTTCCAAGCACTGACTGAGACTGGTGAGACCTCACATGGGCCACAGCTCCTGTTACTCTATTATTAAAGTCAATAAATTGTCAAATGTGCAATAAGGTAGAAATGATATAAAAGACTTTTAAAAGTTTTGGTGAGGGTAAAGGGAAGGACAAGAAAGTGACCATAACGACTCTAATTTCCAGAAGGGACTTGGGAAGGGGAAACTCTAGAAACAAAAGTGTGAGGCACTTAGAGAAACCATGAGAATTTCACCCACATCTTAATTTTTCCTGGGGTGAATCCTGTGTGTATAGATTGCAAAGGTACATCTTTGGACCTTCGGGGATTCAGAAATCATAAACTTAATTGAAGATCCCTTTTTGCAGAGTCCCGTGTTCAATCATTTTATACACACACAGACACACACATCAGCTTCAGAAAAATGTCAGCATCTCCTGCAACCAACCACTTCTAGAAGGTGGGCTGGCTCTGGGTTATCAGCAGTTTTAAAAAGCCCTCCCGATTATTCTAATGTGCAGGAGGGTTGAGGCCTCTAGTCCCGACCATTGAGTGCTGCTTTGCAGCCTGCTCTTGAGTGGACCACATCGCTCTGACCACAGGAAGCCAAGTGGAGCAGAGCAGCAGGTTGTTTTTGTTTTGATTTTTTTTTTTTGTTTTTTTAAGAAAAGATATGATTGGACTTTTTCCAGCATTTTAATTTTTATTTCTATTTAGTTGTTTTACACTGGCTGTTTTCCCCCAGACTCGGGACTTGAAACCAGGAATATGTGGTTTGTATCCTTCAGAAGCGGTTGACCTAACCACTGCTCCACCAGGGCACATCCGACTGGATTTTAAAATCTGCTTTTTTTGTTGTTACGTCATGGAGGATTTAACATGCCTTTGTATCCTATACCTTGTTTATAGTAAACCCAGTCTTTCCTGTTAAATATTTGGCAACCTTTTATTATGTATTTAAATTTTTTTTAAAAGGAAAGCTGTGGGCAGGAATGAAGGTGAATAGGGAAACAGGCAGGAAGAGAGAGGAGGAAAAAATTTTTATTGATTTAGTTAGTTGTTCATCTGGACTGTTTTTTCTGGCCCTGGTTCATGCACCCAGACTTTACCAGGATGACACTGGAGCCTCAGACTTAATGCTTGAGCCACCAGGGTGTGCCCAGCATCCTTTAAAATAAAAAGTTTTAAAAGTAGTTTTAAATACGCCTTCTCATTTTCAGATGCAAGATAAACCAGAGAACTTGCCTTCCTGGTGGACCCTGAACAAAGCCCATGACTACGCCACACTTGATAGCCCTGTCGTCCCAGTCCCAGAGTGACCCTTGCTTCTAGAAGGTTTCAAGGAAAATCTAAGCTACTTAGAGCCCACGAACCTTTTTGTAACAATGCCACGAGTTTTATCGCGTTTCAAATACATGTGCATCACACAAAACCAGTCATGGTAGTTACTACTTAGTACGCTAAAGAATTCACTTCATACTAAATGCCAGCGCATTTCCAGAGAGTAGAGACATACGCAATGTCCCCAACCTTGAGGAAGTCTGAAATCGAATATGACACCATGTTGGCCACAACCGGTGTCGGTCACTCCAGTAGCCCTCCTATAGGTCTGGGCGCAGCAGGTGGAATACCTGGGGGATGCGCACGGGCCCTTATTGATCCCGGAGAGTCTGCTATCAGGAGGAGCGCGCCAGAGAAGCACATCACACAATTCCTCCTCAGTAAAACTTGTTGTAGGAAAAAAAGAGGAACTGTAGAGAAGAAAGAAGGATTTTTTCCCTCAAAGATAAAGACATTTAAAATCCAAGAAATAATGTTAAAGACTTGGGAGAAGAAAACAAACACCGCTTAGTACGCTTAGGTAATGTTACCAAAAGTTCCCTGAAAATCTGTCCTGTTTTGCCTCATAGAAATGACAAGAATCCATCTTACCTTCAGGAATTAGCAGGAGAAAAATGACAATCAACAGAGAGGAGGCCAGAAACGTGTGGGAGTTCTTCATTGTGGCTGGTGTCCCCACATCAGTCAAGACGAAAATCTGCTTTCAGTTCTTGACAGACTCTATCTATATACTTCAAGGACAAAGGATGTGGTTTCTTTTCTTTTCGTTCTTTCCGGATTTAAAGGTACACATTAGGAAGCGAAAACACAAGTGAGAACCTCCCATTACTACTGGGCACATTGTCCTGGTCTAGGACTGCTGAGGAAGAGGATCTTAATTCTCAAGGACAGTTGGTGACCAGAGGACCTGCTGTCATAGGACTGTAATACACAAGAAGAAAATGCTACAATGTCTTAGCTGCGATTTCAAGGATTTTAGTTTTCACCATCATCTTCTGTATTTATGAAGGGAACTTGTTTTAAGAAAATATTAGAGCTTTTAAAAATATCCAAAATGTGGTCGGTAGCCAACCAAATTTCTTGTTCGCTATCCCCCTGGGTCATGTACTGATGGTCGGCCACAGAGAAGTGCAGAAGCACGAGGGAGACTTATTTCTCGATCAACTCCTGCCTGATTGTCCTGTTGTCTGCAGTCTATGCAGGGGCACTGGGGCTGGAGAAGGCAGAGAGTGTTAGCTCCTTTTAGATTTCTGACTGTGCTTCCCCTGATGGTTTGCTTTTACATGCTTAGATGCTTAGAAGTATCTTCGACAAAGTATTTCCCCTTTTTCCCTCCCTCTCTTCCTTTAACCCTGCCTCCTGTCTTTTCTTGCCTTCTTTCTGGATGTAGCTAAGAAAGGAAAACTGTAGTCTAATTCAGGCATTTGTACCAATATTGGGGAACATCTTACTCCCAGGGGATCAGCCTTAGTCCTCAAACCTGTAGTCAACGGAATGCAATACACAAGAAGAAAATGCTAAGACGTCTTAGCTGAGATTTCAAGGATTAATCTAAGTTCTCGAATATTCCTATATTCAGTATGCTTTCCATTCAAAATGCCTTTAGCAATTTTTCTGAGTTGAGGATGTGGCCTTTATTATTATTTATATATGAAACAAAGTTATTATATATATATGGTCATATGTTCTGTCAGGATATTTAATGTTAAACCAACTCACTCCAGAGTTAGCACCTTGATGACTTTAGTGGTTGCTTTTTTAGAAATCATATGACCTTAGAGGGAAGTCCTATGAAGACCTCTGTGTTTCCTTTTCCCAGCTATCACAGAGTATCAAAGATCAATCATTTCCAGTAAAAGCAGTGAGATACCCTGCTTCTGGTGAGTAATTCTTGGTGAGTAATTTTAAAATAGACTTAAAAAAATCAATATTTGATTGGCTGTAGTTACTGAAAATTTCTTAAAGGAAACAATGACAATTCTGTTTCTTTTTATATGAACATAGTTGCTATTTCTCCATTCATGTTGATTTTTAATAGGTAATATTTTAACAGACATAATGAAATATAATTTCTATACTATAAATTTTGTGCATTGAAAGTGTATATTTTTAGTATTTTTATAGAGTTAGACAACTATCACTATAATCTAATTCTGGAACATTGTCGTCATTCCCAGTTAGGAGCCTAATATCCATTAACAATCACTCCCAATACCTCTTTCCTCCACTCTCTTGCCCTAAGTAACCCCTGATCTGCTTTCTGTTTCCATAGATTTGCCTATTGGGGGCATTTGATATAAATGGAATCATACATGATGTCATTTTTTTGTGATTGACTGCTTTCACCTTGTGTAATGTTTTTGAGGTTCAACTATATTATAGATATATCAGTATTTTTATCTCTTTTTTGTCTCCTAGTAGTATTTCATCATATGGATATACCACATTTTAATCATTCATCAGTTGATGGACATTTTTCCTACATTCGACCTATTGTAAATAATGCTACTGTGAACATTTATGTACAATTTTTTTTGTGTGTGTGGACATGTTTTTTCATTTTTCTTGGGGATATGCCTAGGGGTGGGATGACTGGGTCATAACTCTATGTTTGACATTTTGAGGAAATTCTAAACTGTTTTCCAAAGAGGCTGCATCATTTTACATTTCCATTAACACTGTGTAGAAAGGTTCCAATGTTTCTACATTATTGCAAATACTTGTTTTTTTTTTTTGTTTTTTTTTTTGATAATTGCTATTCTAGTATCTCATTATGGTTTTTATTTTCTTAATGACTAATGTATCTTTACATATGCTTACTAGTTATTTGTATATCTTTTTTGCAGAGTGTCTTATTCACATACAGTGTCTATTTTTTAAGTGGAATATTTGTCTTTTTATTATTGAGATGTGAATGTTCTTTGCATATTCTATATATGAGTTCCTTGTAAGACATATAATTTACAAATATTCTCTCCTTTAATTTTTCTTGATGGTGATTTTTGAAGTTCAAAAGTTTAAAATTTTGATGAAGTCCAGCTTATCAGCTTCTTTTATCATTTGCCATGTCTAAGAAGTCATTACTAGCCCAAGATCACACAGATTTACTTTACATTTTCTTATGAGAGTGTTTCTTATGAGAGTGACATTTTAGTTCTTACATGTAGGCATATTTTTAAATTAATTTTTGAACATACTTGAGCCAGGGGTTTAACTTTATTCTCTTGCATATAGATTTTCAGTTATTCCAGCATAATTTGTTAAAAAGGCTATTTTTTCATCAGTCAAAGGAAGAAAGATACCAGATGATATTACTCATAGGTGGACTGTGAATGGACAAAACAAAGGAACAGATGAAACAAAACCAGATCTTGGACACTCGCAATAGAGCTGAGGTTACCAGTAGGGAATGGGAACTGGCTGGAGGCAGTGGCGGGTAGGTAGGAGGGGGCAAATGGTGGTGGAGCCCTCTGGACAATGGTGAAGAACACTTGGTGACTTGTTAGAGGTCAAAGTGTGTTGACACTTTGGAATATGTCTGAGGAATGGGCAAACTGCATATATGGAGAGCCTACACATTGGAGTTTATTTTAATTTGTAAAACAAAGTTGCTACAATAAAATACTGGGGCAAAAAGGGCTATTATTTCAGCAAGGAATTTTCTTGATTTCTTTGTCGGCAATCACTTTTCCATAGCTGTTATTGACTCTCAGTTCTGTAGCGTTACCTGTCTGTGTGCTGGCACCACGATAGCATATGTTCTTATGGCAACATCATACTATTTTAATTACTGTAGAAACTTTTTAAATTGAAAATGTGTGTTCACTAACTTTTCTACTAGCTTTGTCGTGTTCTAACAATCTTCAAGATTGTTTTGACTATGCTAATTTTTAAAAAGTGTTTGCAGGTTATTTCTTTATGTTCTTTTGAAAAAAGAGTAATTTATTCCAACTGTGAATGAGCCCTTGCGAAATTGTAAGCCAGTCATTCTCCAGGTTTGGTCTGTGAGGCTCCTGAGAGCTCCTGAGACCCTTTCAGGGGTCTGTAAAGTCAAACGATATTCATAATAATACTAAGATGCTGTTTGCTTTCTCACTTGTGTGTTGGCATTTTCACTAAAGACACAAACAGCGTGATGGATAAAACAGCTGGCACCTTAGCACAAATCAATTGTAACACCAAATTGAACTAGTAGTCACAATATTTTCATTGTCAGACGGTGCTCTCCAAAAAAAAAAAAAAAAAAAAAAAAGAAAAGACAAAAGAAAAAGAAAAATAACCAGTTTCACTTAAGAATGTCCCTATCATGTGGGAAGCTACAACATCTATGGAAATTACTTTACCACACACTGAAATATAGGGGCTAGAGGCTCTCACAAACCCAGGTTTAAATCCAATTTCAACTTTGTATCCTTGGGAAATTTGCATAACATGAGTGACTGTCAGGATATTGCTGACATCTCTACCTTCATAATTTATAGCTCTGTTTTTGTCTGAAAAATAGGAAGAAGAACAAAGAACAGATGGCTGCTAACTAAGGAACAGAGAGTTTTTCCTGATAAATATGGCTTTTGAACTAATCTAGGCTTCAGTGTCCTCCTGTACAGAGTAAGGCAGTTGGACTAAGGTCTCTTCTAAATCTAAGGTCTCCTTCTAAATCTAATGTTCATGGGATATGAGACCAGTTTGTGGGGTTCTTTCTTTCTTTTTTAAGGAAAAGTACAGGCAGGAATGAATGTGAGCAGGTAAGTTGTCAGGAAGAGAGAGGAAGAAGCAGCGTTTTATTAGTTTTTATTTTAGTTACATCTTGGTTGTTCCTGCAGGCCAGGGACGGGAACCTGGGTCCTTGTGATGAATGTGGACTGTGCTTAGGCCAGAGGTGGTTGACCAAACCACTACTCCACCAGGACACACCACCAGTGTGTGGGTTTCTGAAACCACCATTTTGCTAGTTACGGGGTCCTTTTGGCATGCATGCAGGGTTTCAGAAAGTGGAGGATGCTGGGTGTGCTCTCCAGGCACTGTATTTTGCATTCAAAGTCTAATTTTTCTACATGGAGAGCTTTGTATGTTGGCCCTGGTGGAGGGGCTTAGTATATTTCTATCTTCCATGCTGACCTCAGGGAAGATGCAAGATCTGCTCCAGACAGGTGGTGTTTGAGATGTCCATTAGACAGCCCAGAGGAACTGTGGAATAAAGTGGCAGTCTACAGCAGTCTGGAATTGAGGAGATGTCTGAGGTAACATCAGCGATTCGGGAATTACCAATATATAGATAAGATGATGACTAGTAACGCCACACAAACTTGATGCCGATGGAAAGGGAATGAGTGAAGATGGAGAAGAGAAGAAGTCCCAGGTTTTAGCTGTGGTCATCCCAGAATGAAGAGGTGGAGGAGAAGAGGAGAGGGACCAGCACTGGGGACTGAGGAGGAAGGACATGTGAAGTAGGAGTGACAGGAGAGTGTTGTGTTCTGGAAGCCAAGCCAAGCAAATGCTTCCCAGAGGAGGGAGAGCCAAGGGGTCAGATCCAGTAAATCCTCAGTGACTGCTGTCACAGGTTCTTCTTAGAAACTGTGACTTTAACTGCAACAATGCACCATGAAGGCAGGTCCTTGAATAATATGGTTCTGTTGAATGTCAGCCAGGATTCTCATCAAAGTTATAAGGAAATGACAAAATGGCGACATTGAATGCAACATTACTGGAGAACCTGTTATATTGCTGAGAAAGCAAATGAGAGGCTACTGAAAACTGATCCACAGTTTGAACAACACGAGGTCCTTGATAAGAGCCTTTTCTGTATCTTGTGGGGCAAAAGTCATGTTGAGTTTAAGAGCGATTGAGAGAAGAAAAATACAGCATAGATACTCCTCACCGAGGCGTTTTAATGTAAAGCAGAAAACTGAGGAAATGTCTGGATAGGATTCTTTATCTTTTCTCACTTTTCTTCTTTTTTTTAAGATGGGAAGGATATGGAAGAAATTGAGGGCATCGTGGGGTGTGGAAGGATGTGGAATTTCTGGGGCTGATGTCTTTGAGCAGCTGAGACAGATCCTGAAACAATGTAGTGTTGTGCTTTGGGGACTGAGGTTTAAATGGGTGGCAGATGTGTTACAGTCCGATGTGATCGAATACATGGTATTTTTCTTTGGCTCAGGCAGATTCTCTCTCAAGGCATATCAGCTTAACGGTAGAAGATTGCTTGGCTCAGGAATATAAAACTTCCTTCACGCCCAACCTCATATTTCAAATCTTACTTCTTTTTACTGAGATGTCCCCCTTGCTAATCTATTGATGTCTCTATCAAAAGAAAAGACCTTGGGGCTCCAGAATCAGTATAATTGTGATAATAAACACTGGTAAATGATTCATCATTTCTCCTTTTCCAGAAATTCATCTGTCCCTCTTGTGAAGGTTTCCTTCCATTGACATATTGGGAAAAATTTGATTATGGAATAAGTTTCTTAGTTATTTCCTCCTAGAATGCCCTTTGGAAATGTTATAGGGTTTGCGCCTTCTCTAGGCTCTTTATTTTTTAAAAAATGTAAAGTAACATTGGTCTGTAATGCATCGGTTTAAGGGTGTGCATCATCATAAATCAATATCCATATACATGACATTAAGTTCATCACTAGAAGTCAAATTCCGTCCTTCGCCGTACATTTGACCCCTTTTGCTTGATTTTCCCCGCTTCCCCCTTCCCTGCTGATAACCATCAAGCTCGTTAGTGGGGCCTTCACAACTCCTCCCCTTGGGTGGGTGCTGTGGTAGGGGCTGTGAACCAATTTAAAGTTGTTGCTTGTAGTTTCAGACTTAGAAGACAGACAACCACCTTTTAAAATTAAAATTGGGAGATAATACATCTACCATAAAATTGCCCATTTTGAAGTGTTCAGTTCAAAAGGTTTTAGTATATTCACAAAGTTGTGTACCCATGGCTATGATCTAATTCCAAAAGATTTTCATCACACCAAAAAAGAAACCCCAGACCCATTAGCTATTACTCCCCATTCCCCGCTCACTCTACCTCCTGGCATTCTCTCCTCTACTTTCTGTCTATGAATGTGTCTATTCTGGACATCTTATATAAATGGAATCACATAATAGGTGACCTTTTCTGTTTGACTTCACTTATTTAGGTTAGTGTTTTCAAGGATGATCTGTGATGAACTGTGGTCATACGTGATAGCATACGACAGTACTTCGTTTCTTTTTATGCCTGAATAAATATTTCATTATTATTACTTGTGTGAACAGGCTGCATTTTTTTATCCACATATTGGGTTGTTACTACTTTTTGGCTGTGATAGTATTCATGTATGAGCTTTTATGCGGACATGTGTTTTCACTTCTCTTGGCATGTACTTAGGCATGGAGTCGTCCTTATGCTAAGACTACGTCTGACCCTTGAGGAGCTGTCAGATTGATTTCTACGGTGACTGTAATTTCATATTAATTTCAGCATTTATGAAGTTTTCTCTACTTCCTCATCAATACTCGTAGTTGTCTTTTTAATTAATTTGTTTTTTAAGATAGTTATCCTGGGATTGTGAATTAGGAGGATGAACTACTTACTCACCATCAAATTCTGGGGGTTCCTCCTTTTATACCATTTTATGTTATGATTCCCAATTTACATATGTGAAAACAGAGGCAAAAAAAGACTAATTCCCTTACTTTCTAAGGAGCAGGTGTCTCACAGACTGGTGGTCTTTCCACCATGCTGTTAAGGTGACCTTGACATTCCAGTCAGCAATCCGAAATTTGTAGAAGTTTGTCTAAATACAAGAGTGGCATGTCCCTGTGGCCTAGTGGTTTAGTTCACTGTGGCACAGTCCATATACCATCCAAGGTGCCTTCTTCAAGACCAAGATGAAAAGCTAAATACAAGTAAATAAAATGCTTCTTCCTCCTCTCCTTCCTGCCTGCCTCCCTGTTCACCTTCATTCCTACCAGCACATTTCCTTGAAAAAAAACAAAAACACAAGGACGATCTCAGAAGGAAGACTCTTAGGACTAATGATGGTGACTGCTAGGTGTATCATGTATTATTCATCTTCCTCACCCATCATCTTCTTGACACAGTAGGCAGCTTTGGTCTGTTATATATTCTTTTGAACCTGAAGCAGATGTCCTCTTACTTGCAGATTTCTTTCTCTATGTCTTCTATTAGACTTTAGTTACTTTGAAGGCACTGATCATGTCTTAGTACTAGGAGAACTGGGCATAATGCCAGAGGCAGAGTGGTCCTTCAGGAAATATTTGAGGAATTAAATTGGATAAGTTGTAGATTTATTAAAGAATGAGTTTATTGTAAATCAGTTCTTTGGAGAACTAGCACAAGAAAAAGATGAGATACAAATAGTAGATAGTTTACAAAAACATTTTTTTCTCTATTATGTCTCATGATTTATTAAGAATAATGTAGAGTTAAGCTTAGTGCTTGCATATATAAATTGAATGTCTAAGACAAAACATATAGCAAGATACTGGCTGGACTAAGGTCTACTTGTATATGAAACTTTAATTTACTTGTAGTTAATAAATGATACCATTGCATCATTAGATAAATGTTTTTGTTAGATAAAAAGTGGTACTTTTATTTGATAGTTGCTTTGTTTTCCAGAAAGAGACAGGAGATACAGTTTTAATCAAGGCCAACAGTAATAAAACCTTAAAAATAGCTCTGATTGGAATATATATTTTGCTAATTTAGCATGTTATCTAAACTATCCTTAAACTCAAACTTCAAAATTTCCAAATAACTAAAACACACACTGAATCTTTATCACTGTCTTTGTAATCAAACATTTTATAAAAAAATGAAAACATACAGAAAAATACATTAGGAAGTAAAAATTCCCCTTTATCTCTCTCCTTTCTCCCATAGTGACTAGAATACCAGAATCTAAATATCCACAGATATTTTGGAGTGTCATTTGGAAGAGCAAAGAATATTCTAAATTTTCCTGGAATTGACTTGTTTTTGAGGACAAACTCAAAAGAGACAGTCCTCAAATCCTGAATAAAGCAGAATCACTGACCTAGGGAACTTTTTCTCAAGGAACATCTATTATGAATAGAGAAAACATGAGGACTCAGTCTCAACTCATCAGGTAAGAGTGCAAGCAAGAATTATTCCTTTTATTGCTGATGTTTCAGGTGGACTCTCAAGGTTAATGGGCTGTGAGGTACTTCTTTTGACTGGTGAAGTTTATATTTCCTTGCTTGTCATGGTCAGGTGGCTGCCTTAGCTCTACTTTGAAGAAGGAATGTCATATGGTTCCTGCAATGGTTTTCTTTATCCAGTTGATATACTTTTTGGTAAGGAGGATGTAGATGCCTGGCTTCTGGGCATTACCACACACTCCAAAGGAAGTGATACCTCTGAAAATGTTATCACATATCAGAGGGCTTCCAGAATCACCCTGGGACAGAAAGTCATGTTTTAAATGAGTCATTTCCAAAGATATTTATTCATCATCTTATTCATTCTTTTATACATGCATGTATTCTTTCTCTCTTTCCTTATTTAAAGGCAAATCAATATGTTTTATTGTCTGCCTTTGGTGTCAATGAACATATATTTGTTTATCTTTCCCATGATTTTCCTTTAGAAAAAGGCAGTTCTGAAGAAAACTCACTTGACTAGTAAAACAAAAAGAAAAAGAATGACAAAGGGAGACTTTAATAGTGAAATATAATTGTCTCCCTCAGTCTGTGTGACCTCTTGGTCAATAGATGTTAGGGAATAAAACTGAATGTGAGGTTACTAGAAGGCTCTGGAGGGGGTCTCTGGCTAAGCTGTCTGAGACCAAGGAATACGTATGATATTTCAAATATTCTTAGGAATTTGTTTCAGGACTCATCGACCTCCATTTCAATTCTTTCTGGCCTTGCAAGCCACCTATGTATTAGGATTTCAAAACAGGGTCAAAGTCTATTCTTGGCACACTGAGAGGCAGGAGTTGGAAGTCAGCCAGCCTTGGTCCAAATCCAGGTCCATCCCACTGATGGCCAAGTTATTTAATTTGGGGAAGCTCAGTAACTCCTATGCCTCAATTTCTTCATCTTCTGTTAAATAGAGTTGATAACGAATTAGTATCTGTCTCATGGGATGATGTGAACATTAAGTAGCATAGGCTATGGAACTTGATATAGTTATTTTGGGCTCCTGATAAATAAATACCAGCTACCCTGGTCATTCCTGAGAGGGTCAGAGAGCATTCACAAATGGCAATTAAATGGTATCCTGCAAATTGTCATTACTAAGGAGGGAATGCTCCCTGGCCCAAAAGTTTCACTTGAGACAAAGGAGCACAAACCACACCAATGTCAAACCACAGTCCTTGCAGGCCTTGACCATAAAAAGTGATAATAATTATAGCCTTGTTCTTCCTAGAAACTATTTCCTCTAGCTAAGAGTGGTTAAATTTTTTACTTACTTCACATGAGTCGTCTTCACCCTGTCTCCCACCAGCACAGATCATGCCATTGTCAATAACTGGATCAAAATTATAGTGCTTTGCATCATTGCATATTTTCCGGTCTATCACGGTGACATTGACTTCTCTCAAGGTTTTCGAAATTTTGCATGAGTTGCTTTTGGTACTTCCCCATCCTGCCACACGACACTTGGTATGGGGTTTGATATCTTCTTCACTTTTTGGTAGCGGAAGTATTTCTACAGCTTTAGTTATATTTGCTTTACCTTCCAGCTAGAAGACAAGACACAATTTTAGGCAAGTACAACAGGAACAAAACCTAGAAAATAGCTCTGATTTGTGCCTAGGTCTTGCTTACTTAACCATGTTCATACAAATGACAGGGCTGATGACATGCTCCAAACCTAACTGACGATCAGTGACTGATTTTTGAAAAGCCATAGCACACCTTTTCAACGGGTAAACTTCAGCTCAGTTGACCTGTCAATGCTAAAATTACCTTCGTTTTGGGTGACAGTTCTATGGTTGAAAAGTTGTAGTGGAGAACGCAATCATTTTACTTAGGTGAACTGACTGGCACGGAGACCAATGGAAGGGAACTAGAGGTCCTGGAGCAGTGGGGCGGGCTGACGAAGAGGCCAGCGTCCTCAGTTTCCACTCTTGTGGAGGTGTGTCTTCTCCACTTCTGAGCATGTGCAAATCCATCTGTCCTTCAATGCTCACCCACACACTGCCCTTTTCTTTCGTTCATCACACCTTCTTGGTTCACTACCTTGATCTCTCTCTTTCCAGAAAGTCACAGCAAATAGAGTAGAAAGTGTGGTCAAGGCTGAGTAGACAACAGAGGGAGACACTGCCAATTTTTCCTTCTTGTCTAAAGGTCAAGGTCAAGATGACACTGCATGGTCAAGATGGTCCTGGTATTATGGGCCTTCTAAAAATATAAGGGTGCAGCAATCCACTGTCACATTCCTATAATTGCATTGCTCCCAGGCCCTGCTTCCTGAACTTCGACTGGCCTTACTTTTTCAGTGTTCCCTCTGGGTTGCTGGTGCTCCCAAGCCCACTGCACTAACATTTAGAAGATGAAATGGCCACAGATGAAAGTCTTGCCATAGAAACTGACTTCAAATGCCGTGTGTACCTAACTTCTCTTCTCTCTAGTTCGCACTCTTCTCAAAGTTTTCATGCTTATTTGGTTGGATGAGCAAGGAGGAAGAAGAACCTCAAAAAGGACTTGAAGGCTTCATGGATGGATCAGAATTTGAGTCTGGGAAGCGCGTGTTTGTAGAGCTGTTGGCTCAAGTCCTCTTGTGTCAAGCCCATAGAATACCATGAGCACAAATGCGGTGCAGTTCTGACATCCTTGTGAGGTTTCTCTTACATATAGGCCACAGTGTTGCCGGTGATAGTTTTCTCAGACAACCTCCAGAGCATAAACCCTCCTCTCCCCAACTCAACCCCCCTGTTTGAAGGTAAGATCATTCTAGGTCCCCAAGGAGACTTGGCTACTTACACTACTTGCTTGAAATCTGAGTCCAAAATCTCTTCAGTTTTCTTGATGACCTTTGTCACTATCAGACTTATATGCATGCCTTATTCAAAAGTATTCAAGAAATAGATATCTTTTTTTTTTTTCTATGTACCAGATATTATATCTGGTATTGAAAGACATAGGGGTAAAAAAGACAAAAAAAAAAAATTCTATTTTGTAGAGCTTACATTCTAGTAAGGGAGACAAATAAGACACATTCTAAAGTGTATCTGAGCTAAGTGCTGCAGAGAAAACCACAGCAGGGAAGTGGGCCAGAAGTAAGCTCCTCCACACTCTGGGGGTTGAGAAGGGACTTGCTTTTCACTCCTTGCAGGAGGAAGCTGACCTGAGATGACAGACATGAGGGTTCCCAGGCAGATATGATGTATTCAGGGAACAAGGAGTGTGGGGATTTCCCAGAAGCATGCAGAACTCTAACACCCTCCTTTTACTCCAGATGGTGGGATTGCCTAGATCCCCTAAGCATTTTTTTAAAAAACTCTTGTCTGGGAAGTTCCTCATTATGGGAAGCTCCTCATTAGCACCCTTCAGACTAGTCTGCACCTTCTGTTCACACTCCATCTCCCAGTCCTGTCTTTTCTATTCCACTTTCAGCACTGCAGTCAGATAAGCATTCTAAAATCAAGTCTGATCATGTTACTTCCCTACTTAAAACAGTTTCCCCTTTCCTTACCCATAATGTTCATATGTCTTACCGTCTTTTGCAATGTCTGGCTCTACGGTTCTCTTACCTGTCTCCTCATGTATCCTCTTATCCTCAGCTCTCATAATAACTCCCTTTTCTCTCTCACTGCCTCCAAATGTATTTTCCAGAAAGATCCTCTTCTGTATTCCTTTCCTCCTCCTTTTTCTTGCTGACTACCTCAGCCTGCCATACTAGTTAACTCCTTCTTAGCTATCTCTGTCACCAATGAGTAAAGTGTCATCAGATCAGAGCTGCTGATTTATTTCTCTCTTCCGCTGGACTGTGAGTGCCTCTAGGAAAGGACCTCACTACTATCTATCTTCTGAGGAACAGAAAGCAGACTGGCACAGCTAAGCAATCAAAGATGGGCCGTGATTTTTCCTGTTGATTTTAGTATACATGTATGTATGCGTGTTTGTATTTATGTATGTATTTTTGCCAGTCCCTGACCCAGGTCCCAGGGCTTTCATAGCCTATGTCTTAATCCACTGAGCCCCAGAGCCCGGGGGGTTCCTGCTGATTTTAAAATACACCTATAGATCACAATCAGACAGGGTGACCCTAATGAAGCACCCAAACCAAGGCCACTCTTCATATCTGAGTACAGGTAAAGATCATTGTGCACACCACAAAAAATGACCAAGCATCCCTCTCAGCTAAAATGAGTGACTGTTGCTTTTTTTTTCCATCAGTCATACTTTTAGCTTCTCTCTAGCCTTCCTGCCTTCTAGATAAGATTCATTTAAATGCTGAATCATAGAATTACCCTACTTCCTGCCAACACTCGATTTCTAGCAAATTCCTGCTTTGTTGGACTCTCTCCCTATTGCCGACACAAGTCCAAAGTTTATAAACCCCGTCTAACATCCTCATACTGAACCACGCTGTGGTTCCTCATGGCATGCACTCTCTTGCTGAGCAAGCTTCATAATCTCACACTGCTGTGACTGTAGGTGAGTTCCCGGTGACATCACCACTTTGGATTGCCAAGTCCTATCACAGTAGCACTTTTGTCACTATCTATTGAATTGAATTGAATGCCCAGAGAGGAACATCCTCGAACCATAGTTGCGGGCCCTGACTGTGCTTCTAACCTCAGCGTCCTGGCATCAGCTGACGCTTGCTTGTGGCCCAGCACATCAGAACTACTGTCAGGATAGACTGGCCACATTTCAAAGCAGTTATTGAAAAAAGTGCATTTACCTGGAGCAGTTGGATGTCCCCTTCATATGAGTGGGGATCATAGCACGTATAGGGAATTGCCTTTTTAATGAGAAATACTTGGTCGTATTTCTCTTTATGGGATGTAGAGTGGGAGCCAAGTATAACTTGAGGTTCACCTTTCCTGGAAAAAAAAAAAGGATGCTATATACACTATGTGAGAAAAATGGGTGAAATCAAGCCATGAACTTAATGTATTCAAATCTGATTAGTTCTTTCACATGACTTCCTGCTAAAGCTAACAGGGAAATAGCAGGTAATGGTTATCAACAACAGGGCTGATGGAGAAAATAGCAGCACATTCACAAGACAAGCATTATTCTGACTTTCATATCACAATTAGGAAAACCTTAGTTTGAACCGCAAGAAATGGCTATATTTTAAAAGTGTAACAGTCAAATGTCAGTCACTTTCTATGGTTCACTCTAATATGTGGCAACATGGAATAACACTAATTTTATAATAAAAACTAAATCATGTGTAATCATAGAGAACACTTAATCTGTTTGACTATGTATAACAGGCTTATGAAAAGAATCTGTAGCAAAATATAGCAAAATATTAGCAGTGGTTGTGTGGGGTGAGTAAGCTCTTATGAGTAGTACCTTTCATCTTTCCTGTTTCTAAAAATTTCTATACTATTGCTTAGAATAGAAATTAAAAAAATAATATCAGAAGATGTCATGTATTTCAATCTTATTTTGTAGAATCTGAACTTTGCTTGTAGAGAAAAACAGAACATAACACTGAATGTGCCTGCCATCTTTCTTTTCCCCAACCTTGCCTGAATTTTGGTTTCAGAGTCAATTTCACATACCTGCCTCCCCTGTCCAACTGACATGAGAATGAGAGGAGCTCAGAATACTCACAAGTCACAGTGAGCAGCCGTCAACACCCAGTTCTCTTTAATCAAAGCCCCTGCACAGATTTTCACCCCTTTGATTAGAGCCATGTAGCGTCTTGTATGGGGCGGTACTTCATTTCCTCCTATGATCCCCTCACAAAGTTCTGGAAAAGCTAAAAGAGTGATCCAGAGTGAAATCCCATCATTTCAAGTCCTGCTTCACGCTGAGAAAGTTGAATTGAGCACGAGTGCTTAGACATGCAGTCTGGGTCAGGAAGGGTGATGAAATCAGTACAGAAAGGCCTGGTGTGATGCTCCGTCTGCATCTATAATTAAGTTACCTGCATCACCCACACACTTGATAGTGTTTTCTCATGTTGAATAGACTACTCAGTCTTGGGGTAAGTTTCATGATACAGCAATAAATAATCAATAAATTAATAAATAGTAAAATTGTATTAGACTTATTTTTCTACCACATGTCTCCAGTGATTTCTCACCTTTATTTCTGGAAGCTGTTAGGGCAAATATGATGAATATATAGAAATACTTCTTTTGGGGGGCAATGACTCTAACTTTGGTGCCATAATAATCACTCAAAGTGCTAATTTAAAATGCAGTTTCCCCAGGGACTCTGGTTCAGGACCCTGGAGGAGGGAACCCAGGAACCTGCATTTTAAATGGGCACCCCATGTGATGCTGATGTAGGTGGTCCCCAGAGCAGTTCTGAGATTTATAAGGGTGTGATCCAGTGGCGTGATCCAGCAGGATTCCTGTTTTGGCCTTTTGTGTGATCATTGTGAGCAGAGGGCATTTTATAAGACAGTCCCTTGACAAGAGGTATGAGTAGATGGTAGTGTCACAGGACAGGGTGAGCAGTGGCTAGAGGACTGGAGTTCGGTGGGCCAGACTGCAGTGGTTTTGGTAGGACAACTACAACTTGGTTCTGGTCCCCAAACATTTTTTTTTCTCTTCTGTTTGCATGAGGACAATTATCCACACTTCGATGTGGAGGTCAGGATACTGAGAACCTGTTTAGATTGTTATAGGTGACAAGCTCCTGATTAGTTAAACACAAACCTGTGCAAGTAAAAGTCCTTTTGCATCTTAACACTGAAAAAGTGAACTTTGGGCCATATTGTCCCATCGCAGGCAAGTTGATCGGGAACAGAAGTTCACGAGAAGCTGGTCTCTGAACTTCACCCTCCTGCTGGTGGGATGTTTATAGTAAGTTTCTGGCAGTCTAAGGTCAGCTGTCCTCCTGGGTGAGGATATGAGGTCATAATACTCTCTTGCTTCTTGCCTTTTTTGTTCTCACCCATGACCTGACGTTTGTGAGGCGATCCCTGAGCATGAGTGGAGTTGACCGTGTTGCTGAGAACTTGTGTTTTTCCCCATGAGAGTTTCAGGGGTCTAGAACCCACTGACTTGGTTCTGTGAGCACCATGTGAGCCCAGCTCACTGAACGATCTGGTTCTGCACTGGATGCAATGCTACACTGATGTGTACTAAGGCTGAAAGGTTTTAATGACTTTTAACTTATTTTTATCTCTCCCCCTTATTTGTTATTATTTATACAGAAAATAAGGCAAGTCAGATGAGCTAAAAAAAAGGGGTGGGGCTATAAAATAGATATTATTTCTAACCAACGAATGTTGATTATTGTCTCCAACAGAGAAAGACAAATAGTAAACTCACTAGCTGTACTTTTGTTTGTACTCCTAATTCCAGGCTGAAATCATGGCAGGAAATTTTTCCTGAACAATTTACATATTCATTCATTTTTTTCCCATGTAATAATTCCACAACCATTTTTGACTGACTACTGTTTAAACGCATGCAAAGGTGAATAAACCACATTCCTATCCTTAAAGAGCTTAGCAGTAGAAAGATACAAAGAACAAATTTGCATGTTTCAGTCTCAGGTTATGCACCAAATTATGGACCTTAGAAATCTCATAACAGTCCAGGGTAGGATTATTATTTGGAATAATAGTTTCATAAGTTATATTAAAATCAAAGAAAAGTCAATAACTAAGTAATACTAATGAAAGCATCTTTGATTAGCTACTTTCACACACTGGTTCTGATGTTTACTCTAGTACAAGGTACGTATAATTATTCCCATGTAGGGATAAGAAAGGTGGTTTAGACAGGGCAATTAACTGACCCAAGTTCGCACAATGAATAATGAATAGCAGTGCTCTAAACCAGTTCCACATCAAGTTCAAACCTCATTCTTTACATTGTGAAATATTGCTTTCCTAAAGTTCATCACCTTTTTAAATTTTTGATAAAGAGTCTTTTGGGAATCAGAAATCATAGATATACTTGTTCATGTAAATATTTACATAAGACTTCTTGGTATTCATCCATGGCCTTAAGGGAGCTCATGGATCCTGTATCCCATATTAAAAATTCCAACTCTGAAGGTATTATTGAACTATAAGATGTTTTAGTGTGTAGTTAAGAACATGAGCTTCTTCATTAGAAGATAAAAGAACATGAATTTTGGGTTGAAATCCCAGCCCTACTATTCATTAGCTGATAACTTTAGTACATTTCCTTAACTTCTCTGTGTCTTAGTGTCCTTACATGTAAAATAGGCTGATAATGATGACACTTAAGAAGATTAAGTTAGTTACTATATATATACATACAAACTTAGAATATGGGTATGTTTAATAGTAAGTTTTACTAAGTGTTGGAAAACATATAATTTTACTCTGATAGTATTTCTTTCATCACCCACCCATCTCCGGAAACAGACACAAACACATTCTGAAACCAAAAGTTTCAAGATCTATCTGAGAACAATGACTCTTCAGCTGTGTTTGTGTGATTGAGAGGTCTAGTTAGTAAGCAGCGTATCTACCCCCAATTTAATGACTTTGCCAGCTTTTTACTTAAAGGTTTTGAGCTGCAGGTCAGACCTGAATTTATGAGAATCACTAGAAATAGTTAATGCTTTCATATCATTGCAGTAGACATATAAGGTACATTTCCATTTATAAAAAGCCAGTGGGGCTTTCAAATAGCAAGCAGAAGTGGTAACATTAAAAATGATTGGAAATTAAGTTATAATAACTTTTTAATTTTTACATAATGTGTAATATAAATTGAGCACATCTTAGTTTGAATTTCCTATGAGCAAAACTGAAAGTCATGGAAATATATCTTACCTCCAGGAATTAGAAGGAGAAACATGGCAGTAGGGGACGAGAAAGGGAAGAAATGTTTCATGGCTTCGGTTGTCCACCTCTGGAGACTGTTTGACATTAGTATTGCCATTAGCAATATATAATAAAACTCAAAGGATGTGGGTGCTTTCTTTCTTTTTTTTCTTTCCCCTTTATAAGTTGGGTTTCTAAAGATTTTGGTGTTTTAATACTGGAAAACGTAACTATATTTTAGCTATGGTGTGGTTACTTATTTGTTTCATAGGTGAGGTCATTTCCCCTGGGGTTAAACCTCTCCTATCTAAAGGGTAAATGTGTAGCCATGGAGGCTGTAAAACATTAAGAACATTGAATAGAAAATTGCTCTTCTTTTGACAACATTTTCACTTTCAATGCGAGTTTAAAAAACTGGGAATTCAAGTCTATATCAAAAAGTGTTTTGAAATATCTTTAAACCTATGCAAGTGGGAGAAGGGTGGATATTTTGATGCATTCATTGTTGAAACTGCTGAGGAGCCATTGAGCAAAAGCTGAAGTTAGGCTCAAGTCTAAAGCACTAAATGAAGATGCAAATGAATATTTATGCACTTGTGAAAATGAGAAAGTCACGTTTAAATATATCAAAGGCAGCAACCATAAAGGAAAGATTGATGGATTCAATTATGAAAAAGTTAGAGATCTTTACCTTGAAACATAAAACATAAAGTTGAATTGCAAACATTTTCAATATATGTAACACTAATGGATATTTTTGCAAATCAGTAAGAAAAGATGAATAACTAAAAAGACATTTTCAAAGAATTTAAGCAAGTAATTCACAAAAAAAGAAATGAAAATGGCTTCTGTATTTCTTTTTCATGGAGGAATGCCTAAGCATGTAACACAGATACCAATAACCTTTCTTTAGAAGGAGCCAATTAACAGCCTTCATTCCATCCACAATTTCAATTTCTCTTTACCTGTAAAAAGAAATATTCACAAGTTTCAGGAATTAGGATGCAAGAATCTTTGGGCGAGTGGATCATTATTCTCTATACCACAGAAAGTAAATTAATATTTATCTATGCGACCATTCTATGCACTTATTAAATAATATGAAAAGTCATCATAAAATGTTTCTATACCAGACAGCTCTGTGCGTCACCACAGACCTTGGCCTGATGTGAGTCCGTTGAATCTTGGTTGGTTGTTCTTTTCCAAGGACTTGGTGGAGACCTATTTTTATGATTTATTTTGTATGAGGCACCTTGCCTCATTCCTGAATGATAAAACCTTTTTCTTCCCATTCCTGGAGTCCACTGCGGCTCCTGAGATCTAGGAGGCAGTATGATACAGAGATACAGGGGACTTTACACCTTTTGGGATAGCTATTGATTAGTAGGATATAGAATCTAGAGGATACATTTTTCTCCTCTCTCTTCCCCCAAGCACTGTTTACTGAAGCAGTCATTCTATTGCTCTTTGAAGGTAGTCTGAGCAATCAGTTGTGCTTGATATCAAGAGATTTCCTATTCACCCTTGAACAGTTTATTGGTTCTTCTTTAAACAGTTTTTTAAAAAATTTTGGTGCACTCTGGTGGACCAGTAGTTAGGTCAATCACCTTCCAAGGAACAAGTCACGTAGCCCTGGGTTCCAGTCCCAGGTCTGGGGGTGGGGAAGCAACCAGTGCGAACAACTAAAATAAAGATAAGTAAAATAAAGATGCTTCTTCCTCCTTTCTCTTCCTACCTGCACCTTTTCTTTAAAATTTTTTTACTGAAGTAATATTGCAATATAACATTATATATGTATAAAGTTTGCATCATTATAAATCAATATCTATATGTAATACATTAAGCTCACCCCAAGTAGTCCCCTGTTCTCTATCATCTCCCTTCCTCCTCCTTCACTTCTCTAGCATTTTCCAAAAAGGAAAAAACAGTGGTAGCACATAAGTTCTACTCCCTGGGAGCTCAAGAGAAGGCAACGGGGATTGGTATTAGAAGTTAGGAGTGGTCTTGTGTATTAACCTTACATTAGATTTGGAGCTGAATTACTCGCTGACGTGATGCTTCAGGGATCCTATTGCAGCTGGTGATAAACTCGGCATGAGTAATGTTCAGTGGCATAGCACTAAGGATTTTATATTTAGCTAATTGAGATGGGATATAGGTCGGAGAAGAAAAGGAGATACATGGCAGCCGTTTCAGTGAGCTACGTGGGAATGTGGGCACAAAGATAACAACAGGGAGTATGGAATGAGCAGGCTTCTGTGAGTGACACTAATGACCTTGAAACATAAAGAGAAGGCCAGGAGAGCTAATGGCCAACTGAAGGCAGGCAGTGAAAGTCGGGGAGCCTTATGGCAACTTTTAAGGAGACTGTCATCATCTGCGGTCCAGGTTGATGTGAAAATTACATGTAGCATCTGATCGTAAGGTGGGAAAGTCACAAAGGCGATTGAATGTCTCTTAGGTCAAAGTCAGGGCCTTGATAGGCAGGGGTGGCCCTGAGTCTTGGATAGGGCATGTTTGTAAGGCAAGTCTGAGAGTCTTGAAAACCCAAATTCCCCTGAAACTTCTGGCTGGTATAAAGTCCCATACCTGTGCCTCAGGAAGAAAACCTCCCTTTCTGGAAAAGCACAGAACTCATCTGAAAGAGATCCCTCACACCATAAGGTTTCCTTTCTGGAGTATTTGTCTTTGCCTCTCCTCATGGCTTCCAGAAAGACACCCTGAGTCAGTTCTCATTATAGCCCAACTGGGCAACTATTGTCCTTGTATTTGGAGAAAGTAGCCTACACAGCAGACGAACTGAAGGACTGGATGAGTGTGTATCAACCCGCACTGAGAGAAGACAAGTGGTATTATGTCCTGAGGGTATTAGTCTTGTGCGGGGGGGTCACAGCCCGCTCAGTCACTCACTTGTATGATCATACCTCAGACTTTGATCCCGCTGCCTGTATCCTCTCCATAATATCCACTTCATGCATCCTTTTCCATATCACCTCTCATCTTTCTAACTCACTCTCTTTAGCACCCTCCACTACCAATTCTTTAATCCCACCAGAGCTTCCAGGCAATAATACTATCTTGCTCTCACCCAATTCATGTTGTCTCCTGTATGCACAACTTAAACTGCCATGTCCCGATGGACCGGGACACAAATAATCACTCAGGTTTTACAGCTATTCTGGTACTGACGTCATGTGTCATGAACAAAGCAGCCATGGCAGCAGGGGTGAGGCTCTGCGCAGACCCAGCGGCGTGGGCTCCTCTTCACCAAGGCAATCTAGCGACTGTCACTGCTGAGGGCTCAGTTTCCAGTAGCAAACACTGGTGCTAAGCTCTCAGTATGGCCCCATATCAATTACATTAGGACTTTTCGGGGAGAGTAATTCAATCCTTAGAGACTGATTTCTACTCCAAATATGGGTTCTTTTATCTATTAATATAATATTCACACAACATAGTCTCAGACCAAGGGGCATCTTTCACCACAAAGAACATGAAGCAATGGGTGTATGGCCCTCAGATCTAATGTAAACCAGCATAAAAAAATAACTAGCCTAATGGAGTGGCAAAAAAGCTTAATAAAGACTCAGGAAAGGCAACTGCTGGAAAAAAAAAACCATGGGGTTGACATGTTGAGCCAATGACCAATATATGATTCTGCATACTTCCAAACTGAAATATATTAATCTATAAGTATGAAGAAGCAAAAATGATCCTTTAAAGTGTGTTCCTTGGTGGCCTCGCAGTCTAGTCCACCTCAGAGCAGACCCACATGCATCCCAAGGTCCAGGGTTTGAGACCCAGGGTCAGGGTGAACAACAAATGTGAATAAGTGAAAAATAAATAAAACTCTTCCTCCTCTTCTCTCTTCCTTCCTTCCTATTTGCCTACTCACCTTCATTCCTACCTGTACCTTTCTTTAAAAACAAAAAAAAGAAAGAAAAGAGTTACCCTTTAAGCAAGACTCCCTGTGACTCTTTTGCAGAATTTCTACTTTCCCTCTTTAGCATTAGATTGTAATGGGATTGATGAGCCTGGTTCAGGATAACGGAAGATGGAGAGATGCTTCTTTCTTGTCCCAGAAGCTAGAATTAATATGGTCAATATGGGTTTTTCTTGTCGGCGAATCAGCAGGCAAAGAGAGGACTGCACTGTTATTGATACCACTTACCTCAAAGAGCGCCGGGGTTGCTGCTGCACGATGTGAGAGAAGAGAACACACGGAGCCCAGCACATTCACGGAGTACCACTGGTGCTTTCGCATCCAAGAATAATGGTGAATGTTGAAATAATTGCGGCCTGACAAAGAAAAGGCTTAGGCTCCTTAGGGACGAAGATCGGAGTTGCCTGCCAGCAGAGGAACCCAGAGCACACCAATTACAGGCCAAAATTGAGAAAATTCTGAAATGGATGGTAGAGAAGCGAGGTGATGCATTTCATTGAAGAACTGAGGACTAAATGTTAGCATTTTTTTGCTAACATTCTTGCCTTAAGTCTTTTCAGGGATTGAAGGGGACTATGACTGACTATGTGTACCACTTTGCCCACCTCTTAGGGAAGAAGTGATAGAATCTTGTTCTTACAAACAGGAAGGTACCATGTTGTATTATAGAGATCAGTTATAATGAGAGGGAGCTGATGGATTTAAACCACACATCCTTTAAATGCATCTCCGATGCTTTCCTCCCCATCTGTCTCCAGGTCACATATTCCTTCCTCGCTGTTACTGTAGCAACCAACCATGCATGGGTTATAAGCAACTTCACATGGACACGGCCCAGTGTTGCCTAATTTTATGCCTTCTTGAATGCATGTCTCATCTCTTCCCTCTGGGCTTCCCATTGGGTAACGATGCCAAAGGATCTTCCTGGTACCTACACAGACCCAGAAATGAAGATAGGACAGTAAATGCCCTGACCAAAAAGAACAGGGGTCATTGTAGGCACCTGAAAAGATAGCTGATATGCATAGATTTAATTTTATGTGTTATTTTGGTCGCTGAAGTATTTTTTTAATCGCTGAGATTGTTTTTCCTAGTTGGTAGGATTTTCTATGCATATTTTTATATCTGAGACATTATTTATCTTTCTTCTTGACTTTTAAGATAAGATATTTATCTCAACTGTGTATCTAAATGTTAAGGCAAGGTTTACAATGGAAATATTATTTCTATAATTGATGCAATTGTACATTTATTTATGTTTCATATATTTGTTGAAATCTTTCTGTGTTTCTGTTTAATTTTAACTTAAACATCTATCCACTCATCTACCCACCTAGTGTTCCCAGAACTGTAATAGGCATGAGAAGTGCATATTGTCTTATCAACATGGTAGGATAAATATGCTGCTTCCTGAAGCTGATGTGGAACAATTTTCCTAACATATAGTTTCGATATAGAGTATGATTTCAATAAAGGCATTGATTAAATACATATAAAGTGCATCCTACATGATGGGCATTGTGCTAGATGAATGATGAATCCTGGCTTTTAGGACCTGGATTATTTAGGGAACAGAAACTAGTTTAGTGTTTCAAGACCCTAGGTGTGGTAAGCAGGGGTAGATGAAGGCAGAGAGATAGGAACACTAAGGAGAGATGTTAGTACTCGGATAAATAAGATCTTGGATTATCAGAGACAAGAGAGTAGTGACAAGCAAAAAAAGCCCAGGATTCGGTCTTTCCTAACGAGAAGCCACTAACGTGAAGAAGTTGCAATAGCAGTGCAAAACTATTTGTATAAGAGGATCAAAAAGCAGCAACCTGCTGGAAGACGGGGATTTGGAAATTTTCTTGAAGCAGTGTTTGCTTAGCAAACACTAGTCTTTACCAAGAATGAATTCTTTTGAGGAGATGCTTAGTGGTAGGCAAGCAGAGCCTCATGCTTGGGGGTATGTATGAAGAGAAAAGCTTCCTCTAATGGAGGAGAGAGTGAGGCTAGAGACAGGGCAACTAGTTAGGAAATTTTTGTCCAGGTGAGAATTAACCAAATCTGTGGGACGAGAACAGAAGGGACAGAAGAAAGGAGTTAAAGTTAGTTTGTTCAGTGATAATGAGTTTTCCACAAAGAGACAGGGCCAGGGAAGATGGCACAGGATTGGAGAATGAAGATGACATTGAACTTAGATGCTTCTGCCCTGAGGTGGCATAGGAACAGTGCCCACCCTGTGTCTCTGTGAAGGACACCTGTGGGAACAGGGTTTTTATGCAGAGAGGCAGATGGGAGAAGAGTAATTGTAACCGACTTTTTCTCAACTCAATTCTTAAGGGTTTTGTCATGAGAAGAGAGCTTTATGAGGTTCTCACCAAGTGTTGCTGGTTGCAATTTGGTCAGTTAGATGTGGTCTAGGGCAGAGGTTTCTATATGGTGGGTTTTCTATTTAGTGATGCTGCTAGACCGTCCCCCGCCCCTGTTCCCCAACCCACAGCTTTGTGTCTAATCTAGCCCGACTTGATCATTCCCCACCTTACTCTTGCTGCATCTACTGTGACCAGTGCAGAAGCTCTTCATTTCATTTCTTTCAAAAACCACCTTATTGAGACATAATTTCCACATAACTTACCTGTGTAAAATAAACCAGTCAATGATTTTGATACGTAGGTGCTAATTTTGAAAAACTGTGAGAAAATACTTACAATAAAATTTGCCCTTTTAACCATTCAAGTGTATAATTCAATGGTTTTGATTATTACATTGACTAGATTGTACAACCATTACCACCATCTGTCTCTGAAACTTTTTAATCACCTTAAGCAGAAACACTGTGAAACACCGAACAAGAATTGCCATCCCTCTCTTCTCAGTCTCTGGTGTCTTCTAATCTCCTTTCTGTGTCTATGACTTAGCCTAGTCTAGATACTTCACAGAAGTGAAATCTTCCAGTAGTTGTCTTTTGTCTCACTTATTTCACGTAGTGTAATGTCTTCAAGGCTCACTCTATTGTAGCATGACTCAGAACTTCATTTCGTCTCATGACTAAACACATTTTCATTGTCCATCTATACCATATCCTGTTTATTCATTCATCTGTTGATGGGCATTTGGGATGTCTCCATCTTTGGCTATTATGAATAATGCTGCATTGAACATTACATGCAAATATATGTGCAAGTCCATGCTCTTTCGTTATATGCTTAGGAGTGAAATTTCTGGATCATATAGTAATTATATATGTGACTTTTTGATAATTTCACATCTTACCTTATTGTCACTCAGTTTCTGTTCCTAGATGAAAAAAGGCCTCTGCCACAGGGCATGGGTAGGGTCCCTGAGATAACCCAGCATCTGAGACCAAGGTATGCAGTGCCAGTCTAAGACTAAGGTTGAACCTGAGTATCAGTACGTGCACCCACCTTGCTCTTCCAGGCTGGCAAGAACTGAATAACAGCTAATAACTGTATACACTAGGGGAGGGGCAGAAATGAAGAGAGAGAATCCCTTTGCGATGTAAGCTCATAGGCCAAGCCTAAGGCTGAGTGGAACAGAATATTGAGAGAAACTCTCTGGAAACCCAACAGTAGTCATCAGTGCAAGGAAATGTCAGAGGAATTTAAAGGCTTTAGTGTACTGGGGGTACCTGCAGCCACAATAAATGCAAACCCACATTAATTCTTGGCTAGATCTAGAAAAAAAAAGATTCATTCACACATCTAAATATGAAGAGCTGTTTAGCTCAGTGTCCACTGTCTCACAAATGATAAGACCTACAAAGAAGCAACCAAAAAACAGCAGTCAAGAGACAAAGCAATTGACAGGATCAGACTTAGATATGACGCAGATGTTGGAACTGTCATTTCTGATATTTCTGAGAACTTAAAATAATTGTTATTCATATGAGTAATAGGTCTCAAGTAGAAAAGGAGGCCCACATGCTTGACAGGAGGAGAAGCAGGGAAGTACTAGTAATCAGCATGCAGTCCAAGCAGGTTCCCAGGCCTGCTGTGGGTAAGTATCACTGCAGACACAGCACATTGAAAATGAAAGAAGGTTTTATTTGTAACAAAAAAGAAAGCAGCAGGGAGAGGGAGAGGGAGAGGAAGGGGGAGGGGGGAAGGGGAGAAGGAGGGGGGAGGAAGAGGGAGAGGGAGAAGGGAGAGGGAGAGGGAGGAGAGAAAAGTATATTTCTCAACTTCTCAAGGCAGGGTGAGAAGTGAGCAGTTCAGGTGAAAACCCACAGACACTTTACGAAGGATTGACGTATTTATGAAGGGTCTTTGCCTTGCTCACCCCCACCCCACCTCCAATCTAGGGGTGTTTCTGGGTGGGTATTTCCAGGAATAGGTTGTCTTTTCAAAGAACAGGAGTTTCCTTAAACGATACTCACTACCTATAATTTAGTCTATTATAATGAGCCTAATGAATAAGTGCATATACAATCTTATATTAAGTTTCTTGTAGAGTTCAGCTTGCAGGTAACTTTGTGAGTTACTGCACTGGTACCGCCTGCCAGTCTTGGCAATTAGGGCATCTGCATGGATGTATCATCTTATCAGTCATCTTGAGGCCTAGTTTGTGTTAGAAATGTATTGTTTCCTTGGCTCTTTGTTGTCTGGTTTGTGTCAGTGTCTTATCTCACATTTTTGGGGGCCTATCTGTTGAGGTACCTCTCCTGTTCCAGCCCCGCTTCTAACTAGCCTACCTAACGCTAGCAGAGATACGGAAACTATAAGCATGGGGCAAATAGAAATGCTAGAAATGAAAATGCTGGTGAAAGACTAGTAATTGTTATGGGTTCATTAGAGGACTTGACTTAACTGAAGAAACAGGGGACTTCAAGATAGGTCAAAAGAAGGTGTCCGAATTGAAGCACAAAGTAAAAAGAAAAAACACTAAATAAAGTCAGAGCAGACTATGTACAAACTATGAGACAATATCAAACTAAGAGTCATATAACTGGAATTTCAGTAGAAATAACAGAAGAGATAATGAACAGAATGAGCTTTGTAATCCCATGGAAGAATGAAAGACTTTGTCTTTTTTTGGTTAGTGTGAACCTGCATTTGCAGTCTGATTCATTGTTTCGTTTCTCTGGACTAATTGGACCTTTCTAGTTCAATTTCTAGAATGTGATATAGTCATTCAATTGAAGATGCTTAGAAAGTACCTTCTATGGGCTACATCTGAGAGTTTCTCTCTGAATAGGTCTGATGGTCTAGAACAGAAACACTACTGTCTAATCCTGTAGGACTCTGGAAAGGAGATCACCTCAGCTCTAAATCCTGGACCTTCATTTGACATCCATGTCATAGCTAAGCACATTAATATTTAGATTATAGGGTGGCTGAGAGGATTGCTGTAAAGTAATGGTTATGACTCTGAAATGGTTGGTCTGGAATAATCCCATGCGTTGCTTCCCGAATTTCCCAGGTGATTTTAAAGCGGTAGTCAGAGCAGAGGAATGCTGAGGTGGGGTTGCCTGGCACATAGCTGGCCCTCAGCAAATGTTAGTTCACCTCATGTTCCCTGAATCAAGTTGGAATCACCCTCAGGCCACCATCTTGGCTAAAGTTATGCCCAGGGTTAAAATGGATTTATTCTTTATTATGACCAGGGTGGGAAATGGATGGAGTCAGAAGAAAGAAGTTTTCCTCCCAGTGAGTGTGAGACTGGATAGATTGAAGCTACCTCAGGCTTGTTTTCTAGGATCATGAGAGTTAAAAACCTATTAATGCCTCTTCCCTAGTTTTTCTCAACACTGGAGACCAAGGGCTTT
Organism: Solenodon paradoxus; assembly: GCA_004363575.1. Taxonomy (NCBI): domain Eukaryota; kingdom Metazoa; phylum Chordata; class Mammalia; order Eulipotyphla; family Solenodontidae; genus Solenodon; species Solenodon paradoxus. The sequence continues at coordinate 341,826 of RJWH01000559.1, read as the reverse complement.
AGCCTAAGGCAATATTCCTCTGAAGTGCTTTTATCTCTCTAAGACTTAGTCTTCCCTGACCTCCAAAGCTAGATGCCTGATTTGATAATGGTATAAGACATTTCTAAATCTGCTTTCCAAATATCTTGAATTAGCAAAATTTGGTAGCTAACTAATTAGCAAAATTTGATAACCAACTGGGTGATAAATAAGTAGAGGTTCTCATCCTCCATACATTAAAAAATAAAGTTGTTGGTGCCCCCTGGTGGCCTAGTTGGTAAGTTCGCTGCCTCCCGCTGGCACAGCCCACATACATCTCAGGAACCCATGTTTGGAACCCGTGTTTGGGACCCGTGTTTGGGACCAAGGCCCGGGGAGAATAAGCAAGATGAACAATACGATACATAAAAATGCTTCTTCCTCCTCTCTCTTCCTGCCTGCTTGCCTACTTGCCTTCATTTCTGCCTGTACCTTTCCTTAAAAAAAATGTCCATTATGGTTTTCCTGTCTTGTACTGTTTTGTTCATTGTACTTTTTGACAGAATTGTGACTTTGTCATATATCCTTGACATTTATAGTGAGCAGTGTTGTTGATCTTGGCCAGGTCATCAAATATCCCATATCAACACTGTAAAAGATTTTGACAAATTAAAATGAGTTATAATATTTTAAAAAATCTTTAAACTCCAACTTAGTGTATTTTAAATGTTTGTTTTGTTTTTATTTGGACTTTGGAAGTTATTTCAATGGTAGTCTGTGAATAGTCACTTTGTGGGGGGTTATGGGCTAGTTTGAAGACTTGTATAGGTACATTTGACTCTATGACATTTATAGATAGAAATATAGATATGGTTTGTGACTATGTTCTGAATTACTTGGAAACACAGTTATTAGGCAGGAAGTGGTAGCTCACTATTTGTTTGATTTAGACACATTGCATCTTACTAGAATAGGTGCTTGGATTCTGAAAAAACACATTTTATGTTATGGGAGAAGAGACTATTGGGGAGCTTCTGTGGTAATTTGGCAATTTGAATTATAATTTTTGCTTTGTTCACCAGACGACTTTGTTAGATAGATTTAGTGACCTTTCAAGAAGGCATCTGAGGGTGAATGGAGAATGAGATGGTTTTATCTTCTTAGCTGACATGGAAAAGGATCTAGGAGAGTCCCAGGGTGCTTTGGACAGTGAGGTGCAGGTTGAGGTGTAAGGGATAGTGTGGGGTGAAAGCGTGTGTGTATGTGTATGTGTGTGCTGTAAGCTGACCAGTTAAGAAAGCAAAGTCTTGAGTAAGATGTTTTTAGTTCAAATGCAAAATTTCAATGAACCTGAATAAAAAATCATAAATGAAACAATTCTACTAAGATGTCTAGTAGAAATATATCTCAAGTGGAACCATTTTTTACGAGTAAGATGTAACAGCAGTTATCACATACCTGAGCTGCAGGAAAGAAATTTTCTTTTTAATAATAGCTCCTATACCTGTTGAAGTCGACCACCACGATGATCGCTTACTCTTTTCTCACCTGTCCATTTCTTACATGGGAAAAATCAATGATTATGGAAGTTATGTAATTTGGCACAGCTAGAGAATTATGCTTCTTGAGTGCAAATCCAGGCTGACTCCACAGCCCACACGCTTAGCAGCCTTACCTACTGTGCAGTAGTGTGCTTGTACAAAATTATCTGTGCAGTACTGAGGACTGTGCAAGATAACTGGTGCAATAGTGAGCTCTGTGCACAGCTGTGTGACAGTGATGTCTGAAATGATCTCCCTAAAATGAAGGAGTGGCCAACCAGGTCAACTTGTGTTATAGTGGGTGAACATCTGGATTCTAGTCCTAACTCTCTTAGTATCCTGCATGTTGCTCCTACTCTGATGTGTTTATTTTACTTTGCAATCATAGTTTCTGCCTCTTAGGTAAGAGGATAGCTACACATGGAACAATGAATGTGCACAGAGGTTAGGGAATGACTTACAAAATTAATGTGCAGAATGTAGTTTGGGGTAAATGTATAATGATCTACACTTTCTTTGTGATTTTGTCCTGGGCTAAGTGTGGGTCTCTGAGGGTGTGTGGAGGGGATTGGGAGAACCACTGGAGGTAACTGACCGGGCAGCTGTCTGTGTGCCCTAGCTTTCTGCTCCCTGGGGAAACTGCCCAGTGGCCTGGCGTTCAGGAAGGTGTCTTATACAGCAACTGGGTCCCAGGCCTAGTTGCAACTGAGTGACAGCACAGTGACAAGGCCAAGGTTTGCTTTCGTCTCTGGAGTTGCTGAGACAGCTGTAGCAGTGACTGTCTTGGGGTCATGGAGACACCTACTGCTTGTTTTGAAGATGACAGCTAACTCTTGTCCTTTGAATTCAAATGTTTGCTACATTTGTGTAAGGGGATAGGGTGGGGGGATAGTGGGAGGAACTTAATGGCAATGGCTGGTGATGAGAGGAGTTAGCTGGATACAGGGTTATTTATTTAGAGAGTTCTAGAATGTCAGAGCTGGAAGTGTTCTAAGAGGTTATGTTCTAGAGCTGTGCTGCCCAATATGATAGCTATTAACCATTTGTAGATATTTAAATGAATCAAAATATAAATCCCAGTTCCTAGGTCACAATAGCCACATTTAGTGTCACACATTTAGTGTCACACTGGTCACATGCAGTTGGCAGGTTACTCTATGGGCAGCACAGATATAGAACATTTTCACCCCCTCAGGAGTTTCTATCCGGCAGTGCTGTTCTGGAGTCTTCTAGATCAACTTTCCGTTTTGCACACGAGAAGGGACTTGTCCAGCTGGCTCGTATTAGAGCTGAAACTGGAACCCAGGTAACTGTCACTTCTCACCTGGTGTTACCATGATGTTTCTTGTTTGTTTATGTCATCGCACCAGAGATGAGGGGATCGTGGTATGAGTATGACCTCTTGCACTCCAGGAGATCATAGTTCAATTATTCATGTAACATACGGCTAGGCCAGTGATTTTCAATTTATTTTCTAAAAAAAGTTTTTTTTTAGAGAAGGGAGTCTTTATCCCCATGAAATCTTGTGGGGAAGATGTGTGTGTATGTGTGTGTTTGTGTTTGTGTGTGTGTGTGTGTGTGTGTGTGTGTGTGTGTAAGTCCTAAGACCTTGTCATCACAGTCTCCACCTCATGGTCCCTTTACCTTTTTGGAACTTTAGGACACACAAGAACACTTGGGGAATTTGTGGTCGATATTCTGGCTTCTTGCTGGTGGCATTTGGACTCTCAGCACTGAAGTGGCTGAAAGGCATGGAGGTGGAGTGCAGAGAGAGAGGAGCCATGGGGCTTATTGCTGGTCTGGTGTTTCAGAAGCTCAGGGGCTGGAGCTAAGGTCCTAATGATGAGAACCATCTCCCATTACAGCACCTGTTTCCCGTGAAGGTGGGGCAGGACAGGACACAGCCAGAAGCCGGGGTGTTTGAAAAACCACTGGTTGATGGCACAACTTTTTTCAGGCTTGCGAGTATTTTCTAGTAGGATTTCATACATTCATCATCAAGTTGCTCACTTGTATCACAAGTATCTCACTCGTTTCTGAGATATTTACTGACTTCCTGTTATGAGGAAATGCTGCACTAATGTTCTCTGGGTGCTAAGGCAAATCCAAGAGACACCTTGTCACGAAGGAAATTAGAGTCTAGTAAGGGAGAGAAGATAAAAATACCAATATTTAGAATACAAGGTAGAAAATGCCAACTGCCCGAAGATGGGTCTGGCATAGTGGGATTCTAGAAGAGGAAGTAATCCCTTCTAATTGTGAGCTTTAAGGAAGGAGCCCTGGAAGAGAGGACCTTTGATGTGAGTATGCAGTGTTCCTTGACTCCAATGTGCCCCATCTGGAGAGAGAGGGCAGGAGGGCCGCCTTAAAGGGAGACTTGTGCACCAGTTCAGGGGAGTGGGGAAGTGTTCGGGGCCAGCAGGCAGTGAAGTTTAGCAGGGTGTGAAGTCATTGCATCTGATTAGGAGAGTTTCCTCTCATCTGTCCCCGACACCGAGAGTAAGATACCGTATGGAAGAGGGGATCAGCTCCCAATCATGCCTCAGTTAATGCAGTGTGTCCTCAATGTCATCCAGAGGTTCTTAGGAGCTGTGACTTTAAGTGGAAAGGATCATAGAATGAATTAGGCCCTCGAATAAATTCATTCAAAATCTGCCAGAATTTTTTTCTCTACAATATTATATTGAAATGATGCCAAAGGCAATGATGTTATTTGAGGACCTGCTATTCTAAGGAGAAAGGAGTTGTGACCAGAGTCACCTCTGTCCTGAAGTCTTTAGGATCCTGACAAGGAGAGAAATGTGCCAAAAGACCAATTTGAAAACTGTCTTTCTTGACAACTTTCTGAACAGATGTGGCAGCCATTCTGAAGGAGGCATGAGAGGCAGCATTCCACGCAGACACCACTGGCAAACGTATGCAGCCAACGTTTTGCAGACATGGAAGGTTCTGGTTTCTTATGCCGACTGCTCTCCACAAGCACTAGAAACAGACGACTCTAAGTGCATGTGTCTTGTATAAAGGGCTGAAGCAAGATGAGTTTTAGATCTAACACTGCCTTTATTCTGACATGAGGAAGACCTTGCATGTGCTAAATATAGAGTAATGGGGGAAATATCAGAAAGTCCCAGAATAGCTCAACTGTTTTCAGAATTTCCAGATTTCTTCCTCCTCCTCCTCCTCCTTTTTTGTTTTTTTCCCCTCAACCCTGCATCATAGCCCTGGGTCATGAATCTAGGTCCTTGGCCTTTATATGGTCCGCGTACAGTCACCTCAAGTGTCTGTGCAACAAGGGCACACCCATTAATATACATCTTTAAAAAAAATCATTCGTGTTGTATGTAACTGCAGTTCATAACTTAGTTTCTTTAAAAATTTCAAGTTTTTTATTGTGGTAAAATATCTCTAGCATAAACTTTACTACTGCAACCATTTGTAAGTGTACATTTTCAGCAGAACTAAGAGCATTCTCATCACTGTGCATTCATCATCAATATCCATCTTCAGAACTTTTTCCATCTTTCCCAACTGAAATTTCAGAGCCATCTGATAGGAACTCCCCATTCTTCTCTCCTCAACTCCGGCAGCCTCCATTCTGCTTTCTTGCTCTATGAATTTGACTAATTTTGATACAACTGATGTAAGTGGAAAATTACTCAGTATTTGTTCTTTTTGTGCACTGGCTTATCACACGAAGAGCAGGGTCTTCAGAACTTGTCCATGTTATAGTGTGCGTGTGTCAGATTTTCCTTCCTTCAAGGCTGAATAATAGCCCTTCATGTGTGCATACCACACTGTTTCCCACGCAGGCATCGATGACCACTTACTTGTGCTGTTTCTGCCATTTGGCTCTGATAAGTAACTCTGTGAGGAGCATGGGTGCACAGACAGCTGCTGGAGTTCTGGCCTCCAGTTCCTTTAGGTATATATTCACAAGCGATGAATAAATCATGTGGTAATTCCATTTTTATTTTTTGGAGGAACTGCCAAACTGTTTTCCATAGTGGCAGAATTTTGCATTCCCGACATCATTGGATGAAGGTTCCAATTTCTCCACATCTTTGTTCGTACTTGCTATGATTATTTTTTCTTGATAATAGTTATTCTAATAGGTGTGTAGTGAACGAATAACCTTTGCACAGCAACATGCCTAGCTTTCCATAGCATTGATTATAAAATGATTTATATATCTCTTGCCCCAGGGAGGTATTCTAAGTTTCACAGAGATGCTGCAAGAATTGACTTCTTTCCAAAACTTAGACAATTCAAGCTGAAATTCTCAAAGCGAATAGAAAAACAGTGATGCGGTAATGTGATGTTCTGTCTAGTTACTCTTCCTATGCTCTGGGACTCGCGACACACCCTCAGTACTTACCATTCATAGGTTTTAACCAGTAGCTTCCAGCTGCAAGCATCTGCACGTCTTTGCCTGCGAACTTTGTCTACTGGCGCTCTCTCGGCCCATGACTGAAACCTTGAGTGCTGGGGGCGTTAACACCCCTGGAAGCAGTTCTCAACTAATGACTGATGGCAGTTAGTGCAGAAATATCCCTGCTGTTTCACTCTTCGGCTGGTCTAAGTCTGAAGCGTGTTTGACACTAGCTCCCAGAGGTCTCCGGGGGATTGAGCTCCACTGGTCCTCGGTGATAAGCTGCTCAGTGATGCACGCTTCACTGGCACCCCTCCCTCTCTGTCTCACTTTCCCAGTTTCATGAATTGTCCTGGAATCACCTTCTAAGAGAATACTTGCACTCATATCTATTTCTCAGCATCTGCTTCTGGAGGGATCCATTCGAAGACAGTCATTATAATGATGACTATGTAGACTTCGTTACATGGTAACATGTCCATAAAATAATATTATATTAAAAGACTATGACTCAATTAAAATTATGTTTCTATGAAAATAAGGATTACACATTTATGTAAATAGTTTTTTTTTTCTGGTAGAAGTATTCTAATGCTATTTTATTGAAAATTATTTATACAGGAAATAAAAATAAATTTCCTTGATCACCCTTGCTGTCTGTATTTGAAAATGTCCTGTCTCTGTTATCCTTAGAATGCAGCCTGTGTTTTTCAAAGATGTCTCATATGTAATATGTTCCTGATTATGCAGTATTTCACCTTGGAAAGATGGCTTCATGTTTGCCTCTGGGTATATTTTTATTTCCAGCTAGGCTTGATTTGAAAAGTTAATTGGGGTGTGACTGTCTATTCTTGTTTTACATATGCAGGGAAATATTTTTTGCCTTTTCCTTTTGTGCTAAGAATCTCATTTGTGAAATACTTGTGGGTGTGCATGCACATAGGTGTCTGGATGTGTGTCACTGTTTATGTATGTGCGCAGATGTGTATGCATGTGTGTGAGTGTACAAGTATGCATTAACATTAGTCTACGTCCTCAGTGGGGAGATCCACACTTGAGGGGGAGTCAGCATTTGAAAGACTCTACCCAGGAGTTAGCATTTGAAAGACTCTAACCAGGAGTTAGTTCAGAAGTAGCTTCAATGAGTACTTCAAACATTGCTATCTAAATTGTACTGAAGTGTTGGTAAAGTAGTATAAGGGATGATAGGAATATGCTTTCATTGATCAAATAAATTGTGTTAAATATTACGTTTGCTTGAAAAGATTTTTGAGGAACTTCAACCCTTGCATGAATAGGGTGTAAGATTCGGGAGCCTAATACCAAAACTGATTCTATGTTGAACCACTTAACAGCAGGAGTTTGTCCTAATACTTCTGTAAAATAAATGTATTTGCTTAAGAGGGAATCTTTCACACAATGTGTGAATTTACATTTCTAAAGGACATCTAGGAGTTTCCTGAACCTCCAGGATACATGGTGGGGTTTGTGGTTGTGTGTGTGTGTGTTTGCTGAAAATAGATTTATACTAAGGGCAGCTGTGTAAGTTTTGCATTCAGTGTAACACACTGGGAGTCATGGGGAAAATGAATCTCCCACTCACCTATGAAAGAGGCTGCAGATATTTACCAATTAGAACCTGATGTGCATTGAACAGACATTTGACTTAAGTCAGTTTGCGATATTTTCTCATTTCCAGTGTAGACCACATCCTCCGATTTCTCATTTCTTTTTCTGGGGTCGTCCGTTCCTAGGTTGGTAGACAATGAGAATGTCTACTCTTTTCAGAAAAAAAACCTCACTCCTAGCCATTCTGAGTGGTGTTATCTGTAGCCCTCAAAACAGCACTGTTCCAAAGTAACCAGCGAGATTGGAGAGACATATCAGAGGTAAAGAGAATTTAGGAGGAGTTTATTAGCTGGCGACAGTATGGAGTAAAACAGACTCAAACCATAGGGTCCTGAACCTAAATAGTGCAGGGTATTTGTAATTTAGTGTTGTTTTTGTAAGTGGTTACAAGAGTAGAGGTCCCACCCTAAACATAAGTGGTTACAAGAATAGCCCAGCAAAAATGAAGTTTTTCTAGTTCCTTGTTTCAGTACTTCTTTAGCTTAAACTATTCTTTCATCAGTTCATCTTTCCAAGCTTGAATTATTTATTCACAAATAACACCACTCGTAAGGCAATATTGCTGTTCAGACTGAGCTTTTTCCAGACTAATCTAGTCCCAGTTCTAGCAAGGCTAAGGATTCAGACCTTGACCCCTGGTCAACTCACAAAATAACATATCTTTCTCTAAAACAAAAGAAACATAAATTTCAGGCACCAAATTCTTGTTTAGAAAAAACTATTTTTTTTTTTTTAAAAGCTGAAGTTTGTTAGTTACACATAGGCTATGTTCTGAGACTTGTTAAATTTAGTTTTGTCTTCATGTTATGAACCAGCTTAATAGTTTAAATAATTTAAATAAAAATCATCTTAAAATAGGGAAACTGCATATAAAACCCTGGTTGTCTTATTTCTCCTGAAAAAGTCAAAATATCTGGCAATGTTAGGCCTGCCCTCGCATTCATCAATAATCATGTGCGTAATAGCTACTTTTAGATAGAGGAATCACTCTTGGGTTTACTACCATCCCCTCCCCCAGCCACTGCATCCCACAATGGGATCAAGTGCTGATTACTCTGTTTTATTGTGCTTTATTGTTAATTTTCTTACAGCAGAATTACGATGATCGTGACATATATGTTGAATTCATGTCTGTATTATAATTGGAACCAAACAAAATCTTGAAAAATGTATATATAACCAAAATGTCCCAATTTTAATTAAAAAATCACTTTATGCCAAAAACTAGAAAGAATTCAAGTTGAATGAAAAAAGACAAATATGCCAATACTGAGTTGACAGAGATGTTAGGATTATCTGACAAAAGTTTTAAATCAATCATCATAAAAATATTTCAGTGTGTAAGTCACAAATAGGCTTGAAACAAATGAATACATAGTAAATCTCAGGAAAGATACAGGAGGTACAAAGAAAACCAAACAGAAATGTTAGAATTGAAAATTCATTAAGCAAAATAAAAGTCTCAAAGACTGGAAGGCACAGAAGCAGCTTCAGTAAACTGAAAACAGGACAATAGAAATTGCACAATCAGAGCAACAGAGAAAAAGTAAACTGGAGAAAAAGAAAAAGAACAGATTACTGGGTACTATAAGAACTATAATGAAAATTCTTACATTCATGCTGTGGGCCTCCAGGAAGGAGAAGAGAAAGAGAGCAGGCTTGAAAAAGTGTTTAAAGGAAAAATGATTGGCTGCTCACCAAACTTAGAAAAATATTCTTTTAAAAAAAGTGTGTGATTCTTTTTTAAAGGAAATATGCAGGCAAGAATGAAGGCAAGTGGGCAAACAGGCAGGGAGGAAGAGAGAGGAGCAAGAAGCACTTTATTTTATTCAGTTGTTCATCATTGGTTGTTTTCCTCATCCTGGGTCTTGAACCTGGAACCTTGGGATGCATGTAGACTATGCCTGGTTTAGCCAGCTAGGCCACCAGAACGTGCCAGGAAAATATTCTTGACTACAAAACAAGAAGCTAAGTAAATTCCAAACAGGGAAAATCCATACCTACATACATGTAGTTAAACTTCTAAAACTAATGATAAAACAAACATCTTGAAAGCAGCAAGAAAGAAGTGTTATCTCGCCTTTAAGGGAAAAAACAACTCAAAAGACAGATGATATCCTTTCAGAAACCATGGAGGCCAGAAAGAAGTGGTACAGTGTTTTTCAAGTGCTAAAAGAAGAAAAAAAAAAAAGACAACCTTTCAATTCAGAATCCCATATCCAGTGGAAACATCTTTCAGGAATGAGGAGATTTCAAGAGAAGGAAAAATCAGAATTTATTGTTGACTGATACACCCTAAAAGAATGCTTCGAGGAAGTCCTCTAAACAGAAAGGGAATGATGGTCTTTATAGGAAGAGGAGAAATAAGCAAGCCTGTAGCAAGAAGGATGCCATCTATAGGCCAAGGAAAAGCCTCATAAGGTAGAAAACCTACAGATACCTTGATCTTAGGCTTCTAGTCCCTAAAATCAAGAAAATACATCTGATGAGGGAAGATTATAGAATTTACATTATGGGGCTTCTGGTTCAAGATGATGAGTTAAGAAGATCCTTATCTCACCTTTTCTAAGAGACAAATTGAATCTATAGCTACATATGAAACTCTCACTGGTGGCAGAAAAGGACACTGTAACTCTCATGGTGGGTGGGGTGTGAATTATAGTCTGAGCTGCCATTCAATCCCCTAAAATGAATACAGTATTGTGAACTAAAGAAATAATAAATATTTGAAAGTTTAAAAAATATTAAAAATTATTTTTTAAAAAAGAACAATAAAAGAAACAATGAGTCTTAGAGTCTATAAAACAGTTACTAGCTTAGAGGATTTGCACTCGTCTTACAAATATTTTTCAATTTTCATTCATGTGATTAACTGGCACATTTGTTGATTGTATAAATAAATGATTGAGTCTTTACTCAGCAAACATTTTATATAGCTTCTCATATGTGTAAGAATCCATACCAAGTCATAGGAACATAAAAGTGAGGATGATATGAAGGGTTGATAATTGAGGCAGGGAGAATTTCTCCCTCAACTCTCTATGTATGAAGTTTATTAAAGAAAAAAGAAATATCCTATTTATTGCAACAATGTTCTGTATTGAAAAAGAAGGAAATAATCCAAATGTCCATCAGTGGAGTGACAGAATAAATTGTTGGTATATTCATACAATGGCATACCAGGTAGGTAGAAAGAGAAGTTCTGTATTCTGCTATGTAGTTATCTTTAGAATTAACTTTAAAAAATACAAGTAAGGTAGGTAAAAGTTCTGAAGCATTCTCTCATATAAAAGATATAGAATGATAAGTTAAAAACAAATGCTAATAAAGTTAAAATGGAGAGATAAATTGAAAACAAATTTTAATAAAAATAGTTATCTAGTGGAAAGGAAAGGAGTAAGATTGTGATCAAAGCTACATTTCTCTAAATATTTGTTTTGTAGACTTGACTTTGAAACCACATAAATGTTTCACATAATTGTAAAACAAAATTCAATTTATAAAGCTAATCCCTAAAAATGAAAACAATAAGAAATAAATTTGTCAAGTTGATTGTAAACCATGAAGATGAAAATTCTTTTCTGTGACTGTAAGACATAGGAATTTGTCTCTAAACTCTTTATAGGATATAGCCTAATGGAAAAAAAATCTTTACAAAACAAACCACCCCTAAACAACAAAAAATTCTAAAATTAATTTCAGTAATCATACTTTTGGTATTAGTGCTGCTATTGTCATTTTGAGGTTATTATGTGTGTATTTTGTGAAAAATAAATGAATAATCATAATTTTATCATTGAAAACTCAGATTTTAACATGAGAAAAAAGAATGCATGAATGAGATTAAGCAAACATTTTTGTAGCTCTGACTTCAAATAGTAAGTATGAACTTATGTGCTTTCTTAAATAAACAAGCAGACTCTTGTCTAGTTGTGTCCATTGAAAAAATCTACAAATACTGACTAATTCAAAAGCAAGGAGGACACTGATGAATTAATGAATCTAGGCAATGATCACTATTGCTAACAGGACACCGAGAAAAATAGACAAATATAATGCGCTCCTTGCAGAAATTGGATCTAAATCGGATCTTAATCTTACCAGCCTTGAAATGTCACTTCCAGTTCACAGGAAACAGTGTAGAGAGGACCAGGTTAAATGATACTACAGTGATACAATAATCAAAAGGCAATCTGGGGAATTCTGCAGAAAAAAATGGCCCAGCTTCTTCAGTAACTAAATTACAAGAACAAAGTGATGACAGGAAAAACTAAATATGTCAATATTTAGGAGCCATATTAATAAATTTCACTGTATGGACTGTGGAAACTGAATTGAATACGTTACTTGTTTAAAAAACTATAAAAGTGGAGAAAATTGAGCAGCTATTGTTTGATATGAAAGAATCAGTGCTAATTTAAAATTTTTAAGATTTAAATATCAATATTATCCATTTGCTTTTAATAAATATAAAATATAAAATATTTAAAAATATTTAAAAAAGCTATTCGAAATTTTTAAAAACCAACAGTAGACTTGCTTTTTTCAGGAGTCCTTGTCTTTCAGAGATACATATGGAAATACTTTTAGGTGGTAAGACATAGATGGAGATTTGCTTCAAAATAATTCAAAGCTGGGGGACAAGTTGGGGTAGAGATGTAACAGGATGAGTCATGAACTGAAAAATTGTTGAATCTGGGGGATGGGTTCATAGGGACTGATAATAATCTCTTTATTTTTGCATATGGTTGAAATTTTTTTTTACAATGAAAGGCAAATTTCAACGAGAGGCAGCCTACTTAATATAAGGTTTACATTCTGAATTAGTTTAGGCTTGATCTGATCATATTTAGGACCTGTCATCTGGTTCCTGTTTCCTTAGATACAACAAATATTATTATAAAAAGAAAAATGACTTTGCTGAGATACTTTTTCCGTAAGCTCCCCCAATGTCAGAAAAACCAGGGCCTGCCAATCCTGTGAAACTGAGACTGGGGTGAGGAGCCCCATGTGGTGAGGGTTGTTAACTGGCTCACTGGGGCTCTGCTTCTACCATTTGGTCTCCGAATGGAGACCTAACAGCCATCTGTGGTTGTGGCTTGGAAATGATGTGGCATCTGAGAAGGAGGAAACTCCAACAGGAGGGCTGTCAATTGCTCACAAACAAGGAACAAAATATTGCCTCCATCTAGCAGCAAGATAATTAAAAAATAATTCTGAATCCAGGATCATGGGTTTTTAGAACTATTAGGAACCATATATCTTGTCTAGTCCATTGTGGTGGACGAAAAAAAATAGATGCCTTGTGAAATGAGGAAATTTGGTCAAAGGTTGCACAGCTCAGGGAAGAGTTGTGAGAAGAGCCGGTATTTCACCGACGTCCAGGGTTCGGGGCTCTTTCCTCCACACTGCACTGGGGTGAGTGGAACATTAATTTACTTCCCTGATCTCAGTCTTAATTTCCCATCATCAATATCATTCATTCCCTGTGGCAGCATGCTGCTCAATGTGGCATTTTCAGCTCCACTAGCGCAAAGGGAAAGGGGCTAGTGGATGGGTTTGGGTGTGTGTGGGGAGTGGTATGACTTTACAGTGGTCAACAAAGTTGACTGAAGGAACTGTCTTAGGGGACGCTGTGACTCCTGCTTGCTAGTGAAGAAAGCTGCTTATCAGAGTATTAGTTTTTGTTGCCAGATCCCAGGAAGGACAAGTGGGCTCTGGAGCCAGATGATCTGAGTTTGAATCCATGATCTACATGGATCATGTACTCGCTAGCTGTGTGAACTTGGATAGTTTTCCTCTCTGTACCTCATTACTAAATGCTATAAAATGATAGCACGTATATGACAGTGTCATTGTGAAGATTTAGTGAGTTGGTATCAACAAAACTCTCAGACCAGTGCCTGGTACCACTCAGTCAATGTTGGCTGTGACCCAAGAAGGGAAACCGGATGCAAGTAGTAGTCATTGGACATGACTTACCACTAAGATCATTAGGTATCTTGGTATTTTCAAATAGGACCTACTTGCTGAAGCTACTTGTGGGGTATGACTTCAGGGTGTTAAAAGTCTCCTTCAATTCAGAGCTGATACAGTGCCTGAAAGTCTCAGTCTTAGATTGTGACATTAAAGACTATGTTGCAATCAAATGTGTTTTTTATAAGTAGTAAACGTAATCATTGAAGCCAGTAACATTTGTCACAATTAATTTATCATCTGAGAGACCTCGTCTTTAGTCAAACCTTCATGGTAGGAAACACAGTCAAGGACAGTATTGAAGGGAGTCTAATGAGTCTCTCCAAAGCAGTTGTAGCAGATACACTGGTGCCCAGTTCCCCATGGCATTCACTTCTGGGCACCAAAGTCTGCTTACTCTAAAGCCTATAAGTTGGTCTGAAGGTGTGTTTCTTTAGAGGTGGGAATATAGCCGTAAGGGCAAGCTGGAAATCTAGGAAAGTTAATGACTCTCGAGTAGTTCCCCAATAATAAGATGGGGAATTGGTGGCTAATATCCCAGCTCCCTAGCTCCTTAGTTGGAATAACTTTGAGGTATATTCTACACGGTTGCCCCAAGTTCCCCATGGGACTGAAATTCCATTGCCAGTCACGGCAACTGGCATGAAAACATACCATTTTGCTGGCCTTTTATCTTTTCCCTTTTCTTTCCTATTGGCTTCCTGGTGTGACTTATAACTAGGCTCCTTGCACAGTGATATTGCTTCTAATATACAGGTGTGTGTGTTTCCCCTACACCAGCAAGCAATGCTTCAATACTGGTGGGTGTCCTAAAATTCAACTCAATACTGACACTATGTACCTGGAGAGGTTCTACAAGGCTGCCCGCAGTTCCGATGCCAGTTGCAAGCCCAGATTGTTACCTGTGCTCCTGACCAACTGGCTAAAAGTTTCCATGACCCCCCCTTAATTTTTTTGCTAAGAGGAACTCAGAAGTCAGGAAACCTGTTTACTCAATAGATTACCAATTTATTATAAAATATGGTAGAGGACATATGGATCAACAGCCATATGAAGAGATACATAGAGTGAGATCCCCTCAAAACTTCTGTCTCTGGAGAATTTGGGCCCAGCACAATGGTTCATATCTGGCTCACCGTTCTGGATTCTTCAGACCGCCTCCTTTTGACGTATAATGAAGGCTTCATTAATAAGCTTGATTAAATTATCAGACACTAGTGATTGATTCAAACTCCACCTCTCCCCCAGTGCGAAATCAGAGGGTGAAGCTGAGAGTTTCACCCCTCTATTTAAGGCTGCTTCTCCGGGCAATCTCCTCCCAGTCTCAAGTGATTTCCAAAAGTCACCTCACTAGCATAATCCCCATCATGGTAGAAAGGCACTTGTTATGAATCACAAGACACTCATTTCACCTTTATAGCTCTGAAGCGATTTTGAGATTTGAGGACATGAAACATTATGACAAAGATGCTCTCTTGTCACTCAAGAAATTCCAGGAGTTTGAGCCCTGTGAATTGGGAGCCATAGATGAAGACCAAATATAGGTGTGTATCATATGAGAAATATATTTTGGTCATGTGATCAAATATATGTTTCTTATAATCACAGTATCATAAACTCAAATCTGTATCTCTGGATCTGCTTTTGGAATAGCCGTCAAGTGTTTGGATGGAGTCTCTCACACCTCTGTTCTTTCTGTCTCTGCCCCACATCTCCAATTGCAATTCCATCACTGAAGTTTAGGGGCTGTTTTTCTGATGTAGCTGCTACTGCCCTGTGGGACAGAGATTCTCTTACCCTCAAATATTTCTCTGGCAATCTCCCTGGGGGTAGATAGGAGTAGGGTATTCAGAATTAATTATCATCACAGAACCTTCCTGAGAAAAGCAAGTCACATCGAATGACATTGGGAAGGGGAAGAAAAAAAAAATCAAAATACGATTTTTCTGCAGAGCTCAAGATATCGATCTCCATTTGACAACTAATTCCTAAATGAAATGAGGAAACTCAGGTTCGAACTAGTTATCTGACATCTCTTATATCAATACCACCGTCACCAAGTTTTGCAATTGATATCCATCCTCAGACTTACTAACCCATATAATGATATTATAATGACCTTATCAAATTTATCAAGCTCCTTTGCAGGTATAGTTTTATACAGAAATGTAAAATACTAACATTTCTAAATCCTTTAAGTACACAATGAATTGAACAAGTATTTTTTCTTTCTTTTCTTTCAAGGTGAGGGTACAGGGATTAATGAAGTCAAGCAGGCAGACAGGCAGGAAGAGAGAGGAGGAAGAAACATTTTATTTATTTTATTTAGTTGTTCACCCTGGCTGTTTCCCCTTTCTCCTTGCCCTGGGTCTTGAAACTAAGTTCTTGGGATGTATGTGGACTATGTCCAGTGGCCTAATCATAAATCAACTAGGGCTCTCCAAGAATAAGCATTTTATGAAAATTAATGGAATAACGTACAGTTTGAAGTTCAATATTACTAAAAGCTGACTAAAGTGCTATAGTATTTATACAATGATGACAAGGCCAAAATAAGTAACTTTGAAAGTAATCTCTTTTAGATGAAGCTTTACTAATTATTTTCATAAACTCCACCCGCCTCTTTACAAAGCAATGGCAGTGCTTACTAAGTCTTATATAAAGAATGAATCACTGAAACCTTCACATTACTCAGTGTTCATGTAGTGATTATTTTATATTTCACCATGGGCTCTAAGAATTATCAAATAATCATAAAAATCCCTGGGTCACCTATCTATCCCCAACACCATCCTACCCCTTGCCTTTAAAAGAATGTTTGAAGGTTTTTTCAAGTATATAATTATGATATTCTTAAATGATTACAGAGTATAGATGCACAAATTCATCGCTGATTCAATCATTGATGAATTTAAAAATTCTTCCACTTAAAATCCATTTATACCTTTTTTCATTTGCAAATTTTATTAAGCAGTAGCCACTGTATCTGAGGTCTTATGCTAACTGTGTCTCTACAGCAGTGAACAAAACAGATTCAGACCCCAGCTGGCTCAAAGAATAGAGAATTCTACACCAGACATTCTAGGAAGATTTCTGTGATTATACTGAGAGGGAGTAGAATACAGAACCCCAAAATGTGCATTGTTTTGAGATGAAGGCAACTAAGACCTATCAGACTCAGGAAAAGCTTTTACCTCTCCCTTAACTAAAAAAATTTGGGGTGCACCCTGGTAGAGCAGAAGTTAGATTCTTTGCCTCCAAAAGAGCACAGTCCACACACACTTGGGTTCAAGTCCCAGGTCTTGGGGGAAACAACCAGTGTAAACAACTGAATACAAATAAAATAATGATGTTTCCTACTCCTCTCTCATCCTACTTGTCGGTCTACTGCCTTCATTCCTGCCTGCATCTTTCCTTTGGAAAAAAAAGAAAGAATTTAGATAAGGGGCCTGTCCCAGGAAGCGATCTATGATCAGAGATAACTTTTTATATCAGAAAGATTTATCTACAACAGGACAAACAATCAATTGACCAAATGTTTTCTTTTTCTCATCTTCCAGTAAATCGTCTTCTTCCCTTTTGAAGCTTCAAACCTCTACCCGCTTCTCCTTAGCTTAGGAGGGCATATAAGCCTTTAGCTTGGCCAGTCAACCTTATCACATGTGTATACATTTGCATACCTGCTTTATATCTTAAGATATGCTGTCCCTGCATCAGGACATACCTAATCACTGTAGTTCTCCATGGTCATAGTATTAAATTGTTCTTTTTCCTCTGTCTGTCTGTTTGATGATGCCTTGATTATTCAACCAGCCCAAGAAGAACCAAGAAGGGTAAATGGAATTTTTCCTTTTGGTCTCCACAGCAGTACAATATGTTGTAACCATGTGGATATAAAGATACATGCACTAGAAAAGAGAATGGAGGTTTTGTATTAATACATCTGAGCTCAAAAAATCCAAAGCTATAGCCTATACAGGTTAATATGGTTAGATCATACTATGAAGTGTGCCAGTCCCTGTCTGGCAAGCAAGGTGGCTGCTCATGGAAATCGGTCTGTTAGTCCACTTCTGTTTTAATGTTGTTTTTGGTAATGAGAGAACAGAGGCTTCTGCCAAGACAAAGTTTGAGATGGCCATGTCCTAGAATTCTGATGTCAAGTTGGGAATTCAGAAATTCTTCTTCTAATCCTTGGATCCCAAGAAGAACAGATGGATGATCATTCCTTATCTTTTCTTGCTGAGAAAATGGAGCAGGGACTCCTGAGGAAGATCTGCTGTGCACATTGCTTAGTGTTGGAAGTCTCTATCGTGGGCTAGGTTGTGGGGAGAGCTGAGTCCTCACAAAGGGCAAACTAGTTCATCTTCATCAACATGCTTTTATGATAGCAATTTCTCTATCTCTTGTTCTCTTCTATGTGGTCAGAGGTGGGTAATCCACGTCTGGTGATTTAGATCTTTCCATTTCTCTGTCTCTGGGAAGTTGTTGACAATGAAGGAGGGAATCTGAACTCATCTGTACAGGCGAGAGTGATAGAGCAGATTGTCCTGAAGAAATTCTGAATGACTCACACTTGAATGAACTTTCTGTTCCCATGTTCTTGTCTCCATTATAACAATGTTGGTGTCTTAATATAGTTGTTTTGTACATATCTTCATAATGACTACCCAATACACATCATTTTTATAACCATTTTTGGAACATGAATTCCTGTAGGATAGGAATTGCATAGTTTTTTCTTAGTCTCTCCAGTGACCAGCATAGTACCTGGTCAATATCAGTGCTCATTAAGTATTTGCTGAATGAGTGAATAAGGGAATACATCTGGATGCTCAACAGTGTGAAATCAGGACTCTCTATATTGGTGGTTAACATGGCCACTCTTTGCACTGCTGACTGGTCTGAGCACAGTGGGCCTACTCTGCTTTTCTGCATCGTGCTGCTATTCAGGGTATTGCCATATCCCAGTGTCTCCAACAGAGCTGCTTTTGAGTTTAAATGAAAAAATTGCTACATTATTTCAAATGATTGTGAAATAATAAAACAAATAATAACCTCAAATGCCAGAAAACATTATTTTCATTATTTTCATACAGAAAACAGTTTACAAGATTTAGTTACAAAATATACACAAAGGAGAAACTGATGTTATAGATAACACATGCCATGTATTATTATTATTATAGGAAGAAGAATATTTGCCATTTAGCAGTATGTGGTCAAGATAAAAAATATCTTGTCAAGTAAGCCAGGGCATTTTCTCCCTGTTAAGTCATAGGATGGAATGATTTATTGATTATAACATTTAATGGCTATTTTTCCTGAATCAGTTCTTGTTTAAATAGGGTAAGGTGGAAAACTAAAGTCATTTGGGGCTTTGGAAGATCTGGGTATAAGGGCATAAAGAGATATGCTCGTCATGGTTTAGAGTGTACACCAGGGACAGAAATTTTAGGTTTCTGATTTTATCTATTAGGACTGCGTGTGTTACAGATGTAAATAACAGAAAGCTCCCAATAATAGTGGATTGCATAGATGAGTGTTTATTCTCTTCCATGTAAAAAGTCTTTAGGTAAAAAGTATGGAATTGGCATAAGGATGCTTCTTTTTGCTTTATAGTCACTAAAACTGGGCTTCTAGTAAAGTTTGCCTCATGGTTCCAACATTGTTGCTGGAGTTCTAGCCCTCACATTTCATTCTAAACAGTAGGAAGGAGGAAGGGAAAAAGACTTCTCTTCCTGTTGAATCTGTTCTCTTTAAAGGAATTTCTGGAAACTCCCAGATAATGATTTTCACTTACCTCTTGACCACTCGTAACAGTCAGAGACACTGGAAACACACTGTCTTTTAACTGTATATTTGTGGATCCATATAAAACTTGTTTGTTACCAGGGAAATGAGGATATTGCTGCTGAGTAGCAAATCTGCTGTTTCTGCTACTGAGTGAAACTGACACATACAGCTACAAAGCATACTTCTTGAAATTATCAGATAATCAGAGTACTGACATAAAGAAGAAAAAGCACTCCAAAATGTGCTCCTTTGGCATGTAGACTATTTTGAGCTGAAGGTGGCAATTTTATTCTATTTACTTCTAAGTTCTCAGATAAGCCTTAGTGCAAACCTTGTATGCTGTCTTTAACAGGCTGTTACATAGATGTTTATGATTAAGATTCAGCAGACCAGGGGAAAAAAAAAAAATCTATCCTTTAGATACCTAAAAGAATTTAGATCGGAGGCCTAGATTAGAAAAAAAAAAGTTATTACCAGAGTTAACATTTAAAAAAAAATTAAACATCAACTTTTCATTATTCTGTGAATTATCTTTCTTCCCTTTGAAGCCCCAGGTCCCTCTCATTCCTTAGCTCAGGACGGCATGTAAGCCACAATTGCCAGCTTTGTTCTTGTGTCTCATATCTCTGGGGATCCCGTGCATACAAAATTAAATTTGCTTTTCTCCTATAAATAGATTTTATGCCAATTTAACTATTAGTTCAAAGAACCAAGAAGGGAAGAAAGGAAAATTTTCTGCCCTGACAGCACCAATGGGAATACGCATGTCTAGGTGCTGCAAACATGAGTGCAACTCATGTTTGTGACCACAGTGGATGTCAGAGTACTCTCTAGGGAAACATCAGGCTGTTGATCTCTTGAAAATCCCATGGAATAATTGATATTATGTTGATAAATTTACCAGAGTTCAGGGTTTGATCTTCACTGCTGCAGGGATTGAAATTTAATTTTTTGTCAGCAGACCACGAGAGGATTCGACTTCCAAAGAGAAATTCAAATGATTCTAAGTTAGAGAGAAAAACAGAAATCATAGATGTGAAAATGTTTATTAATTTGCAATGAGAAATAACTGTCCCAGATATTTGCTTGGTAGCATGGTACTAGTGAAAAGACTAGATAGTCACCTGAATATTTAATGAAATCGGGCTAAAAAGTAAGGATGAGATTGCCAGGAGACCAGAGGCCCATCTAGGAACTTATCTTCCTCCTTTTCCGGTCAGTTCTGGTCTGGTGTCCATGTGGCCTCCTTTCTTCTGTGTCCATGACTGCCCTCCTCATCTTCTGGGACACTCTCTTGGGAGTTCTTGAGCTTCAGTCAATTTATAGCAAGTCTTGTAGGCTTGGGAGCCGCTCTGTCTCTTCAAAGTTCAGATTTTATGTATCTCTGCTCTGACCCAGTATGCATAAGAGTTTAAATTTTAACTCTTAGAGGGAAATTTTATTCTACCTTCCCAGGAGATACCCCGATATAACAGCGTAGGCTGTCACATAGACATTTAGCATTAAACCCAGAAAATGAACACGATCTTTCATAGTAGAGGATAATTTGTCAGTCTAGTGTTGACTGATAAGACTTAGCAAAAAAATGAACTTATTAATGTCTGTAAACAGGAAGTCAATGTGTGAAAATGTAAAAGCAAGGCTGAGTCATTCAAGACACCAGGAATACAACTGTTCAGTCAGCATGCACTTGACACTCAAATAACTCTTAAGACAACATATGGGAGAGTAACTTCTCAGGTATGTCTCAGTCATCTTTTGAAATGACAAGACTTTGAGAGACCCGAGTACATTACCATCAGGCAGGTTGAGCGGTCCACCTTTCCCCTGGTCAAGTGTGTATCCTCCACAAACTAAGAACTTAAAAAGAAGAGAAGTAGCCCTGATGGGCCAAGAGCAGTTCTCCTTTAATGCTGTTCTGAAACAATTAAGCTCTGAAGCACAGCTGTTCCTATCATTTCAGGGTGAGCTAGAATTTACTACGTGCTCAAACTGAGAGTCAGAAGGTAGGACTAATTCTGCTACCTGGTTCTAGATGGATTTAGTTGCTTACCTAAATTAATACTGATTTATTTGATGTAGTATATTTGAACCTAAGTGTCTTTAGGACTGTCACTTTCTCTTAAACTGAGTGGGCATAAAGCATGAAGACTTTTTTCTACATCTGTGGGAAGGACAAATGTGCTCTTTACATAGTCATGAAGAAGGGGGAAAGTATGGTAAATCAGAATGACAAAAACAAATTATTTTCCCCTAAAACCTTTGAACAATTTTAAAATCTGGATTTTTGCCTCATTTAGATTCTCAACTTATCTTTGAGGCCACAGATGGAGTAAAATAATCTTTCAAAGACAGAACTCCTCAAACAAAAATAGAAATGCTATATTCTATCAGGCTATGTTGGGAAGAGATTACTATGTTCAACAAAATACGCCTTCTCTGAAGGTAGGGGAGATGCTTTTTGATCGTGGGCACCATCATTAGCTGCTTGTCAAAATACACTGTTTATCTTCCAGTTTCTGAGCTGTTAGATTTGCCAAAACAATTGACTGAAGCTTCCTCTCTGGCAGTCTGATCTGATTTGACTACTGGATATGAAAAGCATGGAATCTAAAATAAAAACACAGCTCTTGAGTTTTAGTGATAACCTCTCAGGAGACTCACTAACTGCGATCAAGGGACATCTCAATAGTTGTTTTACTAGATTAAAGGATTTTACAGTGAAGTGTTCCACAGATTTGAAATTTAGATAAAGTAGATACAGAATTCACTTTAATGGTGAATCCAGAGTCTCCACAATTTTTTTTCTTTGATAAAAACATAGTCTGGGATTTTGGTTCAGAATCAATCTATTTTTAACAAATCAAAACGACACACATTGAATATTTAAAGTTTTTTTCTCCTTTATTCTCAAAGCAGTGCTATAATTTTAATTAGCTTTCTTTCTTTTTAACCAGTGTTTGAATTTTTTAGGTGTTTATGGTAGAGCAGTGCTGGTTCATGGTTTCTTAGAACCATGACAAAAAATAAACAACTAAAAGTATGCATTTCTACATGGATATAAAAAAAATTCTGTAGCTCTACCTGGAAATGAGCACTATTTATCCTCTGAGACACAATCAGTGATTGAAATGAATCCTTTGATTTTTGACTGTTGGAGAAGCCTGAACGACTCTCCCATTCTCTGCCTACAGCTTAGAAATGCTGCTACTCCACTGGCGACCGCCACGGTCTAGGACCGCTGAGAGATGCCAGCGCCCTTGCGGAGGCCTTCAGTCATCAGCTCACAGAAAAGGATTTATGGTACTGATCGCTCTATTTTATAAGCTGCTACAAAGGATTTTCATTATCTGTGACTCTTGCATTTGCCCACTGATCAAAATCAACTGAACTGCCATTAAGCAGCACAGGTTTCCAGACCCACGTCAAGCTTAGCCGATTTGAATTTCTGAACAGAGGGTAACCTGTATTACCATCATCTCAGGGGAGCCTGATGCAGTGAGGGGCATGTGGGAAACACTGTGGATTGTCCTAAAGAGGGTAATGGAAGAAAGCTTTTTACAGACTCAGTTCCAGCACCGGCGGCCCTACTTTTGGGAAAAGAGTTCATTTTTATTTCTTAGATGTTTGTGTTGTTTTACACAGACTCAAGTGAAGCAGGGAGCCAAATGTGGTTCTTTCTAGTGAAATTATAGGGAGAAAAGTATCTACATTGGGTGTTAACTACACTCCTGACTTCTTTTCTCTCTCACTCTCATTTATCCTTTGCCTCTTCACCAAATTGATTTAAGTTTCATATTTTGTTTTATGGAAGGCATTTTGATACATTGCTTAAAATTTTGCTTGGAACAAAATGTGACATAAATAAATAATAAGTACTATCCCAAATATTTGTATAAACCTTGGTGATTCTTACTTGAGTTGGGATATTTGGATTTACTGTTCCTTATTTTAAAAATACGTTTTAGAATGATCCAGCAGGAATCACAACATAAATCTGATGGAAGGTAGTCCCATAGCTATCTTAGTGACTGCTATGCCCTTTTAGGGTGGAATGGCGGAGACATCATTTGTTGTATCTTATTCCCATAAAAGACAAACACAGAATCTTCTACATTTTATTTAGAATGAGTTCAGCATATTAGAAATATATCAGTTATGTGTGAAAAAGAACTTGATTCTTTAGCAAAATCAGTCCTAAGGGAACAGGAATAGATCCCGACTGGGCTTTGCTTTAATGATATACAATTACATTTGAAGATAAAGTAATCTGTCTGTAAAGCATATTATGAATAGAGTAAAACAAAACTCAAGCAACGGAAAGATCCAAGAGAAGAATTGGTGGTCTCAGTTTTTATGAGTGCGGGCAAGCTTGCTTTTGATCCAAGCCTGGTATTTCTTGGTCAGTAGAGTGTAGATTCCAGGTTTCTTGGCATTGCCACATTTATAACCTCCAGAGACTAAGGCATAGAGGGCACCTTTGCAGACCAAGGGACCACCTGAGTCACCCTGAAAAGAAAGAAAAGGGCAGATACTTGGTGAGAAGCTGTTGAGCTTTTTCGACCACCAACTACTGATTACTCAAAAGATTATTATCCGGGACTTGGGTTTCTTTGGATCCAGAAGAGATCCTGACACATTCCCTTACTCTACGTAGGTTGTGTGTCTGTGTCTCTGTCTAGGATCGTGTTTCTATTCATCTGAATGTCTGTTAGTATCTCACTTTGCTGTCCCCATTTCTGTCTAGGACTATATATATATATAATATAATATAATATATATAATATATTATATAATGTATATAATATATGTAATACATATTATATACTGATTATATATATAATCAAAGGATGTATATACATATAAGTATATGTATATACATCCTTTGATAATTAGTGACTATTGAATTTTACTTATTAAGGAGTGGGTAGACATAAAGTTTGAAATAACCCCCTGAAATCAAAGTGATTTTTTAAATTTGAATTTCATTTTGGTTCTTCTGGATCTGGAGTCGCATTGCTATTAAGACTGGTAGAAAAGAATAAAATACAGTAGTAAAAGTCTTGATGGCAGGGACTTTGTCCACTTTAGCATCCTCATATGACCGAGCTTAGTGTTATGCACGTATAGTACATTTAGGAAATATTTGCTCAATAAATAGATTCTTGAAGCCTCACTCGCACAGCAAAACATATAACTCACATTCCATCAAAGGAAATGAGGGTTATCGAAGAGACCCGCATGGCCTTTCAGATATTTTCAAGCCTTTGCCTCTGCTGCCACTCACATGGCCAATTGGCCCGAGAGTGGGCTCTTGGGAGGAGGATCTTGGTGCACCGCAGACACACATAATCTTCAAAATCAGCATCCCCTCCCACCAATAATGCTTAATATCGCTTAGAAAAGGTAGTCTAATACGAAAGTCAATAATCCAGCTGTGCAACCTATTTGCTTCCTATAAACAAAACAACTGTTTATTCAGGAAACAAAAGATTTTAAAAAATAGAATGACAGCTCTTTTTTTTAGTCAGTGTCAAAAATTATTTAAGAAGCATGTATTGCATCTTTGAGCCTTTGTCATGAGTCTTACATGTTTTCTCTATCAATTAATTTAAACAATGGTTCTTTTTTGGGGGAAGGAGTTATCTTTTAATGAACATTAGTGACCTCAGAGTTGGTAGATTTTCTAAGGGTGCTAACTACCCTCAGAAGAGCCCTGTAAATGTGATCAGATACAGTTTAGTATTTTGATTAACGACCATTTAATGAGTCCTTGTGGGGCAGTTATTATGAAATGCTCATGGGGAAGTATTTATGACTCACTCACATTGGTAGGTGGGAAAAGAACAGAGAACACAGAATGGAGAGTAAGGTTGTGGAGATGTGATACTACATTCTCTGTGCCTCCCTGGCTCTGTGCGCCGAGCAAATGGGACTGTGATGGAGCCTTGACTGTAGTACAACGGCTCCGGGAGTCCTGTTGGGCGACTGGCTCTTACCTGGCAGGAATCCTTCTGACCTCTGGCATCTCCTGCACAAATCATGTCTTCTGTGATAATAGGCTTGTGGTTGTAATAATCTCGGCTGTTGCAAAGTTTTCGACTTATGACAGTAACAGTGACTTCTTGCAGGGTATCAGACAGACTTAATGTTTCTGCATTGGTGGCTCCCCAGCCAGTAACCTGGCATTTTGTTCCAGCTCTAATATAAATTTTTGATCTTAGGCAGAGCAGCTGGACATGCTCGTTGAGAGTTGCGGCCGTGTGAAGCTAACAGATTGAAAAGAGAATAAGTTAGCCTTGGTCCCCAGCAGTATTCTGCTATGAGCCCGAGCGATGTGTGTGTGGTCCCTCTGTTCTAGGAGGCTGTCTCTCTTCTGGAATCTACTTTGGTGGTAGCCTGCAGCTGCTTTTGTGGTTATTGCTTTTCTGAACAGGCTCTCCATTTCCCCTAGAGCTCAGAGATGCCTGAGGAGAGAGCTTCCATGGAGCAGGAATTTCGCCCAGTCTCAAGCAGACTGACGATCGCTCCACACTGGGCGGTTTCTGTGGAACAACATCCACAGGTCATGACTCCCAGGGCTGGGCTGTTTCCTGCTGGATAGGACCCGTGAGTATGGTCTAGGCTGTTTGGACGACATCCGCTATGGTCTAGACGAAGTTGTAACTCACTTCTGAGCCCCCAAAGTCATTTGGTTGGCTCTGTTATGTTTTTCACTTGCTAATGATAAAAGCATTTGGGGAAAAGGGCTTTCAATGTTGGGATATTCCCCTCCCACACATTTGAGTGTCAGAGTTGTTTTCCTTGTATAAGCAGCCCTGATTTGCTTGTGATAAATTCTTGTTTCTTTCAAGGCAATATATGGAGTGAAATAGGCCCTTCGAGAATGTGTCAAATCACCTCAAACATGGAGAGAGTGCTACTGAAGTAGTTTTGAATCAATGCTTTAACAACTGAACTATGCTGTATAAAAATCTTGGAGAAATTGGAGGAAGGCGATGGTACATACCTTAACCAGCATGATATCATCTGGTTGAGGATATGAAGTAAATCTTGAGAATGGTATGAATTTTTTAATCTCAAATATTTGTTTGGAGTCCTCATGCTTTGAGAGGGAGTGTGCTCCCAAAACCACTTTGGAAGAATGGCCCTTGGATAAGCTGGAAAAAAGAAGCAAATAAGTAGAAACAATATAATGATTCCCAAATGCCCCAGGGGGAGCAGACATGGTGGGGAGGGTCATATGCTAATAGAACAACCTGTCCAGGTTTAGATGAAGATGCACGGTCATTACATGATTGTCAAATACGCACACGTGTTCTGTGTCTGCCATTAGAAAGCTGGTTTGGACAGGAAAGGAAAGATGAAAGATCAATGCTAATTTGGAATGAAGATTCTTAGAGTAATGGCTATTGAGAACTCCATTGTGGAGATTTAGGGATAAATCAGATGAAGAAACACATGAACAAAAAAGGTTCCTGGTCACATAGTCTAGTACAAGTGTTTCAATAAGGCTACTATAGTCAATCTGACTTACTGTATCATGAATAAAATTACATGAACATCTAGTTATGAAAACAGACATGATTTCTGGAAGATCTTGCCATCACACCTTGCAGCATTTGCATACTTCAAAAATATACCATTTTAATGTGTGTTTTTAGGAAACCACTTGAAAGATAATTTTTAATAAGGAAGGTAAAAGCCCCTCACTGTGTCTCAAGTACAGGCTATGAAAGCCACGAACCCAGGTTTGAGACCCAGAGATAGGAGAAAGTAAGAAAAAAAAGAAAAGAAAGGAATCTATCTGGGGCACCCCCATGACTCAGTAGCTAAAGTGAAACCTATGTAAGGCCGGAGGACCCAGGTTTGAGACTTGGGGTTGGGAAAAGAGGGGAAAAAAAAGAAGAAAGTTAAAAAAAAATAATTATAGGCACACCCTGGTGGAGTAGTGGTTGGGTCATTCGCCTCTGGGGGAGAACAAGCCACATACCCCTAGGTTCAAATACTGGGTCCGGCGGGGAGACAACCAGAGTGAACAACTGAACAAAAAAATAAAATTAAAATGTGTCTTCTTCCTCTCTAAAAAAAAATAATAATTATAATGATATTAATTTGTTTACATATAACTCATTGTCACTTGAAAAAGGGATCAAAGCAGATTACAATAAAAGATACATATCATACATACAGATTAATAAAGATGAATAAAAATTTTAAAGAGTACAGGAACATAGAGAAAAGGAAGAAAGTTTGCTCTGGTGGCTTAGGTTTCTATATGGCAGCGCTGTGACTGCTGGGAATATCTATTTTTTGGTTTCTACCAAAAGACTTTATTTTAGTTTATTTTTGGGAATTCCAGCTCTATTTGTTGAAAAGTTTGCCTATTGCAAAATCATGATGGGGATAAAATTTCTCATAGGATGTGGATTAAATTTCCTAGGATTGACTCAAATTCAAATTCAACATACTCACTACATCCAAAGTTTTGGAGGGGAAGACATGTAAAATCCCCAAGACTAAGATTCTAAAGAAAAGATGGAAATGTGTATAAACAACGTGAGCAAGGTGGTGAGATACAAATGTGGGTGTGGAAGATGAATGCTGACTAGGGAAAGGGTACTGAGAAAATGTCTGGATTTCCTTCATCTTTTGCCAATTTCTGTGATTAGCTAGTGCCTTTGAAATATCTTGGCTCTTTTTGTCCCCACTGGGACATATTAATGCTAAAAACAACCCCAGCAGACCAAGAGTGCTTTCTGAAGTTTCCATTTTTGGATGCCCTTCAATTATAATTTGTACTACAAAGGTCAATATTTTCTGTCCATAGCATGCTCGGAATTACCTGAGTTCTAAGATCCCACCTCTTTAGCTAAACCTGGGTCTGAATTCACACCGAAAAGAAGTGATGATACCATTTGTATAGTAGTGTTTCTTCATGGTGGTCTTTGGACCATCTGCTTCTGAATCATCCAGAGGTGTCTGTTTAAAATGCAGTTTCCTGAGTCCCACTCTGGGCTTACCTGGAACAGAATTACGTGCAGAGCAGAACTACAGCATCGCTACGTGGTGTTTTCCTTGTCTGCTGAAGACATGCATAAGCATTGCCTCTGTGAAGCCTAAAGATAACTCTTCTCAGAATCATTAAGACTGAAGGACTGTTATGTTCCCAACACAGGTATATTCAGCTAAAGGTGACACATGTCACAAATGAGGCAATCAGGACCCAGACCCATTCCATGACACCTCTGGAGTCTCTGTGCCAAGTCCCCCTAGGCCTCTCAGTTCTTCTAGACCGATTCCTCCAGGTCTAACAGTCGAGGCAAGGTCCCTCTTTCTTGAAATTTCTTTTGCCTAAGAGTAGGGAAGAACTTGGCTGTCAGAGGGAGGGATTTTCCTAATTCTATCCCATCAACAAGATTGGTTCTTCATGGTCCTCATTTATTACCCTGGAAGCTACGGATAACACCACCACCAAGTAACATGTACTTAGTTATTGTGGTGTGCCAGGTTTTGTGTTAAGCATTTTAAAATATTTTCCCTCATTAAAATCTCACAAGAGTCTGTGAAGTCTATATAATGATTATGGCCATTTTGCTGATGAGGAAATTGAGGCTCAGGTAAACAAACAAACTTGAGAAAGCTCCAGAGTTATTTAGTGGAGGTTCCAGGAGTCAAATGCAGGTGAGATGATGAAGACTCAGTTGCTGTGAATCGGAGTTGAATTTTGCAGCATTCTCCTCTGGGAGAATGGAGTGACTGTGATGGAGGAAGGGCCTGTGGGAAGGGATCCGGGGAGGTTTCACTAACCACTGACTCAGCAGAGGAAGGAACCAGTGTGCTCAGGGAGGAAGGGCCATGGGGAAGATTCAGGAGGACAGTGGATAAGAGGTGGTGAGAGTTAAAATGCTGAAAATAGGGAGCTTTTTATTAGTTTACTTTTCATAATTGGTGTGACAGCTAATAAAGGTCTGAAATATGGAGGGAGTAAGCACGTGGCTGGTTACTGAGAAGGGAGCATCCCAGATTTGGCCTCCCTCACCATTTTGCTGAGAGAGGAGCCTGGGGTTAGTAAACTATTCCCAGGGGTATGTGGGAGAACATTTGTGGGAAGTCACCATTGAATTACTTCATAAATATTTTGGATTTCATAAAGCTTAATATTTTTCTAAGCACCAATCCGCCTACATTTTTACACCCAAGTGTCCTGTAGAGGAAATTTGAGATACATGTTCTGAAGTTCTTTAAACTTTAGCCATTTCAAATGATATTTAGCAATAGTGTGTGCGTGTGTGTCTTTAAACGCTCAACACTTCTCTCGTCTATTTATAATCTCTTCCCCAAATAGGTAATTTGGTGGTCTGTGTCTATTGAAACAAGTTCTTTTGGCAGAATTTAAAGTTTAACTTAATACCAGTTTTCTTTAGGTAGCACTTTATGGATTGTGAGGAACTTCACACTGTTTTCAGCTTTGAAAAAAAAAAAAAGTCTTATTTATTCCCTTCTTTCCATCCAGTATTTGTTGAGCATTTGAAATCCAAGCTCTGTGTGGGGAGGTCATAGTCCATTTGAAAGTATATCATAAGCATATTTGAAAATATGCATATTTTGAATTGAATGAACATTTATTAATAATCTGCTTAGTGGGCCTAATCGGTCCCCAGGGAAAGGACAGAGTTGATGCAGGGACAAGGGTGATGTAACATAAAGAGGGACCCGGGGGAACAAAAATCCCACTTAAATGAAGTAGCTAGATTAAATTGGAAATTAGTGATTTGCTATTCAGAAATCTAACAGTAAGTTCTCACTGTTTATCGGCATCAGAATTTCCAATTTGTGTTCCATTTCATTAACATGGGGCAAACTAAACTCCCAAAACATGCAGAATTAAGTCAGTTTGGTTGGTCCATCAGTTGATGGGGAGCTCTAAGAGCAAACCCTAGTGGTCAGGGAAGAGTCTTAAGTGCTGTAATGTTTGTAAGGAAAGGAGAAGGCCTCAGCTCTTCTCAGTTTATTCTGGAAGGAAACTTAAGAAACATAGCAACAACAACAGAAAAACAAACCAAAAACCAAATCCTCCCAAACCTTGACCAACAAAATAACAACAAATACTAAATTAGTTTCCTAGTGCTCTCCTTTTGTGATGATTGCAATATCTTGTACTTTTAAAGCTGTAATAAGAGAACCACAGGCTGAAATGAAATTTGAGAGGTTCAGTTCTGTCTTCAAAACACTTTTACTCTAAGTATCCTGGAGGGTAAAAATCTCTCTTTTCTCTCTCTTCCCTCTCCTCCCCTCCTCTCCTCTCCTTCTCTCCCCTCCCCTCCACTCCCCTCCCCTCTCCTTCTTCCTCCTCCTCCTCATTCTTCCTTCCTCTCTTCTCTCTTCTCTCTTCTCTCCTCTCTCCTCTCTCCTTTCTCCCCTCTCTCCCTCTCCCTCTCCCCTATAACTCTCTCTCTTTTTTTTTTCCTACCTGGAAAAGTCATACAGACCAAAACTGGGTCTCAGACCACTGAGGTTGGAAGTGGTGCAGGAAGAATTCATTTAAGAGTCTAAAAATCCATTAACCACACAAGTTCTGCATACTACTACTGCAACAAAAGAGTCACTGAGACTTTTTTGTTCTTACTATGAGCCAAACATGCTCACATATTTAAATGGATATAATTTAATCCTCGACCGCACGAAGCAGGTTACTATCACCCACTTGTAAAGTGGGGCAGCTGCGGCAAGCTTAGGTTGCCCCATTTCCTCAAGCACAGCAAGACCTAAGGTCAGGAAACCACCGCCTCATAATCACTGTTCCTGCTTTTCCCTGGGAGGGAACTTGGTTTCACCAGAGAGCCTACTGGGGAAAGACAGCTCAGCTCTCCCCGGAAAGGAAAACCCAGAAAGTATGGAAATGCAGAGGGTAAGTAAGTCCCACCAGTTGGTCAGTTATCGCAGAAGCTAACGGTAGATCAAATTCTTTCCCGGAAACGGTGAACCTGTCTTCCGGGCAACTTGAAGGAAAAATCCGGACTGCGAAACTACGTACTCACCGAGAATAGCAATGGGCGGCTGTCAGCACCCACTGCTGATGGATGAGAACTCCCCCACAGATGTGATTGCCATTATTTTGGATGGAGGCCATAAATGGCCTGGAATGAGGGGACACTTCTCTCCCTCCGATTATTTCTATACTGAAACCTACAAAAGAAAGCAAAAGGTTTAACATAAAAGATGCAAGCAGATGAGTTGATCGAATTCTTCTTCTAACAGTCACCATATCATTTTCAAAGATGGAAAAGAAACACCCTACAGTCACTTACTAGCTACAATTTTACAAATAAATGGTTGTATTTTACAATATAGTTTAGAGGATAGAAAGAGTTGTGAAAAGTCACTTTCATTTATAATGTAACAAGGCAACCAAAATAGGTAGGCATAGGAGATACTTACACTCTGGAGTCATATAAGCTGCGGCTACCAGGAAAAATAGATGAAAAGAAAAGGCAGTCATTTTGAAGACTTAGATTTAAGAACCCCAGATGAAATACTCTGCAGAATACTGAAGGTAGACAATTCTGAAGACTGAGTCTTCAAGTTTTAACTTTCTCACCACAGATGTTCTAGGGTTAGTGTTTTTCACACCTAAGTTTAAAAACATGTATCAGTTTGGGGGCGTTTCAGATCTAAGCTTTTAGCACTTTCGAGGGCAGGGGAGAGAGAGCTATGTAGTAAAGAATTTATTTCTGGAGGTTACCATCTCCAGTGTCTGAGGTGGAAGTGGTGAAATAATTATAATGAATTTGCAGACAGAGTTCAAAGATGTTCATTGAGCTAAAGTAATACGTACTGTTTTTCCTGGCAGAAAATAATGCCTATCATATTTAATTTCTCTCTGTTTTTCATTTGGACACATTTATTACATAGAGTGATATAGAACCTTGCACAGTTCATGACTGTGTTACAAGATGGTATAGCTAAAGCCTGAATGTCATCCAGAGAAACCCATATGGTTTGCAGCAAACATACCTAGTCATGCCATTTTCTCTAAATTTGACCAAATTTGGTTCCACTTTTGGGTGATTTCCTGTTATTAGGGGAGAACATTGGCACCATATTTTTCATTCTGAGTCTTTCTTTTACTCACTTTTAATTGGAAAGGACCATGTGTTTATCCAGGACCTTAATAATAATAGATTTTAAAAATCAGGGACTGGATTTTGCCATTCACCCAGGAACAGATGACAATGCATTGCCAGGCTTTCTACAGCACTTTCTCCTCACTACAAAGGGAATTTAAGAGTCTATGTGATTCTGTTTGTATTGAATAATGATCAATAGTGAACATGTTATAAAAGAATACAAATAGACAAATCAGGCACCAGAATTCCGGTTACCTTTCAGAAACACTGACCGAAATTACACTGAATTAACAGGCATTACTTTTCTCCATTAAGCTATATACATTTCATCTTCACTTTTTTTTTTATAAAGAAGAATTGAAATCAAGAGCTATTATGTTTGACAAGTTGCAGGAGACTTCTACCAAATTGTTGTTTTCTAGCATAGGACAGTAGTAATAAAAATAAACAACATAATAATTATATACAAATGCTGCCCATTATAAGTACCTTAAAATATTTCCAAAATTCTCTTTACATGATAATTTATATATTTACATGTCATATGTCTACAAGGAAGGTAGGATGATTATTTTATTTATCTTACAACTGAAGGATTGGCTCAGAGTGGTCAAGGAATTTACCTAAGGTTACATGGCATGCAATCTGGACCAAATTATTTGTCTGACCCGAAACACCATAATAGCAGAGAATTTGTAAAGTACTTTTACAAGGATGTGGTGACAGTAAAGCTTTCCTGCATATCATCTAAGCAGAATTAACAAAACCACTAGAGAACAGTGAGTTCTTGTCAGAGACCTGGAGGTGAGATGAAGAGCTGCATTGAGAAAAGCCCCAAACTTAACGACCTTAGTTCCACTCAAATGTCCCTGTGAATTTTCTTCTTTGCTGCTGTAGCTGTGCCAGAGATGAAGACTTCATGTTCAGTTTTTTTCAAGATGTAATGTTATCAGGAGGTGCCAAGTCCTACTACATCTCTGTATGTTGGGAATGTAAGGAAGAGACTGGAGGTGATTTGGACCTTGAGGAAGAAAAGCGCAGAAAAGACAAAGCTTTGTTTCTGGCGAGGAGGTGGGATGTGTCAAAAAGCATCTCTCAGCAGCTTATTTCTGTGTAGTAAGGATTGAACCCCACATAGCTTTCTACCTATTGCTAAGTTTCCAGAGATGGCTCTTATGAGTCTTGTTTTGTGGATAAAGACCTGCCGAAGATTATCACGCTAGCAGGTGGTCGAGTCAGTTCTTAAAGTCTTCTGTGCAGACTCCAGGCTCCATCTTGCTTTCAGCTTGACCACATGCTTTGAGAAACCCCTGGGGTTCAGATGATCTAAGAGGCAAGCTGTCTGTGTGGAGGAAAAAGGATTTAGCTATACACGCTGCAATTAGACATGGGTGAGATTTAGTTCACTTGGGAAGACAGCCTCAACACTTTCTTATAGCTGACCTGGAAAATTCTGAGAATTATGTTGGTTTACAGTAATGAGTTATTTGGTTTTGGCTGGAGACCAGTGCACCAGTTAATAGTATCATTTGTTATTATATTCAGGGTCCTGGACTTGAGAACAGTGGGCTGTGTAACATGATGAGCTTGCAATCTAATTTATTTCTGGGTGTTGGTTTTTGTTCTGTTGAGTCTGCCGAGGAGAGAGCTTTATTTGCTTTGGATGGTCTTGTAGCAGCTGTGGACGAGCAAGTGGAGGTGGTGCTCGGCATGAGATGGGCCTCCCGCCCTGGGGCCCTCCTGCTTCTTGCTGCATTGTGTGCAGTTGGCCTCGTTGGGCGCTCTTAGAGATGCTGTTTTTGAGCACTGGCTTTTTGTTTTCTTCCATCCATCCTCTCTCTTTTGACCCTCCTGTATTTCAGGAGATCCTTCTAGAACAGCGGTCTGGAAATTCCAAAAATCCGGTGTGAGTCTCCCCATTGGGCTGTGTTTCTTTAAAAGCCCAGGCATCTGCTTCACATTCATAAGCCACACCCTCAAAGCATGGACCCAGATTTGTGTCAGTCTGTGGCCTGTTTACTACCTGTCTGGGGCAGGACCAGACAGAAATCGAGAGTCAGAGTTTAAAAATGGTTACAGCCATTTATTATGGCTCTAGAAGAATGTATTTGATTAAATGATACAATTTAATGTCTTCCAATCTAATCATAAAATAGAGCAAAACTTTCACGTCCTTTTCACTGAATTTTTCTATTCATTTGTGTTTAGTGTGTAAAAGCATCAACTATGATGGACTGAAATGAAAACTAAACTAATTAACAGAAAAATGGAGCTTCAGAACATACTTGGTCTTTTCCACAGATAGTTTGAGAAGCACTGAACTGCACTGAATTGCAAAGCAGACCTGTTTTAAAGTCTTCCCATCGATTTTCTTTTAGTCTACCTTGAAAAAGTTTCCCAGCACCAGGTTTCTCAAGACTGTTTACACCTTCTACCCAAGGCCCTGGGGATCTGGATTTGGCAGCGCTCCCCCCGGGTCAATCCTTTATGGCTCTCCGCCCTCAAGGCCTTGATTTCTGTGAAGAAATGCTTTCGTTAATTTGGTAAATGAATCTACTGGCAGTTGTGGAGAAGTTAAGGCAGAAAACTGGATGAAGGGGAAGGTGGATGACAGTCTGCCCAAAGTTCCCAGGAGAATACAGTCCTACCTCAGGTCACAGCCATTCCCTCTCATGAGAGACTTTGAAATGGATGACCTTGAGAATCATTGCAAAGGAAAACAAAGTACCTCTTGATCAGACCTGGAGCTTTGACCTTAACCTCTATGCAGAAAAATGGAGAACAATGCTTTGGAGCCTATAGAATGCTGCGTGCATTTTCCTAAACAACTTAAATTTAAATACTTCAGAGGACTGTTCTATGATCTCCCTTGGAAGCACTAGTGGTGGTGATGAGGGTGGGGTGGAGGGAAATTTATTTTCCTCTACCTCACTTTTAATCAGGACATATTTGCATACTAATGATATTTCTTTATTAGGTATGAATATGTCTCTACCCACCATTATTGAATTAAGGAACACATTAGTACTCGAACACCTCCTTCTTTATTCCTAAGTCATCCATGAAATAACTCCAATGGATG
The DNA here is from genome assembly GCA_004363575.1 of Solenodon paradoxus. Classification (NCBI taxonomy): domain Eukaryota; kingdom Metazoa; phylum Chordata; class Mammalia; order Eulipotyphla; family Solenodontidae; genus Solenodon; species Solenodon paradoxus. The sequence goes on along the minus strand of RJWH01000559.1, from coordinate 306,348 downwards.
AGAAGTGCAATGAATGGGTACTGGACCTTGGCATAAGGAGTAACAAAAGGAAAACACCTGGAGACTATGGCAAATGAGCATTTCTTAGAGCCAACACTATCTTAACATTTTCTGTAGGCCTCAAGCTGTCCTTTTGTAGCACCTCTTTTATTTTTCTTTTTTTCAGGGTGCCTTTCAATGTTCATTTTTTACTGAGTTCAAATGGAAGGGATGTTACGGGAAGGATGGGAAAGTCCCACGTAGGGTGGTCCTTGTGATGTCCTGTTCACTCAAACTGTCTATATTTGTCTTAAAAGATTTACATATGTGAAAATCATTTCAACAGGAATGACTGCCAAAGGAAAGTTTATAGCCCTGACCTCTCTCACAATCTCTGGGCATGTGGGGACACCGGCCTTGCACAGCGGAATTGAGGATTAGGATGAATTTAGTGGGTTTTGAGAGAAAAAATTGAGGTTGAAATGTAGCAGGTCGAATTGAGGGGAAGATGCCAGGGGAAGAGAAGGTGATAAAGACAAGAAGAAAGAAGGAAGAGAAGGGGAAATAACAATATTATAGAGGAAAGAAGGACACGATCAATTAATGATGCAAGACTTTATAATGGAACACATCCATAAATATATATGTCTTCAATGCTGTGATGTGTCCCAAGCCAAATATATCATCTTTTTATAATAGAAACAGTTTGTCAAAAGAATAATCTTATCACATTGAAATTAATTCAGTTACTTAAACTAATCATAATTAAAAATAATAAAGACAGTAAGCAAAATAGGTATTTCAAAGGAAATAAATGATCAGATTCATTAATGAGGAAAACTCTATCTCATGATCAGGCTGGGACTCAATCGATTCAGCATTCTCTAATTTTTCATTTAGAATGAATTTATGTAAAAATTTTTATGCAGTTCTAAATATGACAAATGCTTTTTTCCAAAGGCTAAGGATTGAATAAATACCATACACATACACACACACACACACACACACACACACACACACACACACACACCCATCATTAACCTCAACATTCCCTGAAACACTATCCAACTCCTTTTTTACAAAAATAGTAATAATTATTATTTCTTTTGTTCACAATGCTATATTCATTTTGATGAGGGGTTCTGGGGCGAATGATTCAAGAAAACATTATAGTGCAGTTTTTAAGTTTATTAGAGAAAATGGAGGAGGCGGAAAACAAAAGCGGAAGATGGAGTCTCCTGGCAGGTAGGGCTGCCCCACTGTTATGAAATTACTTAATTCATACCCTTCCTTTCACCTAATGTTCAAGTCCCTCAGTACTCTCTGTGAAAAGAAGTAACTGATCATCCAAGAAGCTGCAGAAACTGGGTATTCTCCACAGATCCCCTTGGGTATTAACATTTAATGGCTCTGAGAAGTCCTGAATGTTAAAACTACACTTATTTTGTTTAATTACCTATATATTTTCTAATATTCTTGGATGATAGAATTATATTTTTTCCTTAGAATAGCTGTTATCTTCACACCAATGGTTGGTACTCTAGTGGAAAAGAATTAACTAAATAGAATAGATGAGACTTAAAGAGAATGTGGACGCCATGAAGATGAAGTGGTGGCAAAGAGATGAATTGTTATTAAAGGAGTGAAGAATAATAAGACAGAGAGAATATGACAGGAGTCAGGGGCAGAGGGTGCTTCAAGGAAAAGCTAGTCATCACAGTGAAAGAATGCAAAGAAATCAAATGAAGATTGTGAGAAGTCGAGATTCACTGATAACATGTTTCACTAGAGCAGAACTCATGTTGGGAAAATTACATATTCAAATTTTCGACCTTGATCTCTCCTCATATTGTCCCAACAATTTTTTCTTCTGCTATTTTCCACTAGCCTCCTTACTATCGAGAGAATAGATAATGTCTTATTCACTACCTTTATGCCATTAAAGTACTTACCCTATTATTCAAGTCTTGTAGGAAATGCCACTTTCTTCACAAAGCTTTCCCTAATTATTCCAGATGGAAATGTATTTTTTCTCTTCTAAAAGCAAGAGGAACCCTTAGGAGTAACAGTTAACATCTTATTCAACAATATTATATTTATAAAATCCAGCTTGTTCATCTCTGAGATTCATCTCTTGAGAACTATATTTTGTGTTTTATAATAGCAATGAATGCTTTCAGCAGCAAGTAACAGAAAACCCAACACAAAAGACTTAAATAACAATACAGCAAGAAGTTCCAGGGATAGGAGGGTGTCAGTTCATCAGTTATGTGACTCAACATTCAAGACTCAGGAGTGTCTTCAGCTTTCATGGTTCTGGATGTCCCATCTGGCTACGATAAAATTAAAGGGAAATGTAAAGTACACATCTCTTCCTGCAGGTGTATTTTAGGATCTCACGCCTTTCCCAGAAGCTCACTGGCCCCTCTTGTCTCCCACACCCCATTAATCGAACAAGATCACATTTCTTTCTGAAACCAATCACTGGCATGGGGAGTGGGGTTTCCCATTTGACCAACCTAGACCAACTGGATTGGGGTTTGGTTCATCTTTGATGAGGAACAGAGACCTGAACAAAATAGGGGTTCTTTTAGCAAGGTGAGAATGGGCAGAAGCAGATTTCTCTCTTTACATCTATTCAGTTCCCCACAGAGTGCGCTGCACATTCTATGGATTTGCTAAGCAAGTAAAATGATGGCCAGAGGGTTGTGCCAAATAATGTGCTAGGATTTTTATAACTTGTCACCCATATACTACCTTCCCTAACTTTAGGAGGGTGATTTAAAATTTACATTTTTAAGGAATATTAGTTGGTGGACATTTATAGTTACTGGTTCTATATTTGAAATATTAAAGTCTCCTTCTCTCTCCTTGTACTCTTTAAACCAATAATATCAGGAACTAAGAATATAATAGAGCCATTTCGAGTAAATGTCTCCAAGGGAATTCACAAAGAAAAAATCAAAATAACATAAAATAGATTCTAAATTAAGATTGTCATTGTTTTCATCAGCAAAGTATTACATTGGGAAGCTTCATTTTCTTTCCCATCGTATTCAAGATAGTAACCATATTTCATTGTAAGTGATTTGATGCCAATAGTTGAATCAGTCTTTATTTTAATTTAGTGTTTCCTCCAGGCATTCTTTGAACATGTGTCAACAGGAAGGAACATGTTTCAAAATCCACTTCTGCCCATTTCTTTCTTAGTAAACAAAATGAAGTCTAAATATGTCTTTTAGTTTTCTCTCTGCTTTCTGATACCTTCCCCCAAATCAGTTATCAGAACTGATCAAGATCAAATTCTGAATCAGGTTAAATTGACTATGGGGATCCTTTTATCTCACTTTCAGAATTCCTGTTTTTCTTAACTGTCCTCATCTGCAGGGATGCATTGTTTGCAAATACCCACAACAATACATTGCTCAAGAATATTTTAAGGTGTTGTCATTGTACAGAGTATTCTCTTTTATTTCATGTTTCTTAAATATTCTAGCAAATCAGAGGAAGTATCTATAATGATGAACTGTCAAGTACGGTGACAGGGACACATAATTTGAGTGGAGGATATTCATTGTTCTGATGAAGTCACACCACAAAGGCATCATCTACTCCAACTATGTGACAGGCTGGTATTAGGAATGATGTTTCATTTTTGCATATTTTTGGATAATTGAAAAGCCCGAAATTCTTGAGTTGCTGCTGACAAGAACATGTTTAAAATGGTCACATGAGAAGTACGAAAGCACATGTATTTATATCCAGTGTGTTTATGCAGGTTATGTGGGAGGAGATATATTTTAAAGTCTGAACATCAACCAGATAGTACTCATTCCACTAGAATGAGTTCTAAGTGCCTCTCTGAAGAAACAGAAAACATAAAGAGTTAGAGAGAGAACCCCGTGAACTGTATTCACAGATTGCACTAATACGCACACACACACACACACTCACAGAGTATGAGAGCATGACGATAAGGAAGAAGGAACTTTTCTGAGTGATGCTACTCTTGTATTACTGACTGCCAGGCACCTGCTGAAAGAACAAAGTTGCATGCAGTTGGAAGACTTGGCAAAGTATTATTGTGACTTACTTGATAGGGTGCAAGTCACCAGGGTGCAGTATCAACCCACACTATGCAGAGATTAACCCAAACCAAAGCCACGGATGCTCACTGTGTGATCCAAATCAAAGTGCTCAAAATGTTCTAGATGAGACTTTTTAATAATTTACGGTTCAGGGAAGAAGGAAAACTCTCCTGGCAGATTGGTCAATTTTTCATCCTAGACATCAGAACACTCTTCATTGTTCTTCAGGCTTTTATTTTCAGAGCTTTGTTTTGTGAAAGTGTCAAAAGAGATTCAGAGAGGGAAGAGACTGGTGACGACCAATCTTGACCAATCTATGACCAATATTCTTGGAGAAAGAGCCATAAAAATTGATGCAAATTCTTTGGGTCAAAAACCAACATATGTTTAAACTATATTTTATTTAAACATAATTTTCTGGGGGAAATCTCATTTCAAATTTTAAAGTAGTGATAATAATCATTGGCAACAATTGGCATCTCAAACTATATTTTTAACTTATTAAAAAAGATTACCCTTCCAATAGGAAAACAAGGAATAAAACAGAAACACACAGCATTTTGCCAAATATATCAGAGCAAAACCAGGACTCCATAGTAATTTAGCAATGAAGGTTTAGTCCCTGTTGACACTTATTTTATAGACAGAGACTCAATCCTGGATATAGAACAAGATCAACATGGAACAGCCATAGATGGGTCATCAGAATATGAACAATGCAAGTAAGAGACAAAAGACAATTTAGACAATTCTGCATCAGAGATTATTTCCTCCAACTCATTAGTGAATATACCATGCTTAAACCTGAAGTCTTATCAGTAATACTATTTAAGTTGAGATCCATCCATTCATCCACCCATCATCTATGTTTATATATGTGTATTTCAAGATAACTGTTTTGTAAATTTGTAAAATTCAATCATTATTAACAGATTATTTTATAATCTAAAGTCCTGAGTTAAAGAAATATCCCATGTAGGGTTACTTCTTTGAAGGACAGAATAAGATCAACCTGCATTTGAAAGTCAAAATTCTGGTGCCCATAACATACTTCATTCAGGACATCGTTAAAGCATATGTACCTGCTTCATTCACAGTGTTAGAATAAAGATGCCTGTTTCAATCAAATACTGTCAGGACATAGAATCTGACTCAGGAGGTTCACATAAGAGATTTTAATGAAGGGATTATTTACAGAGATGTGAGCAGGGTATAGGGACTTAAGACTCTTGGAGACAAACAACAGCAGAAAGTCATTACTGCTTCTGATAGCTTAAAGAAAGTGGAATTATGGAGGCTGCCTCACAGGAGCTGTAAGTATGATGGAATACACCCTCTATCATAAATGCAGGGCAAAGGAGGAAAGAAGTAGGAAACAAATACCATGCCCCTCTCTGCAACTCTGATTGTGTATCAGTGCCTCCCATAGGTCAAACCCAACCAGAATCTGGAGAATAAGGGATCCTGAGTGATGTAGTCCACTGAGGGCCAAAACAGAAAAGGGCAGAGACTGACTATGAGATGAGTGGGAAAATGTTGAAAAGCCATTCATACTGTAGAAATCTACAGACAGGGCCACCACGGGCAGCGTGGACAGCAGGTATGTGACTGTTTGCAGCAGCTTACACCCCATAAAAAGTTACTTGTTAAAGACCAGCAGGCTGGCCTCCCCAGAAAAGAAGTAGCCTAGATGCCCCTGTGCTTCCAGCCATCAGTTGTGATTAGACTGTGGTCTTGCTGGGACAGGGGGCTGGCCCTTTCCCACCCATGATGCTTATAGGGGAATTCTGCAGCTAGCTTGTGGCATCAGTACTGATCATGCCAGGAAAGATCAACCTCTCCTTAAGCATGAACACTGAGCTGCTGGGTTAGGGCTGGAGTGGAGGTACTGACACTTCTCGTTACTCTTGGGTTCAGCCTCTGATCACACCAGGGTAGGAGACAGTGCTTGCTAACCATGCAGTCCAAAGTCTAGCTCTGTTTGACCTCTGGTTCTGTGGTCTAGGATAGGCTATGGGGAAACCCATCCTGTCTTTCTGGTGGATTCTGCTCTGTCGGATCTGGTGTGTGTGCAATACTTTGCCAGTTGCCCTTGTTTACAAGAAACCCAGGAAGGGACTGACAAGGTAGCATGAGTGGCAACAAGATTCTCACAACTGACACAGAAAGTCCCCTCATTGCTAGACCTCTAGCCAGCATCTCTTTCAGCAAACTCCATGTCAACTCACGAGGCCAGGACCGCTGTGCAAACTCACCTACGTTTCTTTGTAAGGAGATATGATCAGTGGGATGAATATTGAGTGTTGTGACCCAGCACATGTGGCATCAGTGTGATACCTCATCTGTCACTGGTGAGCAGATATCACAATGGGACAACAAATTAAAGAGGAAAAGCCAAATAGAGGTGCCTATTAAAAACTTACATAATTGCCCTGGAATCAGTTAGCAACACTTGTTTGTGGTCCATTGTGAGAGGCTCAATTACATTCATGTTTATTTCTGTTTCAAAACTGCTCAGTTATATCTTTAATCTTTTCATCATAAGTAAACTTCAGCTTCCATTCACTTGTCTGGGGGATAGTATTGTGGGAAAATGTGTGTTTTTTAAAAAAACGTTTCACTAAAGCCCACGTTGTCAGGCATTCAAGTGACTCCAGCAAGTAAATCTCCTGTCGACTCTTCCTCCAGACTCAATCCCTGAAAATTAGTTGGAACAGATTAGAGTGAGCTCTGTGAAATGTGTCTTTTAGTTTCAGAGGGGCAACGAGCTGGAAGACTCATCCGGTCTTTGATCCTCCGACGGCTCTGATCCTACAGGCCTGTGACTCATCTCATGAAGTCTTGTTGTTTCACTCCCTTGGAAACTGTTAGACTGTTACAAATAAGGCCCACTCTTGGGTGTCCTGACCTTCAGCCTCACCACCGGATTCTCCAGACCTCAGTCTGCCAGAAACCCTGGGCCAATGATGAGCACACATTCCACGTGCAGAGGGTCATGTCTTTAAAAAGAAACCACTTTAATAGTTTTGGTTTAAATGGGCTCTTTATTGTAAGAGTTAAATTCACTTACACCTGCCTGGAATCAAAGGGTTGAGTGGATGGAGAACACAGTCTGAGCTTCTGTCACTTCCTGGCCTTCTCCACCCAGTCTTTTCCATTGTGTACATCCACTTGGGCGCTCTAAGGACACCAGGAATCATGGGGCTCACGCATAGCCAGGACAGGATGAGGTGTCTGGTGGACACCCACAGAAGGCTGTGCTGTTACCAATCTATTTTGAGTGCTCGCTCCTTGCCAGGTAATGGGCTCAGTATCACGATTCAACCCTAAGAAGCAGGTATTCTCATATGGTTTTGCATCTGGAGAAACCAAGGTTTAGGGATTTAAATGTGTTCAGTTTGTAGAGTTAATACATTGTATATTCAGGAGCCAGACTCAAGTGATCTGACCCCAAATCTTCGGGTTCTTAGTCACTGCTCTCTGTTGGTAATATAAATCTGTCTCCTTTACTTCCTAGCAGAGGAGGTAGGGGTCACAAGAAATGGAGGCTTTGGTGTAGGAAGTGGTGGGAGGGAGGTGCTGGGTAGGGGGAAGGTAAGAGAAAGAAAGGAAAGTGATCTTGTAGACCCTTTCCCACTCAGGTGCTAGTGATGGCATGCTAGAGCTGTTGTCAGCATTTCATTTTACAAGAGGGTGAAGCAAAAGAGGACTCCGTCAACCACAGCTTATTGAGAACCTGGGCAGAGTGGAGGAAGTTGGGGCATGGGAAGGGCGGTTCCTTTCACTATCACTTGGATGGTTGAGGCTTGGGAGGCTGGTTTCTGAAGTACCATTTCTTAGGCTTTAGCATTGTGAAGATCATGACAACGGTCATGAAAACATTTCTGCTCACCAGAAATAAGTATCCACAGCATGTGAAGGAATGCCAAGTTGAGGAATTAGCTCTGATGATGAAGAGGATATCGGCAAGGGTATCACACAGCTCCCTGCATTTCAGCCTTGAGAGCAAACAGTTTTGATGTGTAGAGAAAAGAGCAGGTGGATGGAGGTCCAGGCTCAGGCCCAGGCCACATTTGTCATTGATTGTGGACACTTTTGCCTACAATCTGTTTATTTTTTATTTCTACGGAAAGAAGTGTTTAAGAAGTATTTAAGTATTCAAGCATACTAAGGTTGTATAACTACTCTAGGGCAAAGTTTTAAAAAAGCAAAAGTTAAAAAAATATTTAGTTAAAAAATAAATTATAAAATTCCAAGTTATCGAATATTTCTTAATTCGGGTTTTCTTGGCAGTTGAATAAACAACTCTCTTTGAAGCAGTTCTTCAGTCAGACTTTTTCTGGCTCTAGGCTCAGAATTCTGGTGTCTTAGGACTTGAGAGGCTTTCTGGGGCCACATTTATTGCTTCAATTTGTCTTCTCCTCTTCCCAGGTATTAAAGGTCTTTGAGACTTGATTATGTGATTATTCTGTCTACCAGTGGGACTACTGTGGAAGAAAGTATTACGTTGCATTTGGAAGTCTTGACAATCCTAATGAATGTGAAGTGCTATGATGAGAAGCATGTCTCCCTCTCGTAGGTTTGTGTGGTTTTCCAATTGCAAGTGAGCTGTTTTGAAGGTTCTCCATGTAGGATTGGACAGAGTGACTCACTCTGTCTCTGTTTTTGTTGTTGTTACTTTTATGGAGTGTGTGTGCCTGTGCGTACGTGCGTGCATGCATGTGTGTGCAATGATTAGGAAGAGGATACCATGGCAGGCATGTCATACATGTTAACTCTTTTTCCAATACTTACTAAGTGGTTTCAGCGCCCTTCACAATGCCCATTGGCTATTCCCTGGTAAGACCTTTGGTTTTCTTGTTTTCAGAATAGGCTTTTGTCTGGTTGTGGGGTGTTTGAAAGGTGATCATTCCTGGCCTTATTTGAAGCTCCATTATTTTAAAATGAAGACATTGATACTTAAAAAGCAGCCAGGGTTGATGCACCCTCAAATTATCCTTTTGTAGTAACTATAGATCCCTCATAAACTAGTTTTCTAGACTGGAAGGATGAAATTTTGATTTGCTATTTTGAGAATACATTGAATATAGAAAGACAAAAGTACATTGGATTCCTTTCATTCTTGGGGCCATTGTTTGGTGTTTTATTTAATGATTACTTCCTAAATATATTTACAAAGGAGACAGGCTCAGCAGGTCGTCTGGAAGTGGTAGTGTGCACAGACTCATGCTCCCTGTTAGAAATGTGAGCTGTGTGTGTGTGTGTGTGTGTGTGTGTGTGTGTGTGTTTGTGTGTATGTTCACTTTGGAGCTGAGAATGAGATATTAAATTGGGCTTTATTATACATATATCACACCCTAAAATACCTTTAGTCAGATCAAGTTAGAATGATTAGAATGATGGTTATTAGGCAACTTGCAAGAGTAAGGTCTTAGATTTCATAATGTAAAGTTCTAGTTGGAGATTAAACAGCATTCATTCTACTGCTAAGAAAACTGTTGATTGCGGGTCAACAAAAATAAGAGATTTATTTGTTTAGAAACCACTGTATTTCATTGAATCTAAGATACCATTCATGGAATAAATTATTAAGGAAGAAATTACTTCTTCCAATAACACTCTGACATCTATTATTTAAAAAGTATTAGAATAGTATGCTTACTGTTAAAAGATAGCACTTCTAATGTCTTTGGAATTCTCTTCTAAGTCACTGGTACTAATCTGTAAGTTTTGATGTGCCTATACAGATGATGACAATGATAGCTGTATCTCCACTTCAGTGATATTAAAATGTGAAGATGTATGTTTTACATACAATGAGATGTGGTGCATCCTGGTGGAGTAGCAGTTAGGTCAAGTGCCTCCAAAGGACCCAGGTTCATATCCTGGGTCCTGGGAGGACAACCAATGTGAAGCAAAATAAAATAAAATAAAATGTTTCTTCCTTCTCTCTCTACCTGCCTGCCTGCCTACTTGCCTTCATTCCTGTCTACAATTTTCCTTAAAAAAAAAATGAAAGAATCAGTGCGCTGCTAAAAAAATTTTGAAGTATATAATATAGTGAAAAATACTAGGCCAATCTCTTAAAGACAGACTTTTCCTGTTAGAAATGTCAAGAGTAAAGATTAATTACTAATTCTACTAACATAAAGAAGTATGACTGAAAAAAAATCTTTGGTCTTATTTTTTTAATTTGTTGGAATTAAGCAGCTTACTTGTTAAAAATGTTTACTAAGCCCGTCCCAGACTCACCAAATTGAAATCCCTGGCCATGGCATTTTGACAAACTCCCAGCACACTCTGATGCAGTTGTTCTGGGATCTATGCTTTGATGCACAGTGCACTGAGCCACATCCCAGGCACCCTTGTTGTTCATTAAACTCTCATATCATAGGCTCGGAGACTTCATCAAGTCCCTGGCAGCCAAAAAAAAGTAAATCAATTCTTTTTTTAAAAGGATGATCACATATGGAGTTCAAGATGGTGACCTGTCAAGTCTCACCTCCTTCACACAGAGCAACTAGGAATCACCTATTTTGCAGACATAAGTGCTATGGAAAGGGATAAGAAACCACAGAGAAAGCAGCAGCACTTACCACCATAAATATAAAAAGTGGGGAGGAGGTGAGGAGAATAAAAATGTGGTTGGTTAGATTGAGTACAATCGTAATCTGCTTTCAAATAAAATAGGAAATAAATATAGACTTCTTAATGCTAACGTCAGGGTAACCTCAAAACGCATCTCCAAGGAAAAAACAAAGAAGAGAACAAAAAGGAAAACCATTCAGAATGCAAGTACACTCAACCCTCCTAAGAATAAAGAAGAACAGCACTGTCTGTAACAATACCCAGAAGACAATTTACAAAATGACAATAAATGGTTATATATCAATAATCACCTTAATGAATTAAACTCACCAATCAAATGATAAGAGTGGCTTAATGGATTAAAAAATATAACCCAAGCATAGGCTCAAAGTAAAGGCTGGAAGACAATCTTATAGTTGAATGGCAACCAATAAAACCAGGCATGGCATTACTATATCAGATAAAACAGACTTCGAACTCAAAAACATAACAAAAGACAGAGATCAACATTATATGAAGATTAAGGGGTCAATCCAGCAAGAAAACATAAACACTTATTAACATATATGTACCAAGTGAAGGAGCAGCAAAATAATTAAGCAAATATTTTTGGAACTAATGTGAGACATTGACAGCAACACAATAATAGTAGGAGACTTCAATACCTCTCTCACAACAATGGACAGATAAGCTAGGCAGAAAATGAACAGGGAAAAAGCAGTTTTAAATAATCACTTGGAACAGTTAGGTCTAATAGAGACATACAGAACACTTCATCCAGCAACTACAGAAACCACATTCTTCTCAGGTGTGCACAGAACATTCTAAAGTACATGCTGGGACACAAAACATGTTTAAAAAATTTTACAAAGACTGAAATCATACTAAGCATCTTTTCTGATCACAAAGGCTTAAAACTAGAAATCAGTCACAAAAAGAAAGCTGGAAGACCCTAAATTTTTGGACACTAGTAATATCCTTCTGAATGACTTTGAGTAAAAGAGGAAATCAAAGAACTTAAAACATACTTAGAGATAAATGAGACTGAAGACACAAGCTATCAGAATCTATGGGATGTAGCACAAATAGTACTAAGAGGGAAGTTCATTACAACCCAGGCCTACCTCAAGAAAAAAGAAAAATTGCAAGTAGACAATGTAATCAGACATTTCAAGCAACTAGAGGAAGAAGAACAATTAAAGCCAAAAAAAAGTAGAAAAAGGAAAAAATAAAATTTTGAGCAGAATAAACAAAAAAGAAAACAGAAAGAATCCAGAGGATTAATGAAACCTAAAGTTTGTTCTTTCTCTGTAAACAAAAATGACAAACCATTGACTAGACTTACAAAGAAAAAAGAGAAAGAACACATAACTAAAAACAGAAATGAAATGGGAGAAGTTACAACAAATACTATAGACATACAAAATATCATAAGAGACTACTATGTCAATAAAACAGACAACCTCGAGATCATGGATGGATTTTTAGAAAAATACAGCCTACCAAGACTGAAGCTGAAAGAATCAGAAAACCTGAACTGAACAATCCCAAGCAAAGACATCGAAGAGGTAATAAAAAAATCTCCCTGAAAATACAAGTCCAGGATCAGATGGCTTTTCTAATGAACTTTATCAAAATTTCAGAGAAGAGTTACTACCTATTCTTCTCAAACTCTTTCAAAATATTGAAGAACAGGGAACACTTCCACACTAAATCTACTGATCTACTAAATCTACTAAATCACACTGATACCAAAAGCTGACAGAGACATCACTAAGAAAGAAAATTACGGACCAACATCTCTAATGAACATAGATGCAAAAACACTCAACAAAATAATAGCAAATCAAATCCAGCAATGCATCAAAAGGATCATCCATCATGACCAAGTGAGATTTATCCCAGGGATGAAAGGATGTTTCAACCTACGTAAGTCTATTAATGTAATACACTAAATCAACAAGAGCAAGGAGAAAAGTCACATGATCATATCAAGAGATGCAGAGAAAGTTTTGACAAGATCCAACACCCATTTATGATTAAAATAAAACCTGCATAAATTGGGGATAGAGGGTACATCCCTCAACATAACAAAGACCATATTTGATAAACCCATAGGCAACATCACAGTCAATGTGAAATATTAGAAGCATCTCCTCTTACAAGGCAAGGCTATCCACTCTCACCACTGCTATTTCACATCTTATTGGAGGTCTTAGGCAGTGCAGTGAGGCAAGAAAAAGAAAAAGAATCCATATTGGAAAGGAGAAAGTAAAGCTATCATTATCTGCAGATGACATGACTATATATATTGAAAACCCTAAAAACCATGTCAAAAAAATACTAGAACAAATCAGTGAATACAGTAAAATGGTAGGCTACAAAATCAATTGCATTGTTATATGCAAGCAATACATTAGAAGAAAACAAAATCAAGAAAACTACATGATTTAAAATTAAAGTAAAAAGAATCAAATATCTTAGAATATACTTAACAAAGGTGGTGAAAGATCTGTAAAATGAAAACTATAAGCCCTTCTTAAAAGAAATAGAGGAGGATATATGGCTGGCAAGAAACAACTTTGTTAAAATGACCATCTTACTTAAAGCAGTAGATTTAGTGCAGTCCCCATTAAAATCCCATGGACTTTTTTCAAGTAAATAGAACAAAAAAAATCTTAAAATTTGTATGGAACAACAAAAGATCCTGAATAGCCAAAGCAATTAGAAGAAAAATAAACAAATCTAGAGGGATTACATTGAACTATACTACAAAGCGATAGTACCAAAATAGTATGGTAATGGAATAATAACAGAGGCACAGATCAGTGGAATAGAATCAAATCACCAGAAACTGACTCACTCACATATGGTCGGTTAATCTATGACAATAGAGGAAAAAGCATATGAAGGAGAAAGGAAAGTCTCTTCAATAAATGGTGTTGGGATAACTGGACAGCCACATGCAAAAGAATGAAGCTAGACTACTTTCTAACTCCATTTACAAAAATTGACTCAAAATGAACTAGAGACTTGGACATAAGGCCAGAAACCATATAATTTTTGGAGGACAACATAGGAAACACATTCCATGACATCGACCTTAGAGAGGTCTTTGTTCACTAACTTCAGGCATCAAGGGCAACAAAAATAAACAACTGGGACAACATCAAACTAAAAACTTCTTCACAGCAAAAGAAAACATCACCAAAACAAAAAGACAACCTAATAACTGGGAGAAGATATTTACATTCCATTTTTCTGACAAGGGCTTAATATCCTAAATATACAAAGAACTCAATATCCTAAATATACAAAGAACTCATAAAACTCAATAACAGAAAAACAGGCAATCTAATAAAAAATACGAAGAGGAATTAGAGAGACATTTTTCTGAAAAGGACCTACAGATACCCAACAGGCACTTGAAAGATATTTCTACTCACTATTAGGGATATGCAAATTAAGATAACAGTGAGATATCACTTTACATCTGAGAGATTGGCTATTATCCAAAAGTCTGGAAACCATCAATATTGGGGGGATGTGAAGAAAAGGGAAACTTTTTGCACTGTTGGTGAGTGCAAATTGGTACAACCTCTATGGAAAATAGTTGAATATGGAATATTCAAAAAGTTGAATATGGAAATCCCATATGATCCCACCATCTCACTTCTGGGTATTTACTCAACAGATACAAAGACACTAATTCCCAGAGATTTATGAACCTTCATGTTTATTGCAGCCCTATTCACATTAGCTAAGAACTAGAAATTACCTAAGTGCCCAACATCAGATGAATGAAGAATTGATACACACACACACACACACACACACACACATCTCACACACACATACAGTGGAATACTACACAGCCCTTAGAAGAGATGAAATCCTGTCATTTGAAGCAACATGGATGGATCTAGAGGAGATGATGCTAAGTGAAAAAAGTCGAAAGATACCAGATGATGTCACTCATAGGTGGAATGTGAATAGATAAAAAAAGGAATATGTGAACCAAAACCAACCCCTGGACACTTGCAATAGAACTGAGGTGACCAAAAAGAAACAGGATGGGGCAGGGGACTAGCGATAGCAGAGCCCACTGGACAATGGGGAAGAACACCTGATGATGTGGTGGAGGGCGGTGTGTGTTGACATGTATCTGAGGAATGAGGAAATTGCTCGTACGGGAACCCACACATAGGAGTTTATTTTAATTTGTAAATCAAAGTTACTTCAATAGAATACTAAAAAAACAAACATACAACAAAAACAACAACAAAAAAATGAAGGTCACAATGTAGCCCTTCGCTGGAAACATCCCAGGAAGAAAAGAACCAAGATATCTGGATACTAGATTCAAGAGTGAGTCTAAAACTGCCAATTCCTTAAATGTCCTGAATAAGCAAATAAGGACTAACTAACTCTTGGGAGTTAGGCCTCTTATTTCTCTTCTATTGCTTAGCCTTATCTTTTTATTTATTTATTTTTTTTAAGCATTGAACCATTTTTTCAGTCCACATATTATTTTAAAGCGAAGATTCTTCATGGCTACACAAACTCTGATGAGCCTAGCGAGGGTGGTCCTGATGAATATTTTATTACATTCTACAAGAGGTCAACATAAGGTTGGACAAAGGAAGCACCATGTTATTAGAGAAGCAAAGCAGCAGAATCATTTTCTAGGATTCTGGTGTTAGTCAGAAATTGCAATCTTTCCAAAATTCCTGGAGAAAATTCCAAATGCCTTAACACAAGCTTCTAACATTACTTTTTAAACCTGTGTTCTCTATACATAGAGAACATTAGGTAGTTCTAATGTCTAAATAACTTCCAGTGCCTAAGTAGTTCTTTAATCATTTAAGAAACGGGTGATTGAAAA
Organism: Solenodon paradoxus; assembly: GCA_004363575.1. Classification (NCBI taxonomy): domain Eukaryota; kingdom Metazoa; phylum Chordata; class Mammalia; order Eulipotyphla; family Solenodontidae; genus Solenodon; species Solenodon paradoxus. The sequence goes on along the minus strand of RJWH01000559.1, from coordinate 290,805 downwards.
AACAAGCCATGACTCCATACTGAGAATAAGTGAGTGAAAACCAGCACCATCCTGAGTGTGAGGGTAATGGGTGAGGCCCAAGAGAGAGAGCTACAGAATCATTTTCTTTCACTGGTACCATATGTCTTACAGAATAACAAAAGTGTGGTCATTCACAGCTGAGAATTTGTTTTCACATCTACATTCTCCATGGATTTTTACAACATCTTTTTTGTGGAAGGGATAGTGTGTCTAGCCCTTCTATGATGCTGTAGAAACAGCTTCATGTTAATCAAGCAAGCTGACTGGTGTCTTACACCAGAACCCACGGTGGAGCTGGGACTTTTCGAATCTTCTAGTTCCAGATTTAGAGCTTCTTATTTTGTGTCAGGGCAGAACCCAGTGCTTCTGGATGTGGGCTCATATTTGGAGATACAAGGAAACTATCTGACTGGAATCTCTGGTAAATGAATTCAGAGACCAGAATCCTGCTTGAGCAAAGTAGCTGTTAGAAAAACTCATCTAAATCGCCTACATTAGAACCTGCCAGAATTAGAGGCTAAGAGAAGTAGGCAGCTGGCTACTCACAAGTCCTCACATGTTCCTAAATCTAGACTTTCTCATTCTAAAAGAATTCTTGGCAGAGTGAACACAAAGTTGAAGTTTCTAGATTTGGCCAGGGTTTAAAGACAACCCAATTCTGTGGCTGCTTCCTTTCGACACTCATTGGAGTTAGAACTTTGGATATGGTGGTAGAGTTTTCTGACAGTGTGCCCAGAGGTTCTTAGCTGAAGTTTGTAGCAGACACCATGGGTGTCCTGTCCTGTATTCTCACTCTTACCATTTCTGTCCAGCTCTTTGCTTTAAGCAACAGTTAATGCCCCTTTCCTCCAGTTGCTGACAACTTTCACCTGCTGATTAAGACAAATTAAAGGGCCTCATGCTGGCAAGCAGCCTAATTGGACTACATGAATTTCACTTTACTCACTGAGCAGAAGTGGTTTTTGAAAATTGTCTGTAATATCAAATCCCACTTTACTATTAAAATGTGAAACTGAAGAGAACTGGAGAGATACTTATTTTGGGAAAACACTTGGTCTAAAACACAAGATCATTTTTAAAGAATAAACAAATCTTTCAAAATTTAGACTAAATGAAGCTCCCTTTGATTCTTTTGCTTATTGAGGGAGAGAGGAGAGATGAGGGGTCCAAGGTGTGTGAATGGTGGACTTACCTAGGATCACATGACTTGCCAGTGGCAATGGCGGACAGGTTCCCAGGGTAGGAGGCTCTGGGAGGAGTCCCTGAGGCCTGTGATAGATGACCTGTAACTTCGGTGAGACTCAGTTTGGCAGATATGTTCATCAGGGAACACAGGCTGTGAGGTGCTCTCATGAATTTCTTTCATGTGGATGTGGAGTTACCAGACCCACGTCTCGAAGATGAAGAGGACAAAGCCGGTTAGTTGTGTGGGAGCTAAAGTGATGGGACGCACATCCCTCCTCAGACCCCATTCCATTTTCACCTGCTTCTGTTGTTTCTGGAAACTTCTTCCTCACTCCCACAAAGAATCACTCACAGGTTGCAGTTCAATCCACCCTGCCCCCACACCCGGGCCTCACTGTGCTTTCCCTGGTGGAAAGAGAAAGACAGGCGCACGTTGGCGCCATTTTAACTTACTACTCTCTCAAAATGATTCTGAGAAATAGTTGGTTACGTTCCTCTGATTTTTAAAAATTATTAAGCTTGTATGTGATAGACTTCGCACTAGGCACCTACAAAATTGCCATCAGCAGGTGTCAAAGAGGTGGTACTATAGTCAAAAGCAGACCAAGAACTGAGCTAAAAACAAAACCAAGAATTAAACTAAAAACAAAGTCTCATACACCTACCTGTCTCCATTTGTCCCCTGGAAATTTTCACCTTCAAGGCTGCCTTTGTAACTGGATTAAAATCAAACTCATCTAGTTTTAATTTGTCAGAATTACTTTACCTGTCTGGTAAAGTGTGTTGTGAGGAAGATGCAGTAAGCATGGTACAATTTAACTTGATCATTTGGGCTTGGAATTTTTCTAATTTTGTCTTTCCCACTTTGCCTTTCTAGAAAAAAAATGCTTGGTGTTTGGTTACAAGTCATCAAAATGTGTAAAATGAAACACAAAATACCAATGCACACTAATTACCTAGGCTTATTCTTCTGCTTGACACACTACCAATTTTTTTAAAAAGCGTGCACACCCTAGTGGCCTAGTGGTGTAGTACTCCAACTGCAGTCCATATACATACCAAGGTCCCCAGTTCAAGACCAGGGGTGGTGGGTGAGGAGGAGCAACCAAGATGAATAACTAAATAAAATAAAGTGCTTCTTCCTGCCTGCCTGCCTACTTGCCTCCATTCCTGACTGCACTATTCTTTTTAAAGGAATGGTGCAGGCAGGAATGAAGGAGAGCAGAGGCAGGCAGGCAGGAAAGAGAGGAAGAAGTACTTTATTTTTGCATCTTGTTTGTTCCCTACAGGCTCTGGGTCTTGAACCAGAGACCTTGGGGTGTACGTGGATCGTGCCTGCTGTTGTAAACCACTGGGCCACCAGGGTGTGCCCCAGGTCTGCACTTTTCTTTAAAAAAAAAAAAAAAAAAAATCAACAATATATTGAATAAACAGTGTGTATTCATCTAGACACTTATTCGGTTTATAGGTTCTTGAGTCCCCATTATAGAAGACTACATGTTGATCCTGAGATAGAATGGTTTGATCCAACATAGCTTAAACCTGCGTTTTCAGAGTTGTAAAACTCTGACGAGATGCCCCTTGGCCTTTTTCATTCTTTGATTTGACAACTGATGCACAGGTAGAGTGAGGTTAGAAAATGGTCAGCCCCAGCCCAAAGCAAGCCAACCAGGATGGACCTAAGTCCTTATTATCTGTAGTTTTGCCTTCACCTTGCTTTGTTTTCTCCTGCGGATTAAAGCCAACTCCTTGGTTAATCATGCTCCAATTTCTTAACCCTTGGTGGTCATTGCCAGCTTTTCTCGTAAGATTGGTCTTTGGAGGCCCTGGTGCAATAGCAGGTGGTGCAGTCCACATACATCCAAGCATCTGGTTCATGTCCTAGGACTGGAGGTTAAGCAAGCAGAATAGACAACTAAATAAAATAAATGCTTCTTCCTCATCTCTGTTCCTACCTGCTGCCGGCCTGCATGCCTACTCACCTTTCTTCATTCCTGCCTGAACCTTTCCTTTTTTTTTAATTGATCTGGGCTCAAGATTGGGAAAGACAGAAATACAACTAGATAAAAATCTCAGAGGAATTGCGTTGGAACAAATAGTTTTTGTTGGGTCTTGGAAGGAACTGAAGGTTTTCCAAAAATATATTAGGTACTACGTACTGAGATTGCTTTATCATTTACAAATTTTGTTGAGCATATTTTTGTATTCTGTGTGTTGTGTTCTGTTTACTATTATTGTGAATATCTACCTTAAATTGACATCTTCTCTGCTTAGTTGCCATTTATCAAAGGTATCATCCATTTTTGTAAATGCAGATCTTCTCTTCTCCTGCTCCTCACCACTTGTGATTCTGCCATTCAAAGGCCTTTATTGTTTCTTTCTTACATTCCTACACTTGATCAGAAAGTTCTTTTCATTTTATGATATATCTTTATTTCACTGCCAACTCAACAATGACAATGCTATTTTTAAAATTAAGGTAATTATCAAATGCGTACTTTTGGTAGACAATTTCTGTCCCTTATCAACCTTGACAATAAAATAAATCCCATTGTACAGCCTGAGGAAATGAAGGCTTAGAGACATTAAGTTCCTAAGTCCGATAGGTAGAAAGTGGAAGAGATTTAAATCCAGCGCTGTCTGAATCCCAAATTTATAGCAAGACCAAACTGTGCCAAACAGATTCATAGGAAATGAAGATCCATGTAATGTTTTCTGATTTCAATGAAACAATGGTCATTAAAAATTAGAGGATTACATTAGACATTCTGGATTCCAGCTTCTCTTCTAAAAACCTAGAGTGGGCACAGTGGGCTCATCGTCCTGCGTGGCAGTAGTAGGTAGGCTCTAAGGAGTAGTCACTTCCCTTGGTGAGACAACATCCACTCCTTCCCATGGCATTTACCTAGTTTCACCTACCTTTTTACCCAGCTGGGTCACCTGTTAGACACCTGTATGCATTTTATTTTTCAGTCCTCTCTCTAGTCTCCAGAGATGGTCTCCCATAGGTTTGGAAGCCTGGCTTCCCCACTAGCTGTGTGACCTTGGATTAGTCACTTAACTCCTCAAAACCTCAGATTTTCTTTTGTCTCTAAAATGGGGTTAAGAATAGTATTTGGTGTGCCCTGGTGTCTAGCTGGTAAGGTCACTGGACATAATTCACATACACCCCCAAAAACCCAGGTTCATAACCCAGAGGCTGGGGGAAACAAACAATGTGAACAACTAAATAAAAATAAAATAAAATGTTTCTTCCTCCTCTTCTAGTCTGCACCTTTCTGGGGGTAGGGGGAGAGAGAGAGAGAGAGAGAGAGAGAGAGAGAGAGAGAGAGAGAGAGAGAGAGAGGAGAGAGAGAATAGTACCTAACTCTTCAGGATGTTTTGAAAGTTAATGTGATAAATCCATATAAAATACTTAGCATGGTGTCTGGCACACAATAAGATTTCTGTATTATTATCCCCTATTCCCATTAACCACCCTCTTCTCAGAAAGTGGTGTTCAGCAAAGTCTGAATAGGGACAGCCTGAACTGTGAACTAGGCTATCAGATCTACTGCTGTGGAAGCATAATTGTGTGGTAATAGGAATGCAGTGCATGGCTTTGAGGTTGGCTTTCCAGTTCGGTCTCTGACATTATAGGGTAAACTACTTAGCTTCTTTCTAACTCAATTCTTCATTTGTAAAATGGATATGATAAAACACCTACTTCATAAGCTTGTGACCAGCACTTGAGTGAATACCTCAAGACAGAGGAAGCATGTTCCCTCAGATTTTACCTGCTATTGAAAACAATGAATCAGAGTGTGCCATTTGCTAAGTATATATTTGCTTCTTGGAAGATGAAGACAGAAATATTTCAAATAAGATTGTCATGGAAAATTGGGGAAAACTAATAAAACTTTTCCCTTCTTTTCCCATCTCCTCTATTTCCTGTGGTCTGGAATTGATGCCTCCACCTTCCTAAAATTGTACTTTGGAAGCCTAATCAGTCACATCTAACAGCCTCTGCTTCACATTCTGGAGGGGGTGAAAAATTTAGAGGTCGACTAGCCTGACGTTGCCAGTTCTCAAAAGAAGAGGCTGGCTCTGAGGGAAGGCTTGCCTAAAGCTAATTTGTGACAGACCAACATTTATCAACTTAATTGGTTGTGTATTTACAAGATGATGGTGGGTTTATGTCTGTTTTGACAATGTTGGGTGGCTTGGAATCCAACATGTGGCTGGTTAAGAATAGGAATGCTCCTCTCTCCTCTCACCTTGCTCCTCTCTCCTCTCACCTAAGTTCCACGAACTTAGCTTAACCAAGTCCTGGTCCAGTGACCATCTTAAGAGGGCTGTTCGGTTTTCCCTGGTGGATCGAGACCTGTGACCCGCCTAGCCTGAAGACCTTGTTTCCTGAAGGGTAATGTTTTCCCTCCCTGTGACTTGCCTCTCTGGGCTGTGGTCCGATTTCCCTGCTGGCTCATTTGTTTCTTTGGGCGGGCTGCCTTGAGCAGCAGTGTTTAGTGAGACCTCTGATAGATGCCAGAAGGTGAGGGGAAGGGCCCCTAACGGACTCAGTCATTGGACAAGCAGACTCAGTGATGGATGAGGCTTCTCCCCAGGGAATTTTGGGTCAAAGGAAATCCAACTGATAAGTTTTTCCAGAACTGAGTAACCCAGAGAGTGGGCCAACAGCCATGTACCACTTTTGTGGCTTTTCGTATTGATTTTAATGGAAATTCTCAGCTGCAATTGCACATCTTGCTAGAAATATAGCTACATCCCTGACAAATTGAGATATATGCTGTATGAACTGCTTTAGAAATAACCTTTGAGACGAGGGATGGGAGAAAAGAAGAGAGGGTCTTAAATCACTTTCAAAATATTTTCTTTCTTCTGAGCATTGAACAGGCGCAAATCTAACTCGCTCTTCTTCCAAAGGATCTCATAGTGATTTATTGAGGGGAAATACCAAATGCTTATTATTATTTTTTGACGGGGCTTCTCTGGTCCTGATGATTCATGTCGCTATCGTTTTCCTCCTGACTCCTGAGGCTGGGAGACAAAGCTACAACCCCAGTGATCTGCTGGTGTCAGAACAATTCCTGTCCTGAAGGAGGGCAGGCAACCCTCTTTATTCCCTTTCACAGACGTCCTTGAGCCCTGGAGACGGATGTGAGTGCGTTTTTTAGTCCTCATGCAAAACAACCATCTAAACATAACAGATGACATCAGCTTCGGCTTTTCAATTCCTGGATGGCAGCAGCGTGTTAATCCAGCCTTCATCCTGGATTTCGTAAACTAAAACAAGAGAGCCTGGCAGGAGGACAGCGCTGCTGCCGGCTTGAGGAAATTGATGACGGGGAAGCATGCGGGCAACCCAGGGTATAAAACTCACAAACGTGTAGGCAGAGGCTCAGCTACCACTTTGGACGGCTGCATCTCTCCTGCAAAGACCACGCCGCGGGCTGCGGAGTCTGAGCACCAGGGAAACATGAAGCCTCTCTTGCTGTTGGCCATGCTCCTTGTCCCCGCGCACCTGGCGACGACCTGGAACCCCAAGTACGCGGTGGACTGCCCGGAACATTGCCACCGTAAAGAGTGCAAAGTCAGCTCTCGCTGCAAGAGCACAGTGCTAGATGATTGTGGCTGCTGCCGGGTGTGCGCGGCGGGACTAGGAGAAACTTGCTACCGCACAGTCTCCGGCATGGATGGCATGAAGTGTGGCCCCGGGCTGAGGTGTCACTTTTACACGGAGGAGGATGATTTTGGTGACGAGTATGGTATCTGCAAAGGTAAAGCATGACCTCTTCCTTCTCTCCACCCAGGGCACAGCTGATGGTTTTTTAACCAGCGTGGGAGGTGAGATTATTTCCTCCTCAAGAGGAAGAGGGAAAACGCAGGTGGGTTAGGACCAGCCTCCACACAGGTGTCATAGGGAGAGAGAGAGAGAAAAGGATAGCGACAAAAAGCAAATTGCATTAGAACCCTGTAGTTCAGAAAGAAATGCAGCATCTCATTCATGTTTCAGAGGCTTAAGAAAAAGCATTGCAACAGAAGCCTGTGCTGCCTTCTTTTCTAGAAAATTCTAGAAACTTGACAGGTAATCTGTGCTGGAGGATTTAGGTGCTTTTTCTTCTGCATGGCAGTGATTACAGAGGTCTGCCCCAGATAACCTCTGGGGTGGTTTCTAACCCCCAGGAGACCCAGGGGCTTAGGGATTCTTTGATCTTGAAAGTTGACAGAAGGGAGGACATCTCTTGGGATCAAGCACTTCTGATGAATGCTAATGCATTTTTGACACCAGGCGGACTTACTTTATCTAACCAGAAGACTCACATTCTTGGAGGAAGATATCATGAGGTATAAAACAAATCTTATCCCATTTTATAAAAGTTTTTGGTTATCTACAAAATTAGCAGCTGGTGAAGATAGGCAAAAATAGAAAAGTTAAATGAAAGTTAGAAATAATCTTTAAAAGAATGAAGTTGGCAGTCTTTACAGAAAGAAAAACCACTAGTTTGAAATCATAGCTAGATAATGTTGTTAGCAAAACATGTGTAGAACTGATTTCTGTAGTCTAACATGCTTTATGTTTAGAATAAAAAAATGGTGATTTTAAAATACTCTTTATATGAATACCTCAAGATCTCATTACTTAAAACTATTATTAAGATCTAACAATATGCTATAGTCCCATTCATCAGTTTTATAATCCAAAGGAGATTTAAAAACTACTACAAGGACTGGGAAATTTTTAAATAATTCTTATAGTTTATGTATTTAATACAATGCTTTTCTGAATGCTAATTATTCAGCATTAGCTCTTCTTATTAATTATTTTATCTTTTAAATAATTTATAAATTAATCCGCATGTATTCTGCAAAACCTACTAAGGGCGAGGAAAGAAATGTCTAAACTACTAGGATAATTTTTTTATTTTCTTATAATCAATAAAAAGCAGAATGTCGAGGAGATATTTTCTTTGGTGCATATACACATTCCTTTCTTTCAGCTGAATAGGATCTGTATTTTTTGTAAATACAGGGCTTATCAGCCAAGAAAATGTACTTCACATAAGGAAATTAGGGAGGAAGTGGTTACTGCAATCATACTTACGATATAGCAAGTATAGGCAATGGATTGCTTTTTCTCTTGGCATAGAAATCTCCTGTCAATGTGATTGTAAATTATAAATGTGATTGTAAAGCACCTCTGGGTAAAACATGAAGCTGTAAGGCAGCAGGAATCTTTAGCAAAGACTCTAGTAGTCTAAGGAATGATTGAGGTAGCTGTGAATGAAATTTATTTAAAAACATACTTAGGATTGCTCTTTTTAGTATCCTTCAGATTGCAAGTCAGTATACTTTCAAAACTTTTTCTTCTCTGCTGGAAACAGTCTGTGAACCTCAGCAATTCTAGGTAGAGAGAGTGTATTTTGCTATAGACAAATATCTCCACATTTTTTTACAGAACATTCATATGAGAACTCTATACTTCAGCTGCATGTGCAGAGGTTTTCTAAAACTTCAGATGTTTCATATTGTGCTACCCAGAGAGCCATCAGTCAGTCAACACATACTTATTCAACAACCTCTGTATCTGCCCAGCACCATTCGATAGGTCAGGGGATCTCACAGAAGTATAACTAAGCATTTGGTTAAACTTATACTTTTCAGCATCACCAGAGACACAGGTTAATCCCAATTCTGTGTACTTTTCTACATGAGACTTTTTTTAGGATCTCTTTTAAGGACTGTTCTTCCCTGTAGAGAGGTCAGTGCTTAAAACCAGGATCTTCCACAATCTGAAGGCTGCAGAAAACAGCAAACCTAAATCTCTTAGAAAAATGTCTTATTAATTCTTTCTTGACTATTCTATGGACTGTTAAATTGCTAAATGATTTGATTATGATTGTTATTATTTGTTTTACATATTGCTTGTTGTTGCTCAATAGTTACCACTTGTTTCTTTACCTGGATGCAATTTACCTTTTCAAGGATATTCTCATGTCACCAGAATAAATATACTGCATCTATTCTGCTTGCCTGTTAAAGACTGATTGATATATTGAGATGCTATTTACATCACAAACCCATTCATTTTTAACAAATGAGGTTGTCTTCTCTTTCTCAATAGGGTATTTTTAGTCTAAGTATGAAAACGTTGAAGCTCTAAAAGCTCTCAGATGTTGGTAGAGAGATAAACAAGTTCTTAGGAATCTTATCCATTTAACATATTCTATCTTAACTTTGCAGAGGGCTTTGCTAAGCGAGTCCTCTTAACATCCAGGGGAGTTAGGTCAATTCACTGCCATTTGACAGGTGATAAGTTGATAAGAGTTGGAGCAGATTGAAGATTGATCACTCAGTGGGTATTGGGGTAACGTGACAGCCTTTTAGCCCTGGGTTTGTTTGAAGCCCTTTCCTCCCTATATTGTCTGTGGATACAGCATCACATCTTTTAAAGTCTTGAGAAGCTATTCAGTCGCAAATCTTCACCTGGCTGTCATAAAGGTAACCTAGGAGAGCAGAGTAAACAGAATGAGACTGGTTCAAGGGTACTGATTATGTGCAGCAGTCTTCAGCTACATTTTATAGCAGGGCACTACAACTCAGCATCCATGATATGGTCTCAATGTGTGATTTCACATTTAAAAGTTTCAGTTTTCAAAACCTGAATTCTTGAGAAGAGGGTGCTGTCTTACAGTCAAGACCTATGAGGTCTGTTTGAGTCGGGACTGTGCACACAGGGGCTGTGAGGATAGAAGCTTAGGCATAACCACTTGCTCCCTGTCTAAACCTCCCTTTTGTCCCCAGACTGTCCCTATGGCACCTTTGGGATGGAATGCAAGGAGACCTGCAACTGTCAGTCGGGCATATGTGACAGGGCGACCGGCAAGTGTCTGAAATTTTCCTTCTTCCAAAATTCAGTCACCAAGTCTTCCAGCAGATTTGTTTCACACACAGGTGAGAATTGATCCCGGTGTACACATTAGAAGAATAGTTTCATTTACAGTTTGAATTACTTCAAACATACCTGTGAGTAGAAGATGGTGATTTGAATGATTTTGTTTCCTTTATTTTACTCTGAGGAAAAGGTGTGGGGGTGGGGGGGCGTTGTGGAGTTTGGCTGTTGTTAACTGGGTCTTTATTTTTTTAATATCTCACTAATAATACAGGGGATTATATAACTTCTCATAAAGCTTTCCCAATTTTGATGGAGGATAAATATGGTTGATTACCCAAAAGCCTATAATGAAAAAGTCACAAAGATATACAAAGTTCTTTAAATTCTTCAGTGATCTGTTTTCTATGTGTTCTAAACAAAGTTACTTCTCAGCTTCACATAGAAAAATTACTCTGAGGAATATATTGGACAAAGTTTAAGAGTGAAGACAAAACACATAGAATGTTTTTTTCTTTCTTTTAACCAAATGAAATCATTCAAAGAAGATCATTGTAAGGTTGTGCCTTTATGTATTTGGGAGAAGATAAGAGGTAGTATCTGTGGTTGAAATTTGAAAGTATCTTTAAAGCTTTGAATGAAATTGTAGTATGCTGCTTGTTAGTGCGTGTGTTTCTTACACCGGTTGTTAAATAAGAGAAATACACAACTTGTAAGGCGGTGCCATGAGAATATTTGGTTATCTTGTTGAAAGAACAGCTGGGACTGGCTTTATTAAGTTTAAAGTGGCTGATTTCAAACAACATGCAGCCACAGCAACAGGGAATAGTAACAAACTAGACACTTTCTTCCCCTTAGATCAGTAGTTAACAATCTAAATCCATTTGCTTTAATTTTCTTTTCTGGTCATTTGCACTTTAAATCAATTAAGATTTAAAATACTTGCCAAGTGTGTTCATTTCCCAGTTTTATCCCCTTCTTTCTCATGGGTACAGTTAAGCTTAGTAAGATAAATGGAAAGTGTTGTGTTTTCAAATGAATTATTATTTTTAAGTGTGACTATACCCTTGAACATTAATTTAAACAACTTTTTCTAAAAACCTCTTTGGTAAGTATGTTTGTGAATATTTAATCTAGAAATTGAGATTGTTATTAATATTTTAAACACCTGTAAATTGTATCTATAGCAAAGTGGAAGATTAACTTTTTAAAAATTGCTTTGTTATTTCTTTTGTTTGCAATGCTATATGCATTTTAAGAAACTGAATTTGCGCTTAGTCTGTGCATTACACACCACACCCAGCACCAGATTTCTAGTTCCCTTTACTACCACCTGGCCCTCCTTCCTCCCCTCCTCCCCTCTTCCCCCATTGGTAATCACGGTCTTGCATCCTGTGAATTTTTTGAGATTTGTCTGTTCATGTGTTCTCTTTCTTTATACTCCACATACAAGTGAAATCATCTTGTATTTTTCTTTTTTTTCCCCCGACTTACTTCACTTAGCATGATCCCCTCCAGTTCCATCCAGATTGTTGTAAATGGCACAATTTCATCTTTTTTAAACAGCTGCATAGAAGTCCATTTAGTGTATAGACCACAGTTTCTTTATCCAGTCATCTGCTGACAGGCATTTAGGTTTCCATGTGTTGGCTCTTATGAATCATACTGCTATAGACATAAGGGTGCAGATATTTTTCCTGATTCATGTTTTTGTATTCTCTGGGTATATGCCTAGAAGTGGGATTCCTGTATCAAATAATAGATTCATCTTTAAATTTTTTTTTGAAGAATCTTCATACTGTTTTCCAAAGAGGTTTCACTAATTTACATTCCCACCAACAGTGCAGGAGGGTTCCTTTGTCTTCACACCCTCTTCAACACTTGTTTCTAGTCTTTTTGATAAAAGCCATTCTCACTAAGGTGAGTTGATACCTCATTGTGATTCTTCCTTGCGCTTCGCTGATGGTGAGTGGCATACAGTGGTTTTTTTTTTTGTTTTTTTTTTTAATGTGTTTACAGCTATTGAGTTTAAAGTCCTGAAAAAAGATTTTTATTTAAGTGAAATTCACATGACATACACTTGACCATTTGAAAGTGAACAACTCAGTAGCATTTAGTACATTCACAGTGTTGCAAAGCTACCACCTCTGACTAGTTTCAGAACATTTTTATCATCCCCAAATGAAACCCTAACACCCATTACACAGTTGCCCTCATTCCCAACATCTGCTTTCTGAGCTCCTGGTAACCACTGGTTTACTTTCTGAGATTTAGAATTTTTTTGTATGATTCTGTTGATTGTGGGACAGGTTTGGAATCTGTTGTCTCAGATACCAGATTGACTCAAATGCTTGCAACTTCTTTTGTCTTATTTGCTTTCTTAAAAACAGGCTGAAAAGAACTTAGAAGGAACAACATTTCCATTCCTCTTTGTTCACTTAAGGTTACACGCAGACCTTTTCCACCAAGAGAGAATTCAATCCCCTGTGACTCTTTACTGTGATTGAGATGGGAGGTCAGGGAGTCATTGAGGGCTCCTTGAGAATAAGTCTCAAAGGCAGGAACTCTTCTTGGTGTCTCACCTCTGTCCCTTCTGCCACACTCACTGCACGTGTCTCCTTTACAGAACTTATGTGGTCTAACTCTTGGGTCTGACACCTTCTCTCATTTGCTAGTAGATTCTGTAAATATCTTGACTACTAATAGATGCCTTGGAAACAAATGTTTTGATGGATGGAAGTCACATTATAGTTTATATAAAACTATTTCTGTACCAAAATTAGGTCTTAAGATTCTGAGTAGACATTTATGGACAAAGCATTATCTTGCCAAATAATATCTTATGGAACTTAAGATGCAACAAAAGAAGATTATTGTGTACTCTTGGAAAACCATATTCAGGTTCAGGATGAAGAGCAGCATACCCTACAGTCCCTGAGGAGAGGTTGCTCAGGAGACCCTCTGCCGAGTTACGTATTGTGCACATGGGTCTTCATGAAGTTCGGGCACTACAGTTTACAGGATGGGACTTCCGACCTCCATCTGCCATGGGCTTCACCTCACATCTGCACAAACCATTTCAGGTCCAGACTTTGAGAACAGATTTAATGTCTCCAAGCTTCATCAGCATAGGGACTTCCAGAAGTGCCCTCCATGCCCTGATTACATGAGATTTTCTCTACCATTTGACCTATTGGCCACTCTGCTCTTGGCAAGTGAACTTCCTGCCTCCATTTTTTTTTTTTTTTTTTTTTGGTAATGAGTTTTCCAAGTTTCCAGGATTAGGACTTAAAAAGAAATTCTTTTGGGGCGAGGGGAGAAGATCTGGAATATTTCAAGAATTTGCCTGCCAGGCCAGGTTAATCTTGTAGCATTTTATTTCAGAATGTGCAGAAGCAACACATTTCACTACTCTTAGAAGCAGAAAAAAGTTCATTTTAGAAAATTCTAAATATTACAAACTTCTCTTATATAGAGCAAGAACTATATAAAGGTTATTTAGTCTGTCTTCCAAAGCTACACCAATAAGCTAATTCCTCTTCCATACCTGATAAACATCTCGTTTAGAGCTCATTCTCACAGCGTTTTCTCTTTCCATAAGTATTTATTAACTGCTTACAATGTTCTAGGTACCGTTGTTAACAGTGAACAAAACAAAGCCCTTGCTTTCTAGAGTTGATATTCTTGTGATGGAATGAGATAATACTAGAGATATTGAGAAATGCACATAAAATGTCAGGTAATGATAACTATATAAAGAGAAATAATTCAGGGGGAGATATCTTAGATGGGAGATACTTATTGATAGGGTTGGATGAATACAGGTAGCACAGAATCTTTGAATCTTTTAAATATTTCATCGTACATTATAATTGAAAAAGACAAAAATGGACTTGATCTTTGAGTTATAAACGTATGATATCTATTCCTTCTAGTTTCAGAGAATGACATGGCATCTGGTGATGGTAATGCTGTGAACGAGGGGGTTGTGAAAAAGAATGCTACCCAATCTCCTGTAATGAAATGGCTAAATCCACGCTGATCCTGCATGGAACTTCAAGAGAAGACTCTATTTTAATGATCATTCAATCCACAGTCAACATTTTATGAAATTGTCTGTATTAAAGCATTGGATATGTAATTTTTGGAGACCAAGTGTGTTGCAGGGTATGTCCAGAAAAAAAGTCATTAGGCTACTAGTAATCCATAAAAATGTATATGAACACTTTTAGATATTTGTTAAAGATTTGAATGCATATAGATTTTTAAAATTTGTTTGTAGGTATACTGAAGAACTTAAAATGCAATTTAGATCATCTTGACATGCAAGTAGTCGGCCAAAGAGAAAGCTACCCCAAACTGAAGACCACAGTGAGCCATGGTTCTCTGACTTGGATATACACTAATGTGGGATACAGGATGGAGGAAGAATTCAGAGCAAGAGGTTGGGGGTACAGGTGGGGAGTATAGTACTTAGATCTTACTTGTGGTAGCATCGATAGAATTTGTGTGTGGGTTTTTTTCTTTTTTGGCAGTTTTCATTTTGTTTTACTTTGGAAAAAGTCAAAACAAAGCAGTATCTGAAAGCTGTGGGATGTTGGCAACCTAGAATAGAGAGTGCTTTCAAAGGACTGCTAACAGAGTTCCTAGGTTACCCATATCTGAAAGATAACTCTGGGGCAGAGGGCAAACTTACGTGTCCCTAAATAGTTTTAAAGAATTCCACTTCGGAGAGAGCTAGGAAGTATTTTGCCTACTCTGGGGTGGTGTGAAGGTAAATATTTATATATTTTTGTAAACAAATTCATACCCATATTTATCACTCTCTTGAGAAGTGAACATAATATTGTTTAAAAAGGTAAGAATAAAGATGTATCTCTATAAGGTTTTCAAAAATCCAAAACATAAGTTTATTAATAGTTATAATAATATTAGCAATAATAAATAGATGAGAAATCTACAAAAAGTTAGTCACTATGGATTTATAGAGTGTCAAAAATGAGCAACAGGGAATTTACTAAAACGTGGTGCAGCGATGTAAATGAGTTTCAAGTTTAAAGTAGAAAATACCTTTTTAGGAAGCTTGAAAGAGCTCATTTTCAGCAAGACATGTCAGCTTTAAAGTAAGAGTTAATTTTCATGTTTTTTTTTCCTTTAAACTTGGTTGATCATGGAAATAGTAATATACTTGGGAGGATCTTAGTGCAAACAGAACTGTTATGCAAGATTTTGTTAGGAAATATTTGTAGAATATTTTATTTGGAGTAAAGTATTATTTAAGGATTATTTCACTATGTACCTATATTTTATTCTTGAAGTTTGCCAACAGAGTTGTGACTGTGTGTGTGGCAGGATCTTTGAATGTAAGCTGAAAGATCTGTTATGATTTGTTTTAAAAAGGCAGGTTTGTTATTGTTCAATAAAAAAACAAAACACATTTGCTCTGAGTCCATTCATGACTTAAAGGCTATTTCTTTATTATTATAATACGCACCTTAAATTTACATAATGTTATGACTCCATGTTCCTTCAAAAATTAATTTAGATTAAATGAAAGTAATTTAAATCATTCAATCAGTGAATAAGATTCACTTATATATATTAAATGGAAGCCTCTTCAAATGAATTTTCTGTAGCTAAACTTCTTGTGCCAAGACAGGAGGCCAGAATATTTCTTTGTCTCATGTTTTTTGGTCTTTGGTGCTTAGAATTTCCTAAGAGGTAGCTCCCTGAGTATTAACTCATTCTACAGAGAAAAACTAAAAAGATGAACACTTCTATTAGTGTCATAAGTTAGCTGTAGGGCGGAGGCCTGAAATTCTAGTTCTTAGGTGCTTGGATATTTCTTCCATAAATCATCCAGATACTACACTTGGAGCGTGTTTTATTCTTTTTGTTTTCTCTTCCTAGATGTTAATTTTTTTTGAAGGTAGAAACTTTACCATTAAACAGCTACTGACTACATGCACAAAACCCTTAAGGAAATCTCAGTCAGTTGTTAGCTATTTGAAAGTTAGATAGAAAGAGATGGAAAAACATTCCATACTCATGGATTGAAGCATCAACATTGTAAAAATGGCCATTTTATCCAAAGCAATATAGAGGCGTAATGCAATTCCCATCAAAACCTCAGGGACATTTTTGAAGGAAGTGAAGCAAACAATACTGAAGTTTGTTTGGAACCACAGAAGGCCTCAAATAGCTAAAGCTATTCTAAGAGAAAGAAAGAACAGTGGAGGACTCACGCTCCCTGACTTCAAACTATACTACAGAGCGATCATCATCAAAACAATATGGTACTGGAACAAAAAAAGACACAACAATCAGTGGAATCAATTTGAGAGCCCAGAAATAAAACCGCAACTATATGGGCAGTTAATCTATGACAAAGGTGTAAGCACATACAATGGAAGAAGGAAAATATTTAACTAATAGTGTTGGGAAAATAAAAAAGAAAGAAACTAGATTACTCATTATTGCCATACAAAAAAAAAAAAGTTAACTCAAAATGGGTCAAAGACCTGGATATAAGACCCAAAACCATAAAATACTTAGAAGAAAATGAAGGAAAAATAATCTATGACTCCAATCTCAAAGATATCTCTGTGTAAGGAACAGTGACAGCCAAAGAAACCAAAGAAAACTGAAAAATTGGGACTACATCAAACTTTTTCAGCTTTTGCACAGCACAAGTAACCACCACTAAGACAAAAAGACAACCCATGGAATTGGATAAGATATTTACATGACATACATCAGATAAGAGCTTGATCTCCAAAATATACAAAGAGCCCATAAACCTCAACAATAAAAAAGCAAAAGACTCACTCAAAAAGTGGGCCAAAGAACTGAAGAGACATCTGTCTAAATAAGACACAGATATCACCTTCATGAAGACACTTGAAAAAAGTTCTGCATCACTCATCATCAAAGAAATTGAAATAAAAACTATGAGATTCCATCTCATACTAGTGAGAATGGCCTATATCAAGAAGTCTGGATATAGCAGGTGTTGGAGGGGGTGTATAGAAAAAAGTACCCTCCTTCATTTTTGGTGGGAATGTATATTGGTGCAGCCTTTTGGAAAACAGTGTGAAGATTCCTTAAAAAATAAAGATGTATCTACCATTTGATGCAGCAATCCCACTCTCAGGTATATACCCAGAGGATACAAAATCTCTAAGGAGAAACCACATATATACCCCTATGTTAATAGCAGCACATCTCATAATAGTCAAGACATGGAAACAACCTAAATGTCCAGTTGAGCAGAGTCTTTGATGAGGTCACAGTGGAAGCCTGAGTGAAGGACTTTGAAAACTGGATGGCAGGTGAGCACTTTTCTAGAAAGTGGGCTGAAAGAAAAGAAGGCAGAGAGTCTGCAACTACAGAATTCAGTTACTAGGAGAGTATTTGTGTCTTTCTGTCTCTACACTGCCCTGATTAGGAAGACAGTATTCTAAGCTTAGGGTTATCCATCAGAAATAGAAATAAGGACTTCTGAAGCAACGTGATCACATGAATCCAGTTTATAAAATTCCATTTCTGAGACATGATCTTACAAAGGAGATATATTTTTACACCTTTCAGTTCCTTAGAAAATACAGGAGTACACACAAATCTGAGCTACTGGGGTTGAGAAGAAGAGACTAGACAATTCTAGTCAAAATCTTTTATATACAGATGGAGCACGTAGAGTCAAATAAATTCAGTAATGTGTGTGATGGTGAGAACGCTACTACCTATAACTGTTTCACTGTTAACCATTTATTTTTTAAATAAAAGCATTAAAATTTTTAAATTAAAAGCTTTACCTTCCCCACATTAAAACTAGATATTATATATAAATATATATATTTATCTCCATTAAGGTTTTAAAAGTATACATACTTTGATGAGAAAATTCTACATTTACGAATGTAGTCTAAGAAGATAATTTAAAAGTGTTATATATAGATACATATGTAGGCTGCAATGTTTTTACAGTATTGAAAAATCATAATCATCTGTAAAGCTCATTGGTAAAGCACTGGTTAAGTAAATGATAGGGTTGCGGAGAACTGACTGTGGATGCAAAGTTCGTACAGAGTGTCAGGCTTACTCTCAAGCAGAGGGTGACAACGTGGTTAGTGCAGGGAGCTGCTCAGAGCGTGGCCACTGGCGGAGCGATGGTCTTCATTGTCGAAATCACAAACAGGGTGAGACTCCTAGATTTTCCCCTTTCCTCAGTTTTGGAGCAGTCATTTTTTCCAAAAATTATGCTTTTATCAAGTGTCTCTAAAAATTCACCTTCATAGAAGGTGCATTAATTTTGCATTAATTGCTTATTGATCTAGAATACTTCATGAAGTGACACAACAGCGACAAGAACAGGCTTAGGAACAAATGTGACAGACTCTTGGTGTGCTTCATTTTGACTGTGGAAGCCAGTGCAGACGTGTCCCCCAGAAGGCTGGCTTGCTGTCTCTTCAGTGTGTACTGTGGATGTCAATGCTCTAAGGCACTGACCAGTGATTTCAGCAAGACTGTTGAGTGGAGGTTGCTTAACAGCATTCTACTGTGTTTTCAGTGAAAAAAGCATGATAAAATGATGTGAATAATTTTATTTTTGTGTAAATACAAATTGAGATAAAAACAGTGATACACTTAACCTTATTCTTTATATTTTAAGCTATTTCCTGAAATGTTGGCAGTTGGTTTTATAATTAGGAAAAAGAATAAATCTAGTTTTGAAAGTTTACATTGTAGCAAATCTAAGTGCATGAAAATAAAGCAGTGACTTATCACAGAAACAATAACTTGAGAACATGGGCTTGAAATGTACTTCATCATCTGAGTATTTTGCTTACCTGTGAAAAAGGGATTTCAAATCAAGTAAATGTAGAGAATGGTAGTTTTCTTCTAAATACTAGAAAGGTGACAAAGCACATTTGTATACATTGCACCTTTTTCTAAAGCATTCTTTGGTCCCATAGAAGCAATGCCAGTGTATTCTTAGAAAGTGAAAAGGTCTCTGAATCTTAAGTACACACTATAAATTACATTACACCTCTGCACCTCTGCACAGAAATGCTATGGACTTAAGTGAGTGATCCAGGACATCAGGGTTTTGAAAGTATTTCCTGACACCTGTGAAGCTGGTAAATATTTCCTGTTTTTGTTGTGTCTAGAGAAAACAGGAATTAACAACTTGGAAGCAATCATTAAACAAACGTGAGAATGACCTCTACATAGGCAGTTCCCACTGTGAAGTTTCATTTTCTTAACATCTATCATAACCTCTTTCTCTTCAAGGAAAAAAGTCATTGTAATAATCTGACAGCTGATTGATGACAGAAACAGAACTTTATACCCAGGAGAAATGGCACCTATATTAGGGGGGAAAATGTACCATGCATTTTCAGAATTTAAATACACATCTTCAAAAGCAAGCAAGACTGAGAAAGTAGCAATGAATATTCTATTTATGATTCTGACTGTACATAGCTAGCCTATTTAAAAATACCTTTGACCGTTTTAAGCACTATGGAAGGATCTTAAAGTGTTTTTGAGTCAGAAGCAATCAGGATTAATTGTAATTCTCACTACTTACTAACTTCAGATGTGTTATTTAGCTCCATCGCCCCTCAGAGTTCTCTCTGTAAAGTGTGGCTAATGGCTTAAATACCAAGTTCATATGTTCTGTGTGTGCCATTTGATACTATTACTATATCTGGTATATACTAAGCTTTTCAATAAATGGCAAATAATTTAAATGGCGTTATTGTCCAAGACAATCTCATTTTCTTAGTGTTCATTAATTACAGCAAGACTGAAATATTTAAAATATTTTACATGATCTAGTAAGGAGGCACAAATAAAGAGACTGAAGAAAACTGACTGACTACTTAACGAACTTGAAGTTGTCCGTAAAAGGTAAATAAAAAGCAAGGAGTGAATGTAATTCATATCGTTTGAAACTCTCTCACAATTCTACAAAAGAAGTGACTATTTTTAAAGGAGAAATAATAGTGTTCTATTTAAATCTCCAAACAATTATTAGCATGCTCCTGGAAAAAAAAAAAAAAAGAGGTACAATGCTTTAGGAGAATGCAAGGGAGCCCTACAGATGTGGCATACTTCCCTATGTGTTATTTTTAGTTTTCTATTCCTGCCTTTTATTTTGGGACTTGGCCCGCTTCCTTTGTAGTTTCCCCTTAACTTGTTCATACCTTTCTTTCTTATATAATGCATTTTAAGATGCCTTTTTTTTTTCCCGTCTCTCAAAGGAAATTCAAGGAATGTTAACCAGTTCAGGAACGCCGGCCAGTCTTGGCACCACTAGAGTTCTTGTTTTGAAAACAACCTAGGAAATCAGGACCATGGAGGACTTTCTAGTTATTTAATGAATCAGAGCAATGGAGGGATCTAGCGACCTGTAGATTTTGAAAATAGATGATGTTCGATAAATTTATACAAAAGGAAAATCCAGTTTTAAAATGGAGAAAGTCCACTTGTCTGGTTTTGGATCATTTCACCTTTTATTTACCAGCAGTTTAGCAGCCTGGTTGGAGGAACATTGCTCTGCATGATGTCAATGAAATCAGAGTGAGGAGATGAAAAGTTATAGATAACCTGATGGAGAAACTGGAAATGAGACAGGCAAAACTGAAGCACACAAGTGCACAACCTAATCATGTATGCAGTTTATGGTTCTTTGGCTGCAAGAAACCAAACAAACAAAAATATGAAAAACGGACTTTGGTCAACTTCAAAAAACGTAATTTATGTGTAGGATTTAGAGTTCTGAAAAATGGGAGGGCAGGTGGCAGGGATGGTGGGGCACCTGCTGAATCACATGGCTTAAAAGATGTGGAGCAACTTGTAGGTGACAGGAGCTAATGGACATCCTTGCAGGAGTACCCACTCTGGGACAAGAAATTACAATTGTTTTGTTCATATTGCAGCTGATCCATTGTTCCAAGCCTGTTCAAACTCCTTTTTGAGGTTATTACCTTCATACTTTGTGGTTCATTTTAGTGGGTAACTCGGTCATGACAAACTTTCTTCCTTTGTAGGTAGACTTCTCTGTTGGATGCAGCTAAAGCCATTCAGAGCCCAAGTTTAGCCAATGAGATGTTGTTGATCATTTTGGGCAAGAGTGCTTTGTTGAAAACCATCTTGTGTACAATAACAAGATAAAAGGAGTAGGATTCAAACAGGGGGGAGTGCCTCCGGGAGCCAAGAAACTCACCCTGTGGTCTTGAAGACCTTGACCATTTATGGTCATTTAATATTTTGGGGACAAGCATGGATGTATTATCAGGTATCTTTGTGGACTGATCAAAGTTTTTTGATAGATGGAACAGAGGCATGGCCAGAGTCAGATGGGACCAGCATAGGAACAGGGTTGTGGCATTGCTGGCAGGAAGAAATCATCCTTTGCCTGCTCCCCTTACCTGTCTCATCATCTGACTATTGTTTTTTCTCCCTTTTTTCCTTACATAACTTCACTTTTGTGTCAAAGACAAAAACATTATCATTCATGATTGCTTTAGGGAAAATGGTCTTTAAAACAGCCAGTTATTGAACGACTTTCTGTTCCTTATCTTGAAGTATGTTTTTAAAAATATTCTTCCTTTCTACTCTACCTAAATAACTGCAACTTTTGCACAAATAGGACAAAATATATGTCATGTAGACATATTAAGAGAGAGCATAACAAGGGAGAGGCAATAAAATGTTAACATTTGGGGATCTGGATGAAAGGTATATTAGTATTTTCTTTTTCTATTCTTGAAATTTTTCTATAAGTCAGACATTAGGTCAAAGTAAATGCTAAAAAAAAAAACAAAAAAAAACCAAATCATTGATATTTTGATCACCTTTTCCTTGCTGCTTCCTTTATTCTCTGTTCCTCACTATCTTTCAAAAGCTTGGTCAACAAAATATCTACTAAAAACCTGGGAAGCTGCCACTCTTAGGAAGTGTGCTCAGCCCGCAGGTCACCTAGAAGTAACAGAAAAGACCAAAACCTGCATCATGGAAGGACCAGAATACTTGTTATTTTCTAACTTAATATTTGATGAGGAAATTTAGTTTTACAAAATAATATGAACCCATATGTGCAGGTTCACCATTCATCAAATATATGATAAATATATTTGTCCACTACCAAATTACCAAAAGACCTCTACCACTGTACATTGGATCTCACCACCACTTGCTCCCTCTGCCCACTCCATTCCCCACTGGTAACCTCAGCGTTATTCTCAAAGTCCAAAGTTTAATTTTTGTTTTGTGTTGTTTCTTCATTTTTCATTTATTTATATTGCACATATGAATGAGGTCATTCAGTATTTTGTCTTTCCTCTTCTGACTTATTTTATTTAGCATAATCCTCTCTAGTTCTATACATGTTTTTACAAATGATATCATTTCATCTTTTTAGGGCTGTGTAATATTCCCCCGATATATATCACATCTTTTTTATCCATTCATTTGATCATGGGTACTTATGTAATTTCCAGTTCTTGGCTATTGCAAATAATGCTGCAATAAATCTGGGGGGGGGGTGCATCAATCTCTGCAAAATAGTTTTGTGTTTTTTGGCTAAATGTCCAGAAGTAAGATAATGGGATCATATGGGATATCCATTCTCAATTTTTTGAGGGAATTTCCACACTGCTTTCTATAAAAATTGCAGCAATTTACAATACTACTAATGATGTAAAAGTGCCACACACTTGCTTTCTTCCATGCAGAAGTGCAGCAGGCTTGCAAGCGCAAGACTGGACCTGACACCTGCAAGTAAAAGCAATGATTAGAGGGTGGTGTCCATGCCCAAGTGAGAAAATATGTCAGAGGGTGGTGAGGAGTTTCCAAAGGTAGATGTCAATTTCCTCTTAGCTTTATGACCATTGTCACTCGTTGTAAAGTATGGTATCTGGTAGGCATTTGTTTTCTTTTGTTTGTGTAATGATTTTCCAGGTAATAAAGAGTTCATGAACTATGTTTATTTATTCCTATTCAAGTGGGATTAATATTCCTTTTTCAGAGAAATGCTCTAATCAATGGGGATATGACTAGCATATTTACATATTTTCATCTTCATGGGTTGGTAGTCCTGTATGTCAGGGTAATAATTCTGAAATGTGAAATTTGACTGCTTGACGGGAAAACTCAGATGGGAAAAACTGGGCCAGAAGATTTTGCTTCTTCCCATGTCTGTTTTCTTTCCCTTGAGTGCTGACTGGGCTAGGCTCATTTCGTTTTTCGGTGTGTTTTTAAGGAGAAAGTTATGAGAGGAGTCAGTTTCTTGGGGAAGCCTGTGTGCAAGGCATTTGGGAAAAATCCTGGACATGTTATTTATTGACTGACAAGAGATCTAAAATGTATGTACTAGGATTTCTTCTTGGGGGAACATTTTATTTGTGCCTTTTGAAATGACATACCTTGGGTGTGATGAAGTGAACTCCACTTACTATGCTGTGGGAAAAGTTGTCCCCTTAATGACTCGAAAACATGGGCTTGTTATTCTGAAAAAACGGAGTACATCCTCATTCCACACAAACAATGTGACACGGACCTGGAGCCAGGCCAAGGTTTCCTATGAATAGATTTAGCAAAGCGAGTATAGAGACACATTGACTTCGCATGGTGATCCTGGGATGTCTGATTCCAACAAAGGAAATGATTTACCTGTTCTTGAAAGGTGAAAATGAAGATGATCCCCTCTTGTCCTTCCCACAACTGAACAGAGATTCCTGGTTATCATAGCATCTAAGTTGTCCATACAACTTAGATGATGCTTGCACTTCCATCTGAGAGGCATTTGCTTTTGAGTTAATTTTTTTTTCCCAGAAGTAAACTGGATTTTGAGAAAGAGAGCACACATAAATAAGTTCAGAGAGTAGTCAATGGTGCTGAACAGGGAAATGTATCTGGTCTGGTCTACAAAGCTCTATGCAAACACCATGCTTTCATCTAGGCTTGTCTGATTATAAGAAACAAAGACTAGAGTGTTTTTTTTTAAAGAAAAAAATAAGGAAGGTAGGCATTTTAAGCATATGGAACTCTTAACAAGTATGGAACTCTTAACAAGTATGGTTGGTCCTAAGGAAATTGAGGAGGCATCTGAAATAAAGACAGCTCTATTCTCCTGCAGTGTGATCAGCAATCTGGAGATTTTGATCCTAATCTTTCATAAGTACGCCTAGTCTGCTCTTCTTTCTGTCAATTGGCTTCTTCTGCTTAATTTTATATTATTAATAATATAATACTAGCAGTAGCTAACACTTATTGAATGCTTATTCCACACAAGCCCTGTTCTAAGTGCTTCACATGAATCAATTTGTTTAGTTTTCACAATATTATTCAAGGAACTGCTATAATTCCTCACCCAACCTTACATCACCTTTTTATTTCTAGAGTTCCAAATCCTTTGCTGACTTTAAGACAGTCTCTGGGTATATTAGTACAGAATCGCAAGAGAAAAATTCTGCTTGGTCACAGATCAACCAGTTCACTTTTAAAAAAAAAGTATTTCTCTCTCACAATTCCTTCACTATGTATTCAAATTATTTTTTTGGTGGCAAGAGACAGAAACCAAGTATAAAGCTATTTAAATAAAAAATGAATGTGTTGGCTGTCTTAACCAGGAAGTCTGGAATGTGGGTCTTGCTAGTTTCAGATTTGGCTTAATCAGGGACTGCACTTACATTGTCAGGGCTCTATCTCACATCCCATCTCTCAGGAGCAGGGGTTCTGGGGTTGCCCACTTAATTGAATGACTGTGAACATCCCTTAATAGCTATAGCAAAAAAATCCCTAAGAAGTACCCTGATGGGATAGTCTGGATGATGGGACCAGGGTTGTGAGTGATCATGGAAATATATTCCACAGGAAACAGGGTCACATACCAAGGAAATGTGAAGAGGGCAACTGAAAGCAGAACAACAGACAAAATGCTTGCTAATTCCAGTGCTACAACTCTTGTCAAAATCAGTTGTACCTGGGGGTGAGATGGGGCATGGTTCAGATGGAACCCAATGAATTTAGGATAGGAAGGACTGTAGCCAGGAGGTAAAGTCTCTTATTAGAGGGTGTGGTTGGAGCAAATATGGTAAACTATGTGAAACACACCTGTCTTTGACACATCCACACAGGGTAAGTTCTGGTAAGTATATTGGAGCATCTGACTTTAGAAGATAGAAACACTTAGGTGCCAAGAGACATGAATCTGGTCCAACTAACCAGGGCATGATACTAAGTAAGAACTCAACCTCTCCAAGTCTTAGTTGACTCATTAATAAAATGAGAGACTTGGTTAATTGAATTTCAGGGACATGTGTAGTTTTAAATTTTGGTTATTCCATCTTAAAGGTCATATCTAGTTCCTTTGAGCTGTAGTGATTGTCTCACTACTCAAGACAATGGAGAGTAGAAAGGCAGAGTCCAGGAATGATGTGTGTGCAGATAGAATCATGGATGTACTGTCTGGTTGGCTTTCCATACAACAGTTGGAGGGCAATAGAACTGCCACCTGTCCTCAAATTTCTCCCACTGTCTAGCACAGTGCCTAAAACTCCAGTATTAATACATTTTTAGGTTTGAGATCAGAGACCCAAGTTATTGTTCACTCTGCTTGTCTAGCTCTCTCTAATCACAAGGTTTTAGTGCATCTTGTTCTTTTGCCTATGATGTTCCCCTATCCCCATCCTTTGCTGAACTCTTAGTCATTCCTCAAATTTTAACTTAACTCTTCACTTTTTACAGAGGCATGCTCTCACTTCCTAGACGTGGTTGAATTTCTCTCTGACAGACTCTGAAACACCATGCCATTTCTCTGCAGTCATCTAGAACAGCCAAACTGATCTAACGATTAGGCACACATTGATTCTTGTCTTGAAACTGCAAGCTCCATGAAAATAGAAACTATGTCTGTTTTTATTCACCACTTATCACTAGAAAGTGGTGCAGTGACATATAGCAGGGACTCAGCAGGTATTTGTCAAATTTTTCATTTGAAAGTGACTTGCTTCATCAGGGATTTTTTTATGTGGCAAAATTTTCTTTCTGTGCATTCATATTCAACTTATGTTTCACAAGTATGGTCTATGGCTAAGATCAGTGATAAGTAAGTGAAGAAAATTCTAGAACTCCCATTCTTACATGTTGTCAAAAGATAGCAGATATAATCAAGCTTTTCTTCCTTGTGATTTACTCTCTTGACTCTAATACCAAGCAACATGTAGGACCACAGACTTCTCTTAAGGAATCCCATGTTCTACCCTGATTGGCATGATCTGAAAACCAAAGTGTTTCTCTTGGGGAGGGCTGACTTCATATAACCAGAGTGTGCTTCTGTGTTAGCTAGTGCTTAGCGATCAACCAGATTGGTCGATGCTAACAGTGGCAATGAGAAGCAGAGCAGAGTCCTCTTTTAATCCACACATCTTAGTGCTATGCAAGGAAAAATTGAAGCCTCCATGGGTCATTGACATCTAAGGTTTGCCATCTAAAGAACAGACACAAAAGTAAAATAGGATGATGACATTTGATTCTGCCCCATTCACATTTATTCTCCTTGGGACCTATTGCATGGGGTGACAAATCTGCCAAGACAGTCATGTCTCTGGGAGGTGAGGAGTGCGCTAACGTAGAGAGCACTGAGGGTAGGTGGAAGCATTAGGCCAGGAATTCTCTTGTTTGAATTAAGCCTCTTCTTTGGTCTGCAGCAATCAACACAACCTTTTGCTTATCCTGTTAAAGTCATGCAGCGGCACACTTCAGTCAAAGCCTCTCTTGACCTCCCTAGGTATCCTGATTTTTATCCCTTGAAGTGATCACCTTTGTATTTGAGGTTTTATTTGAGATAAGAGGAAATCTTTCTTCAATCCTAGGCATATGCTTAAGTAGTAAATTATAGTAAATGTAACTTGAGGGAGTCACAAAATGCTACTTCTAGATACATCACTCTTAGCTCATGGGCTGCTTTTCAGAGCCTTGAATCGTCTTTAACCTCAAATGCCATGCATTTGAGCCTCAACTTCTGAGTTACAAAGCTTCTTTCTAGTCATGGGACTCAAGGTCATGCAAATGGACCTCTTCTTCATGCTCCCATCCTAGTCAGCATCTTCGAGATCTTTCTCTATGCCAGACAAAGAGATAGAACCCAGGATGTCTCCTATCAGTGACCAGGTAGAATTTTGTCCTGTTTTTTTCTTCTTACGTTCTCAGTCCAGGAGCCTACCCAACTCCAAGTTTAACTCGACATTCAGCTCATCCCATGGTCTGTCTTGATTCCCCACTACCACTTTTGAGGTTTTTTTTTTGCTGTGGTTGTTTTGTTTTCTTTGTCCCTGAGCTACCATCTTCCTTGGTACTAGCTTGGTCCTCTAACTCATCCCCAACTTAACCAGTAGATGAGTGAAATCCTTTCCTCTCTCCAGTTATCAAATCAGTCTTAGATCATCCTTGAAATGGCTCCTCTCTTCACTTTCCAATCAGCATCCCACCTTTCTTTCACATTCTTGCAAATGGACTTGAGAGTTACAGTTTATTTCTCCTTAGAGTTTCCAAGACACTTCAATTGTGATTTGTTTTGAGTTTGTAAGTCAGGATCCCCAAACACAGCTGTGGTTTCTCTGAGTGGTATTTTCTTTTTGGGTCTTGCTATTCAGTAAACATTGCACTTATATGAAGCTGTTCTGTACTTGGCTTGGTATTGACAAGTCTGCTGAGATAGTCATGGCCCTGGAAGGTGAGGATCATGCTAATGTGCTAAGTATGACAGGCAGTGCTGGAAGGAACATCTTACGCTAAAAAGGATGGGTATAACTGCATGACTATGGGGTAAACTCCAAATGGTGCCCAGAGACTCCTTCAGGAATAAAGGACTGATCAAGTACTGAGAGAGATGCCAGCAGGCAGATGCTCTCAGCTATCAGCTTCCTTCCGGGATGGCTTCTACTGAGAATAGCCTTTCTGGGAGATTACTTGCATCCAAGGACTAATCAGAATGGGGTTCTAAAGGTCTAGTCCCTCAGCTCTAACTTAGGATCATTCAGAATGATCTTCCTAGCTTCAAAATTCCCAGATCCCTGGGGGAGTGGGGGTGGAATTTCCATGGTGATGGCATCACAGCTCACCTTCTCTGTCTGTTCAACCCGGTTCCTCTCCTTCCTGTCCCCAGGTGTTGTTCCAGCAGTATCTTCATCTCTATTTCAGAGTTGACTTCCCAAGGAACTCAGTCTGACAAACTTACAAGCACCCAGCCAGAAGGCTAGTGGCATTTCCGCTCAGTTCATATTTTCTCACCAACATGGAGTCTCTGGGGCTGCAGCAGCAGCCTCTTTGTGATCATTTGCTCGGAGTGGGTACATTTTTGCAACATGTCTGCTGGAGGGAGACCGTCGTATAACTCTTCAGCTGTGAGGAACCACTATTGTAAATTTATCTGCCTAGAGGGATTAAACTACTGAAGAGTGTCTTTTGCCCACCCAAGTTTCGGGGTGCAGGCCTATTACTTAAGTTTGGATAAACTATAAAAAAGATAAAAATATGTCTGGGAAAAAATTAAGGAAGTAGTGAAATATAGTATCATGAATTTGAGGAAAAAAATTAAAAGGAAATTCCATAGGTAGTTCATCAGCACTCAGGTCCTTGGGATTTTGTTAATCTGATGGGGGAAAAAATGCAAAACGGAAATCGCTCTTCAGATTTAAAGGCAACTCCTGAGGTGGCAGGAAAATGGTTGACGAGTCCATAGCTGTTTGCTATTTAGGCGCAGTCAAAAATATTTCTCAGTGTGTGTGTCACCTCCTGGGTATTGCAATAGCGCACCACTATACCCAGGGGCTCTTGGCAAACAATAGACAGGAACCAGAGAAAAGGCACCGCAATTCCATCAGGATTACTTAAATTTAATTTTAGGCCAAGTAAAAGAAATTCTAGATGGAATGTCCAAAGTGTCCTCATAGTAAAAATAGAAAAATTCCTTTGTAAAAAGGACTTAGGAACAGTGGGATAGACTTGATGATTTGCCTTAGATTGCTATTTGGATGTGTTACCACCCTGAAGAGAATGTCAGTTTCTTAAAGACAGGGGAGGTCATCTGTAGCCTTGATAAACTTGGTACAGCATTCCACATATTAAGAGCAGTTATAAATGAATGACTGACTCTAGCCCCTACTAATCAACTCTGATATTTTCACAAGATGCATTTTCATGGATTTACTCATTCAATAAACTCACTAACTGCCTTCTATGAAACAGATGCTGCTTTTACAGGGGGACCTCATAGTTGAGAAAGACAACAAAGGGCTAAGTTCTGAGGTGAGGTCTGTACAGGTCTACCAGGGACTCAGGAAAACATCTCAATAGAAGAGGAACTGAGATTTGTAGGAGTTGATCAGGAATTAGGTAGGTCAAGTGGAAGAAATGGTATATGCAAAAGTCTGGAGATTTGTGAGCTCATGTATGTATGGAGAATTTTAAGTAATTCTATGTGACTAATGGATCTAGGGAACAGATGGATTTAAGATGAAACTGTAGAGGCAGGTTCAAAATAGATTGTGCAAACAAACAGACTCTGAGAATGAAATGATGGTGGTGATGGTCTATGTAAAAGAGGAAGAGGTAGAAGCAAGGTGACCAGTTTTCCGGACCACTTATCTGATTTTGGTCCTTAGAAAAAGAAAGAGAATTTTAAAGATAAATAAGAGGTAGAATCAACAGAATTTGGTGAGCAACTGAATGTGGGTCAAAGGAGGGGAAGATGATAAGGATGTATTTTTATCTTTGATTTTAGGTGCCTGAAAGGATACAGGTTGGGAATTGAGAACAAAATGAGATACATTCCATTTTAGACATGGTTAGAGCCTAGAGATCATACAGAGATTAGTGGAAGTACAGATTTGAACCTCAGCAGAGATAGAGGGCTAGAGATTTGCATTTTCCATTGACCAGCAAAATTAGTGCTTGATGCTTGATAGTTTTGCTTATCTTTGATTTTGTGGATGAACTTTGCAATTCATTTAATATACACTCTTGGTTTCCACCCAGAAGTTATTTCCCCATTATCACTTGCCAGCAAAATCCTAGGTTTTTTTTTGACATAACTACCCTTAAGGAAGACTAGCCTGTCCTCAGAGATACCTCCTGATCATTCTACATCATTCATGACCATCCCTTTTTATTTGCCAGGGACTTCAGATGAGTGAGTTGCCCAGTCCCACCAAGTGAGACACAAAAGTTGACCTGTTAGAAATGTAGAGGTGGTGGGAAACCTGGGAAGAGTCACAAAGAAAGAAAAGTCCTTCTTCTCTATTAGATATAGTCATACCTGGGTATGAGACGACAGTAAGCTTTCTCTCAGTCTGAGAGTGAAACAAACACCCAAAGGTGAACAGAGCCAAAGAGAATACAGAAAAAAGACAACCAGAAAGTGTTCTGCTTTTGGGCTTTTAATCCTTCTTATAGATTAAATCCATTGAGTGGGGATTTCTGTTAATTATGCAGGAACCATCCTAGAGATTGTCCTTTGTGTCTTACTTGGTAGAATGGGATATACTTATCCTCAATTTATCCTTTACAAGTAGAAAGGATTATCACAAGTGAAGTAACCTCATTAGCGTTCATCTTTGAGCTGAGGGTAGGGTAGCCTTCCTTGACACTAAATCATTGGTTTGCTTTAAACTAGATAACAGACCTACTCTCCTAAAGCTTGATCACCTCTCAGTGACAACAAAATCAAATGTTCACGTCTACAAAACTAAGAATGAATTTCCCCAGATCAAGGACTTCTCTAAGGGTTGCTGTCCCATGAAGTTTTATCTGGATGATGAGCCACTTTTCCTGGACAATGTGAACTTCTTTTTCTGAACCATCGTGAACCTTCTTCAGACCGCATCTGGCCTTCATCATGTGATAACCATTTCAGCAGGCATAAGGACAATCCAGTTCTCTGTACAACTGTGCAGTGATGAATACAACTGTCTATGTGTATGCTAGTGGAGCGGATACAGAATGACAGGTGAAAAAGTGTTCTCTTAGCTTTGCCAAGGTAGATACAGCACAGGAATGAAAAAATGTGGATGATGAGTAGGAGAGGCCAGGAAATTTGAGCTGCCAGGCTATTTATTATGTGGTGGGATGATCTCATATACACAGTTGGATAAACACAAATAACTGAATAATACCCTTAAATGTGTTCAGTCCTCATATATCTTCCAAATATGAACACTTTTGGATCCTTACACCAGACTGTGAAGTGCACAAGGACAGAGATAGCCCAGACTCTTCTATGGGGAGTAAAATGGCTTATTTAAAATAACAGAGCTTTATGGCAGACACCTTTCTGTAGGAATTAATGGTTGCCAGAAGTGATACAACTATGGGGAATGCAGAAGTCTGCTGGTGGGCCTTTCCGTACTATTAGTTAATAGTATCTGTGGAAATGTAACGTTGCGTTAGCAGATTCATTGAGGAACAGCCCTAAAAAGGACATGCATCAGAATAAGGTGAACTGATATTAACATTGAAGAGGTATGAACTGGAGGTGCTTCCTGACTGCAGATTTGTCTTTTAGTTCATCTTCTGCAGCCACATTAAATTTCCGTCTGGGAAAAAAGTAGTACAGATCCTCCTTTAGTCTTCTTTTAGTCCCCCTAAAAGGAGGAGAATATGTATGACTAGTTATAGCAAGAAAGCAATAATCATAGAGAATAATAAAATCCTTCATGAAAAAGGAAACTTGTGCCATTGGGTTAAAATTTTGCTGTTAGTTTTAGTTAGTTTGAGCACATTGCTAAATGAGAAGGTAAGCAAAGTTAAAAACAGCAAACGTTTTTAAAAAGGTATTTAGGACTCAATATTCAGATAAATTAAGACTTCTGAATTACTTTTGAGTGATGTATACATATATATGCATACATATTTTTTCAAACGGGTGTTTGCATTTTCTGGAATGTTTTAATGGAATGATTACATTTTTAAAAGTTCGGCCAAAAGATCTATAGATAGACATATTTCAAATTTCCTGTCCTACAATTTAAATGAAGAATCTTGGCATATATTTTTGTGGTCTCCAAACTAGTCATTAACTTGACACTTACTGTGTTCAGTCTAGTATTTAATCCATACAGAGCATATTGCCAAGACGGTTTTTTATTCTAAGTTGGGTGTTTGTTTTTGAAAATCGAATTTATTTATAACTTAATAGCCAAGAATTAAAATTACTCTGAAACCACATTGCCACCAACATTTAAAAAATGTCTCCTGAGATAACGAGAACTTTAGCAGAAGGAAAAAAAGTGCTTATAGGTTTTTAAGTTACAAAGCTATCATTTAAAATTTTAAATGAGTTTCCATTTCACATGATTTTTCAATAGAGCTAAGATTGAAAGAAACATGTTATTTAAAATATAAATACATTTTTGTTCTTGATATAAAAATAAGAAAGACTCATCAAAAAGGCTGAATAAGTTCATGTTTGAACAATCCCACCTGTGCCAAGTACGCAGATTGAGAAAACAAAGAAGATATCGCCAGATTTAAAACATAAGATAAACACCCTCATCAACAACCCTCATGAAAAGGAAGACCTGAATGTGGCAAGCAGGGCTAAAGCCATGGCCTGCTGAGCTCTGAGTTGGTGTTGGGTGTTTAACTACTTCAAGGATAATAGGAACAAAAAAAAAAAAAACATTTTGAAAGACAGGGAATAGGAATCAGACTTACTAGAAATGAAAGGGCCTTTGTAGATATGAAAGGTTAAAAGCGGTGTGAGGGTTAATCACTCAGGACGCTCTCCGAACTAGGGAAAACCTGCTTGTGGTCTATGAACCTAAGTCCCCTTTGACTGGGTGAGTGAATCTGCAGTCTGCAAAGATACCTGCATTAGCTCCCTGACCTGTGAAGGAGTCAGGTACAAATCACTGAACAGGAAGGCAGCTTGGAAGAGGAAGAAAGAGAAAAAAAAATCACAAGGACAAAATATTAAATCTTCCCACTCAAAAATATACCTGCACTGGAACTCCAAAATACATGCTAAAAAAGAAACCAAATAAAATGAACAGTTAGGATATGAATTTTCCAAAAATGAAATTTATTGTCTAAAAACAAAGTAGACATTTAAATCTTTACACAGGAAATAACATGCACAGAAGAAATGTGTTAAAATTAATAATGAAAGAGAACCAGTTTAAAATCTTAAAGATATAAAATATAACTGCTAAAGACAATATTTAGTAAAAGAAGTAAACCCTAAACTGTAAGCAACATTAGTACTCTGTTTACAGAATTAGCGGACAGAAATGAGCAATTCAGCCATGGTGAGACATAGGAGGATAAATAAAGAACTTTAATGAGCAATGAAGAGGTTATATTGGGGGCATGATTGGCATTCCATGAGAAGAGGTAAGAAGAATTGTAGAGACGCAACAAAGAGTCAAATGATGCACTTAAAAAGAACATAAAGTCTCAGATCAAAAATGCACTCCAAAGAGCAAATCTTAAAACAAATAAATAGGCTGACTATATTTCCTTGAGACAAAATGGGACATTGGGATGGCAAAAACAGGATGGGGTTATGCTCTGCTGACTAGGGAAAGAGGTAGGACAATCTGAGAAGGAGCAGAGCAGTCAGGCCAGCACCAAGTAAATGCTACGTGATGCTGAAAGGGTGATCACATAGTAAGGACATGTGGTTCAGCGGGACTTCATACTAACATCCAGGACCAGACCAGTGCAAGGAATTTTGGCACCTTAGGTGAAAACCAAATTTGGCAACCTTATAAGCCCTGCTTTGAATGTCCTGCCTCAAATACATGCTTTCTTAAACATCCCAGTGCCACAAATGCCCAATAATCCCCACAGTGCCAGAGATAACCTTCATAGTAGTTATCTGCTGTTGAATCAGCTGCTCCCTGTGAAGAAACAGACAGTGGTGGGCATGGGTGAGGGGAGTCCTGTTTCCTCACAGCGGCAGGAACAGTAGTAATGGCTGCCGCCAGCCACATCAGCACCAGCACAGCCATCTTTAACACAGGGCGAAAGGGGCAGCTGATTTGGGGCTTCCTCAACAGACTGGGCTCTGGTCAACTCAAGTGCCCCTTTTGCCCAGCATTAAAGATGGTCCCAGTTTATTAAAAATAGGACAAAATTAACGAGTTAAATGACGGTCAGGAAATATGAAAAAACAACAACAACAACAAAAAAAAAGCACTGTTTTGTTTAAAATGGTACATATAGTCAGCCTATAAATAAACTCACACTTACCTACTTCATAGTGAATAGGAATAAAGAGGACTAAATAGGAATAAAAAATTAGACCTTCAGAGTGAGAAGGCAGATGATTCTCAAAAGACTAGCAATTGGTCTAGGATAGTTATTGGCCTGACAGCAGATTTCTTATTGACAACAGATCTTTCCAGTAAACGGAATAATATCTTCAATAACTAACAAGACTATTTATATCCAGATAAACTATTTCAAGAACAAGGACAAAATAATGGCATTTCCTAACATAAAAGAGAGTTTACCATTTATAGATCCTCACTGAAAGAATTGCTATTGTATCTGCTTCAACAAAAGGAAAAGCAAACCTAAAGAAAATGCAAGGAATTAAGGACATAACTGACATAGAAATATTATTTTTTAACAAAACATGCAGGCAGGAATGATGTAGGCAGGCAGGCAGGAAGTAGGCAAGTAGGCAGGCAGGCAGGAAAAGAGAGGAGGAAGAAGCACTTTATTTTTATTTAGTTGTTCACATTGGTTGTTTCCCCACTGGGCCTGGAACTCGAACCCAGGGTATGTGGCCTGTGCTCCTTTGGAGGTGACTGACATAACCACTACTTACCAGATATACCAGTAATAAATTTATTAAAGTTCATATGTTTGATTAAAAATTGATATGACACTGGTCAGTATGCATGTCTAAAATGGTAAACTAAATTGTGACATTAGTAGATGAGATAATATTAAAAGTCGTTAAAGCATATGCAGATCTTTCATTTGCTCAGTAAACATGAAAATGAACCCACACTTATATATCTCCTAGTGAACAGAAATAAAGAGAACTAAGTAGGTATAAAAAAATTAAAACTTCCAGAGTAGAATAGAATATAACTTCAGAGTCAGTAAGAAAAATTCAAATTTAAAACTTCTTAAGAGTAACAAAAAATATATAGCAAATTACTTTGAAAGTCACTGAAGAAAAAAGAGAATAAGAATAAAAGAACTTTGCTTTCCTTATTTTAACTGTTGCTACCTTCTGTTGAACTTATGAGTAGAAATACATTTAAATATATCAGTAAGTTTAATAAACATATGTGAACAATGGAGATATTGTTAGATTGGATGAAATAAAAACAAAATTAGTCTGCTTTCAAAAGTCATACTCTAAGGCAAATAATATAAAATATTAAAAATAAAAGAATGGAAAAAAGTTATCTTAAGCAAATACAGAAAGTGACACTTGTATCTTCATACATTTTATGATTATTGAAAAGCTTTAATGTGAAAATCAAAGTGTCTCTACAATCTCCTGTCTCCATACCACCAATGACAATTTTATACATAAAATAACATGCTCTTTGGTTCACCAAAAGCAGTATGTACATCATACCACGAAAGAATGAAGATATAATCTATATTGTCTTTTAACAAGTTGTTACCTACTGACTCCAATTTTGACTGCTAAGCTGGCAGCAGCTGTGTTAGGTCCGAGGATCACTGTTCTACCCTGCATCCATTGATTGATAACATCCTACGTATGAAATGCTGATATTAGGCAAGAAAAATTCTTATCCTATAAACGAATAGTTTTTGGGTAGTTCTTTGCCTTACAATCAAAATGTTTCCCCAAAATTAGAGCCTGAGATGAAGTTTTACATATAGTCATTTTTAAGTATTCTCAGGCTGTAGGAGCAAGTTCAAGAAAAGAAAGGGTATTATCAAGTTGGCCAGTTTAGGCAATTGGTCCTCCATCCATCAGTGTTGAGAGAAAACTTATGAAATACATCTCAGAACAGTACTCCTATAAGGTGGCAGACAGGGTGAAGCATTCATCCATTAACTACCAGTCTCCACTAGTCATGGGAGATTCCAGGGGTACACTCTCCTACATTCTTAGGTGATTCTTTCTCCCAGAAGCAGCCAACTTCACAATGAGAGAGAAGCACCAGGGCATGAAACGAGAGGTACGCAGCATAGATCCAAGGGTGAAGCACTGAAAGTTGCACCTCTGGAAGATCGTCAAAGCTCTGGTAGAGCAATGGATATTTGAGATGGCCATGAGATTTTGATATGAATCTTGACTTGGCATTATCTTCAAACTGTTCATGCAGTACATTTATGTTAACTGAGCTAAAATAAAGGACCCTTTTGATGGATCTGATCAGTTTATTTGGATTATCCTCACGACTCATATACCTCATTGCCCTCTATTTAAATTATGGTAGTTTAGTAATGCACATCCTTTAAGAAGAATACAAACACAACACAATTTAGAAGAAAGAGGGAAGGTTCGCATTGGAGGTAGGAAAGGTAAGTATAAATAGATACTGCCAAAATTAAGCTAAGCCATTTTGGAACAACTACATTTTTCTTGACTGGCTCTTGCATTTGATTTTCCAAGAAAAGAATTTAACTGGGGGTAGTCTGCCAGCATTCAATCTGTAGGTCCTTATTGTGTAGAGTGAGTGCACATCATCCCTTGGAGACTGGCTTGTCTCCTACCCATTCCATCCATGTTTGCTTTTCACTTAGCTCAGACACTGAACCTGATCAAGTAAGCTGTGGCAAAAGCAAATGGCTTGGTTTCACTTGGTTCCAGTGGTAAAAATTATAGCAACCTGGGCCCCCAAAATGCCATTTGGAGCCTCTTTTCCTAAAAGAGATGGGGTAACTGACAGGCATTGTGACTTTTCTAGTATATTTTGGCTTCTCTCTCTAATTCTTGGTATTGCCAGAGCACACTGATATTCTGCTGTGGAGGTTTGCTCCCCACCTTGCCCTGCCCACTAACTCTTAAGTAAGTTCTACCCCAATGACAGAGTATCAAGAGGCAGTCATTATGAGTTGCAGTATAGAACAAATAATACTACTGCAACGTATGACGTCAGGATTTCCCTTAGAGAAGAGTGAATCAGTGCAAAACAGGTGGGAGCCCCATAGTCTGGAAGTGATAGGGAAGGGAGAAGAGATCCCCTGTATGAACATGGAAATGAATTTCCTTCTTTCTCTGCTGGAGAGAAAGAGGGTCACTTGATTTCAGCTCAGTGATACTAAACTATCTGTTCAACTGTCTATGAAGACAGATACCTCCCCTTTTGAAAATGGAGATGTTAGTAACTTGATTTAAGAAATTAAAATAATCCATTTTCTAGACTGGATAAAGTTGGATACATGAGACAACAGATGGGGGAGAAGAACCAACAAGATGGAGAGAGGACGCAACCAAGTGAGGTGAAGGTGTACGAAACTCAAAACCACTTTTGGATTAGCTGGGGACATGTTAAGGAGAGTGCTCGCTGTGATTTAATTGGGCATTGTTTATACAGATTTATTATTAGTACGTTCTTCATCACCTCCAAAGAAAACAGAAATCTCCGGGAAGGTATACCAGGCTCTCAAATCTCTAGGCGGAGTCAAGTTTTACTAAGTGGAACTCAGGCACGGCGTTAAATTTATGTCTAGATTAATCTGGTAGAACCAGAATGAGTGCGCTTAAAAAGCAGAGACCATAGAAATCATAAGTCACTTGCAAATCAAAGACATCCTGAAGACAACTTTGGAATTCTAAGAAATTTAGAGGTCTTAGCCACCTCCTAATCTTGGTATCTCCATGACCTAGAGTACTTCTCTTCTGTTTGTGAAAATTAAATGAGCTCCCTAGGCCTTTGAAGTTCATGCCATTCAACTAAACCATCTTTTCTCCTTCTTCCTCATCACTTACCAGCCTCCTATTGTCTTTCCTTCAAGTATTGAAACTTCGGATCTTAGTTTCTAGGCTTCCTCTAAATTGTTTTCCTGGGCACTTCACAGCCATGTAGACAAGCCATTCCACCCTGGGACCTCTTACGGCGTCATGTCCGCATCTAAGTTTCATCTCCCCTTCTCTCATCCACTAAACTCAGTCTGCTTCAGACCATAATCACTCACAACCACTTTACCTTCAAAAATCATGAATTCAGACATCATGCTTTCTGTCTCATTTACCCTCCTTTCAGTCTGTTTGTCCAGTTACTCAGACCGATGACATGCTTAGTTATACTGAAATTTCAGTCCTCAGTACATCAGCTTTTCTATATCTCCATTTCCTTCCATATTCATCTGGGATTCCATGGTACATCAATTAAAAGGAAAAAAAATGCCAATTTTTTCAGAATTCCTTGGACCTCTGCCTTCTTGACTCATATCTAACAAGATCCTAATACAGAAAAACCCCAATTTCCGGCCGACTCTCACCTTAGGAATCAGCTACTGTTTGAGATCTTTAATTACATGGACTTAGGTACTGATTTTAACTGATATAGTATTGAGAATAGATTCACACAACTGTGTGGTCTATAATAAATGTCCAATATCCCTGGCATATATCAGTCGTTAAGTATTTCCAAATTGATCTTTTTATCTCCCTTCCAAGCAAGCTCCCTTACATTATCCATCATTTTTTTTCTTACTTTTCTCCCTCCCTTTCACATCCAATTATCAAGTCATTGATTCTAAATCTAAAATCATTCTCAATTTTGTGCATTTCTTCTCTCCCACTGCAATGGTTATTGTTCCATTTTCATCAGCTTTGATGTGGACTATGGCAATAGCTCCAACTGGTTTTACTGCCGCTAATTCCCAGTCTATCCATTTGTTCTTCATTTTAATCAAATGTGTGGCAGATTCTATTCTTTCTACTGCTGATGCAAGTCCTCAAGGCTCACCAGGATGAAAGGAAGTCTTAGCAAAACTTTTAAGGGCTTTTACATTCAGTTCACAAAAAAACTTCCCCAGAATGACCTCCTACTTCTCTTCCACACTCACTTAATCACTCTGAGCACAATGCATGATTCCGTGTTCCCAAAACATACACTGTGCTTTGCCACCTACTTGTCACTGCTGACATTGCCCACATTGTTCAAGAAGACTCATGTCCTCTCATCTGTCCTTATTCTATTTCGCCTTCAAAACATGCATATCTTTCTCTATATAAAATATATTTACATATAAAATAGATATGTATGTGTAAGTATATATTTACTCAGTGTCTCTTGCTAACTGTTTAATAACCAAATTTCTAGGGGAAGAAAAAGCCCTGATTTGTGATTTGTAGTGTTTTCTTATTTCCATGGCATAAATACTTTACCCGGGCAGGATGCTTGTCAAGCTACCAACGGGCATGTCTCAGTGCACTAGGCAGGATTTGGGCAGAGATACACCTCACTCTCCTGAGTCACTGGAGCCGCCTCTAGCACATCACCTGTATGTCCATGTATAAAGGCATCTGTGCACATGAACACGTAATGCACATGTCTGTGTTTTTATCAAGTCTGTAGTAGTATATTTGTTGACATAATCTGACAACTCATATTAGCCCTTTTTCTAGCAGTTCAAGGCCTTTATAAATTATTTTTGATTTCTGAAATAAAATAATGGGCAGCATTCTTAAATGTAGCACTTCAACTTCCTTCCCCCCAAATCAGAGGAGAGCAGGAATCATGGAGAGAGAGAAAAGCATTAACATATTTAAATTTAGTTTTTATCATTTTCATCAGGGACAGCTTGTAGACCCAAAATAGAGCAGCCTGCTTCAATTCAGGGGTTCAACTCTGTTTTCCATCTTTTTACTCATTCGGTTTGTGTCTGATAACCCTTCCTGTAAGATACCAGGGGAACATAATAGGAAGGAAAATAAAATAACTGGATATTCATAGGGGTTCTGGAAAACCTTGGACCAGCCTAGACAGACACAAGAGTTACTCAACAATTAAATGGGTTGAAAAGCAAAGTTTGGGTATTTCAGGTTGAATAAAAGAACTTCTTTTATATTTTCAATTTGGGGTACATATTTAAAGTTTCCTTAAAGAGATGTGTCTGAAATATTTAAAATATATGTTACAGTCAAAAACTCAAACATAAGCAAAGATTTGTAGTTAGAAAAAATAATTATCAAGTTTATTTCAGTATCATCCTATTCTGGAAAGCTAAGGTGTTGATTTATGCCATTCATACATGAACACATTTTAACTTCCCATCAGGGAACTAGCTGCAAGCGGTTCTATGGATTAAGACATATTGTTAAATCAGGCATGTTTACTTGAACGATTTGCTTTGCAAATAGAAGGCTAAGCAGAAATCCAATATATAATGATTTCTTTTCCTCTGAAGACACTCACCACTCTTTGGACTTCAGCCATGACATGTGTGCCAATGGTTTGGAATGTTCTGGTCCTGTAATATCCCTGTTCAGAAAACCTCCCTGGTCCCCATCGCTTAAAGCAGAGATTCCCCCATCCCCTACCCACATGCCATGAGATCCTCATGTACCACAAGTAAGTTATGGATGTGCTATGATTTTGAGCCTCTTGCCTTTGGGAAAGCTTTTAGCTTTGGGGAAGCTAATCTCTAGCCAAAGGCAGGCTTATCCATTTACTCCTGCACTAACATTTTTAATTTTCCATCCTAGAAAAAGACTGAGAAGTCCTGATCCTGGTTATAAGATCTAAATCTTTGCATAGCATTCAAGGCCTGACAATCTTGCTCATGTCCTTTCTTTTCAGCTTAATCTCTCCCAAAAGCCCTCATGCATAGCCTTTCAAACGCCTTAGACTACTCACTGCTTCCTAAAACCCTTCATTTTTGCCTCCCATGCTCCGCTCCTTTTATTTTTCTGCTTGGAATACCCTTCCTCCTCATCTAGACCATGGATCACTTTTGTTGATTTGAAAGACAGAACCAATGGCACTTTCTCCATGAAACTAGAGATCTTCTCAAGTTGAATTGCTTTCTCCTTTCTTCGTCCTTTCTTTGAAGTTTGCTTACTACCTCTTAGGCAGTGGACATATTTTTTCTTTGTGTTGCAGTTACTGTGTGCCTGCTTTTATCACTCTCCTGAGAGTATAAACAGCTCAAGAGTAAAGACCATTTTGTTTATTATGCTTCCCTTCCAGAGCTAGTTGGTTCTTGCAACTGTAGCACATGCTTGTTCAACTGAACTGACTATGCAAACACGAGCGGGAAGACTAGACCAGCTTATATTTGGGCGTATGTCCCATGTGCTAAGCACTGTGCTGGCATGTTAAATGGAGTAATGCATGCAGTCGCCACAATACCCCTTGCAAGATACGCAATTTACTGATGAAGAAGTGGAGGAGCAACAAGGCTAATTATGTTCAAGTGAGAAATTTCACACTGGAAAAGAAAAACTGTTGGACTTACAAAGCAATGCTCTGGTTCAGGTGTCCAATGGAGAACCTGACTTGGTAATGGTTTTAGGGGTTTAATATCTCCCTAACCATGTAAATGTTCAAACAGTGAAGAGGAGCAGTGGGGACTCATTGGACTCCTGATCAGAGGTTTGCTGCATAAATCGCCTTGGTTAGTGGCATCCTGGCAAGAGTTCTACTGCATGAACTTAAGAATCAATCATTCTTTCATCAACAATGAAATCCTTCTCCCCAGAATCAAGCCTGAGATATCTAGGTACAAAAGAGACAGAACAAAAGTTATTTTTTTCTTTGCTTGGAAAAGACTCTTCTAGTGAAACAAGTGGAGAAATAGAACCAATTGTCTATAAATTATAAATACTCTATTTGAATAGATGCTTCCCCTCTGCTTTTTCTCACTATGCGGTGATTTTGTTTATTCTTACCTTTATGCTTACCTTATCTTACTTCTTATTGAATAGAGTTTTGAAAACAATATTCAGACTTGAAGTGGTAATGGGTTTTCAAGATTTGTGCTACCTTGGATAAACATCAACTCCCTCATCTCTGATATAAAGTGAAAAGTGCTGATACAGCATTCTAGAGTTGACAAGTCCATATTTCTTTGGGCTTTCTATACATTGAAAGAATCAGTAATTTGGAGTCTCCTTCCATGCAAGTCCCAGGTTCTGTGGTTTCAGAGTCTCATATAGGGTCAGTAATGTAAAATAACGTGATAACAGCCACTTGCATTTATGTTGTGCTCTTGCACTCTTATGATACTAACACATCTGTCATCCCACAGAACCCCTAGAGTAAACTTGGAGAGTAGATGTTCTCAGCAGCATCCTTCATTTTATAGGAGCAAGAAGTTATCTCTAGAAAGGAGAAATAGTTTGACCAAGGTCATATGACTCAAGGCAAGAGGCAGATCCAGAACTCAAAATCTGAGTTGGTAACTTTTTCCTAGTTCTTCACCGTGGCTTATTTAGGGGATCAGTAAGATATAAGTAAATCTGGGTATGGGGCAAAGGGCAATCAAATTTAAGAGATTATAGAAGAAAGGAGTTTGATGCTAAGGACAAGGAGATCATAAAAGAAATTTCCAAATAACCACCTTCTCCTTTATTTACATGTTTTGATGTCTACTTAAGCCTGTCCTTAGTTTTGACACTTTAAAGGAGATGGGAAGGAAAATCTGGCTTTAATTCATTTAAATGCAAACATCCACTTATGGTTAAAAGTCACCACATCGAACAGTACAGTTCTAGAAAGTCATTGGTTGGTATCTATGTTTAGCTCATATTTTGTATCTATATTGATTCAGAAGAAAGGAGTTATAAAAATCGCTATATTTTCTTAAAGTTTTGAAGATAAAAATTCTCATTTTTCAATTAAAATGGGCATTACCACATGATGAACGTATATTTAAGTTACATCAGACTGAAAAACTTGGGTATATTTCATATCTTTCCAAGTTTTATTAAAATTTTAATTCAGTACTGAAGTAGTACAGTTATCTATTTTAATTGACATGAATAATTCAGCTCGTGAGGGTTCTAACCTACATTGATTAGACTAATTATATTGTTCTTTGGCAGATGAATAATCAAACTTCGGATTCTTCTATTTCTGAGATCAAAATGTCAATTATTTCTCATTGATAAATCCCTTTTATTGTTTTCTATTTTAGTACAGGCTCTTTCTAGACTGTGGAATTTCTCCTGCATAATGTAATGCACATTCACTAAGATAGCTATCTGAAGCATGTGGGAAAACCTAGAGAACAAATGAATGATAACCAATTGTCTGTCCATACAATTCCTCAGTGTTTATACTTGCCAGAGTGCCCAGTCCTGAAGAAAACACGTTTGTGAGGTCCCCAGATGATATCCCTTG
Source organism: Solenodon paradoxus (assembly GCA_004363575.1). Taxonomy (NCBI): domain Eukaryota; kingdom Metazoa; phylum Chordata; class Mammalia; order Eulipotyphla; family Solenodontidae; genus Solenodon; species Solenodon paradoxus. The sequence continues at coordinate 247,404 of RJWH01000559.1, read as the reverse complement.
ACTGTGATCATTGTCACGTGCCTGTTTATTTTTCCCTTGAGAAACTGAATGAGTAAAAAAAAAAAAGATCACAACCAAACAAAAGCATATCAATAACAGGAAACTGTTGGTGAGAAATACCCTGATGTTCCTGTAAATTCACGTCACCAGATTCCCCAGGGACAAAGGTGCATGAACTGTATGGGTAAATAATTATGATTTAATACAGAGACCTTGCAATGCTGTTTACAGTAAAACAACAAAAAAGAATTGTTTCTGGAGCGCAAATAAGCAAATAATAGAAACACATATCAATATAATCAGGAAGTGGTGATGTTATGTCTAGGTCAGCTACTGAAAACAATTTGTAATCTATCAAAGTATCTCTTTTGCAATTGCGAGCAGCGCAAGGTGGGACCTTACAAGCAAGAGAATCTCCCATCCACAGGATGATTAGCAATGGTAGAGAAAATATCATATTCATCCCAGAGAATTTCTGAAAAGTTTTGCATTGTGACATGTCTGTTTGCAAAGTTTTATTCCCATGGATGAGGAGAGAGAGAACAACAGCAAATTCTCCTTCCTTCTTTAAGAGACTGTCCAACTGGAAGGTGAGGTCCATTGGTGAGTGCATGCCTATGGGTGCAGGCCTGTCCCAGCTAAGAAACGAGTAGCCATGTTTCAGCTGCTCACCTGTATTCATTCTTTATGGCTTGCCCCTATTTTGTTTATTATGAATGTTATTTTTCTTGATGAAAGTGAGAAAACCATACTTTTCTATTTTTTCCCCCTCAGAATCTACTTACTATAAAAAGCATTAAAGTCCTAGTTTAGCAGCCTGCAGAGAAACCTAAAATTTTATTGCAGAGTTGGGTTGGGGGCAAAAAGAGAAAAGCCGAGCTGTAGTAAACATCGGCACAAAATTCTTACCTGAAATCTCTGTGCTGTTTTCTGGGTAATTGCATACAATTTGAGATCTCACTCTTAGGTGTCGGCATTTTTCTCAATCTACCCAGCTCTGCAGCCAAAGGTGATCTCACGTGGTTTGTCCCTGCTCTCATTTCTCTATTCTTAGAAGATCTGTGGTAGGCAGAATGAACCCCCATAGAAGTCCACATCCTAACCCCTAGGATATGTTAATATCTTATTACAAAATAGACTTTTCAGGTGTTATTAAAGACCTTGAGATGGAGAGATTATCCTGGATTATCCCAGTGGGCCCAATGTAATCACAAGGGTCCTTAGGGAAAAGAAGAAAATTTAACAATAGCAGTAGTGAGTAAGAGACTTGAAGAATCAATTTATTGCTGTTTTTGAAGATGAAGAAAGGAACCCTATTCCAAGGAATTCAGGTGGTTTCTAGATGCTGGAAAAAGCAAACATCTTCTCTTCTAGAACTTAAAGAAGAAAAGCAGCGACACATTGATTTTACTTCAGTAAGGCTCATTTTGGACTTCTGACTTCTTGAACAGAAAGATAATCAATTGTGTTGTTTTAAGTCACCCAATTTTTAATAATTTTTATAGCAGCAATAGGAAACCTATAGAAATTCAAAGTATGCTTTTATGTGTGTTCAATGGTAGTCCTGATATTAAAATGTTAGCTACATATTTGAATCATCTGGGACACTTAAAAGAGGCCAGAGTTCCATTCCCAGTGATTTAGGAGGCAATGCACTGGTATTTACAAAATTGCCAGAAAAGTCCAATGTTCAGCCATAATGAGAATTCCATTGTTAGAGGATTATGTTCTTTGTATGTTCTCTTGGCTATTTGAGCTCAAGTAACATGCCTTTGTTCAATATAAAAGAAAGATCATTTTACTATCACTGGGGTGGAAAAAAATATAGTCTAATTTCTTTGATCTTCAGCAATGCATTTGATTTTTGTCTCCACCTGAACATAGTATGTTCCCTGGTAGCAGATGACTGAGAAGCAAGGCCTCTTCTCAGATGCAGCTGAGGATGACTTCCGAGCCAGGACCCCTTACAACAATAGTTCTGATACTTGTATGAAACAGGTGTTGAGTGACATGCAGCAAATAGCACAAGTAGTGTTTCAGGATCAAAGAATATTCAAAGATGCACAGAAAGACCCCACTTTCCCCTGAGCCTGTGTAGTTCCTGAGAGAAAGCTGAAATTATCGCTCGTAAATCCCTGCTGGCCCTGTTTCTAAACATATCATAGTGCATAGAAACTTGACCTGGTGCCAGGCAAACTGTGCTCTCATCCAGGCCCAGCCACTTATTTTAATAGTAACAGTTCCCTCTTATCGCCTCCGGTACTAGATTGAATATTTCAAATAATGATGATCTCATTTAATCATCTCACTAGCCTTGGGAAAAGGGTATCATTGTGATTAATTTTACATAATACATGTTAGATTTTACAGGTGCCCAAACTGAAGTCTAGAGAGGCTTAAAGAACTTAACTCAAGGCCACACAACTAGAAAGTGGTAAAGCCAGAGGTTGAGTCTAAGCCTGTGTTCCAAAGACCCTTGTCTTAGAAAACTGGAGGTGGCAATAGGGCGCATTTCTTGAGTGACCCTAGACAAGCCACTGCTCCTTTCAGAACCCAGTTTCCTCCTTGGTAGCACGAGAGGCTAGCAAAATACTCAGGACAGTGCCCTAAGGATTCTCCAGCTTAGATCATCTTCAAATCCATGAACCAGGGGTTCGGCCACTTCTCTCTGGTTGGCTCAGAGAAGGCAGAAACATTTTCCTTCTCCTCAGATAGGCAGGAATGAAGGGGAGTAGGCAGGCAGGCAGGAAGAGGAGGGAGAAGCACTTTATTTTTGTTGAGTTGTTCACACCGTTTTCACCCTAGATCTGGGACTCAAACCCAGGTCAAGGCAGGTCAGGGAAGATCTAGGCAGAAAAGCCTTCAGGAGAATGAGTATGATGGTCAAGAGACACAAAAAGGCCACTTCTTAGTTATCGTCAGTGCTCTGGTTATGAACTCTAAGACCCTGGGTTTTCTTGCTATTGCTTTCTCTTTCTATCTCTCTTGCAACTGCAAGATGAGTCCAAGGATGGTTCATATTTCAGTCTTTTATTTTAATAGCGTCAAACACTCTACTGCAAGTATGGCAATCGCTATCTAGTCTTGGCTGACAATCACATCGGGGGGGAATTCCCAGGTTCTGTAGGTGAACTCCTGCTATTCATTCATAAATAATTCCTGATTCCAGGGCAAGGACACTGGATGACCTGTGTCCTGACCTGAAAGAGGTGTAGCCTTTATCCTGAACTCATATGGTGATCAATAAGCCCAGGAAGGACAAAAAAGGGTTGTATGGGTCTCAGTTCATCTGGTCCTTAAAAGAATACCTGGTTCTAGACTTACTCCACGGTTCACGTGGCAGCACGCTCCTCCTGGGCGCCTAGATTGTTACCTTTGGAGCATCTAGCAAACCTATAGGCCCAGTGTTGCCAACAAATAAAAGATCTTTCATGTTGAGTCACAGGAAATCAGTCAAAGCAAAATGAGTGAATCCATCCACATATACGAAGTATGTCCAGTAAACAATCAGATCACAAAACAGGAAGTAATAGTAACAAAAGCAGAGTAACCAGTGCCATCTCTTTGTCTTACATTTGAACCTGCTGGTTAGGCATGACCTGCGTCAAGATGAACAGACACATTGAGGTTCTGCTTGTTTTAGCATCACTTCCTGAGGGCATTGTTCCCAACTTCATCCAGTTAAACTGTCTCATCCAGTTAAAACAATTCAGGCTTTTCATCATCTCTATATTTAGATACTGTTTGATGTTAATATACGACCATTTACCTACTAGATTTCTAAGAACTTAGACTGAGGGGCTAGAACCAACTTAAAAAAATGTTTACTGTGTGTCAGTTACATTGAGAATCTATCATTTTCTTTTCATGATGGAGCAGTCGGCATTATTATTTGTTTGTTACAGATAAAGAAAATGAGAATCAGCAAGGTTAATAACTTGAACCAGGTCATTAAATGTTAACGCTGGGATCCTTTACTGGATCCTCCTTCTCTGCATGTTGGGGTGTCCATGATTCAGTTCTTAGATTTATTTTCAAACTATTCTCATTCCCTTGGTCACCTCATTCAGTCTCATGACACCAAATACCATCTATATGCAACTAAAGTATATTTCCAAAATAGGCTTCTTTCCCAAGAAAATAGGGTAACCTCACCTCCTCCAAACTCAAGCATACAATTGCCTTTCTGGCATCAACTCTTAGATTTCTAGTAGACTTCTTGAACATACCATGTTCAAAACTGAACTCCTGGTCTCCCCACTGCTCTGACCCCAACACACACACATACACACACTTGACAAGGAAAATGAAAATAACACTATGCACTTCAGTACAAGAAATTTTCATAGGTGTTGAAAAAGTTCAAAGTGCAAAAGGGAGATGGAGGGAGTCTGGAGGTGATACAGGATGGAATGATGTGCAGAAGTCAGGAGTTGCATGCTCCTTCCAGGCTGGAACTCACAAGCCTGCTCTGATAGAGATGTTTTTTTGTGTGTCAGGGCTGGATCAGCGCTGAAGCTCAAGTGATATGCTGTCCCTGTGTGGGCAGCTGCTTTCTGGAATCACCTCTTCCTTCATTTCAGAAACTGCCAACAACTATCACATTGTCCTAGAAACAGAAAGATTTTCTCTTCTTTCCATTTTCTCATGTCCCAAAAGTGCCTTCTAACAAGAAGACAAATAGCCAGGAAACCTGCCGAAGTTTTCGGAGTCCTGGCCCTAGAAGCACAGAGCACAGACAATTAAGAGTGGGGTCAAGAAACGACAGTTAATAAAAATACTCCCTCCAAACCTGCTTCATTCCCAATCTTCTCCATTTCAGTTGAGGGTAATTCCAAAATTCCAGGTGCTCACATCGAAAATTTTGGTGATAACCTTGACTTCTTCTTTTCTAATACACCACATTCAACCCATCAGGAAACTCTGTTGGTCCCATCCCTAAATATATCCAAATCTGTTCACGTCCCCACCCTGAGACACCTCCTCTCCTGTCTGGATGGTTGCAATTGTCTCTTAACTGGTGTTTTTGACCAACTGGTTTTCTCTTGACCCCCACAGCCTTCCCACATGGTGGGCATAAATGAGACTATACCATCATTCTGCCCCATACCTTTCAATGACTCCCCTTTTCTCTCAGAATAAAAGCTCAAGTTTATTAAATGGCCGGTAAGGTTCTATCTTTTCCCCTTTTCCTTCTCTATCCCCATTATTCTTCTAATTGTGGAGTTAAATACCCGATTTAAAATTTGAGTCAGTCTCCTCTCAGCATTTCTCTTCCTCTTTCCTTTTTCTACAGCACTTACCACTTTCTAACTAACTATATAGGTTACTGCTAAATCATTTGTATTGATTATGTCTATATCCTCCTAATGTAAAATTTATTTTTTTCATGTATATATCATAAGTACCAAGAATAGTACCTGAAACCATATAGAGGACACTTAATAATTACTTGTTAAATCCATATTGTCACTTGTCAATATAAACATACATGTTAAAGTTTAGTACTTATTTTATATTATAATATATATAGGTTAGAAAAAGATGTTTATAATGTGTTCTGAAATACATTATTTATGAGTACATCAATTAAATAAGAAGGCGGAAGGGGAAGAGGGGAAGAGCGAGAAGGAAAACACAGAGAGGAAGAGAGGAAGAGAGAGAGAGAAAAAGAAAGAGAGAGGAGGAACAACCCTCTTAAAGATGTTGTCTAGGATTGTCACAGTCCCACAGTACATACCTTTCAAACCATATCACTCATTCTCCTAACTACTTACCCTTATGTCCTGTCCCTGAACCTTTTAGACTCCACATATCTATTTGTTTGGTTCATATCTTCAAATAGTGAACACAACTGGTCTCTAGGATTCCTTGGATATGCTGGTCAGAGATAGGAACCATAATTTCAGATAATTAAAAATATGTATGATGAACTTTCACATGCCCAGTGGATTGTTCTGTGGTCTATCATCGTCTGAATTCTATGCCAGTCACTACACAACACCTTAAAACAGTTACTGATTTCTGTTGTGTCTTCTAGTAGTTTGGGCATATGTACTATCTCCCTTCAGGAAGAAGGGGTTTAAGCAGCCGGACTGTGACATATACTCTCTCCCCATCACTGGGGAGCCATACAAGGGACAGAACAAAGACAGGTAGCCTGGTTAAATCCCCTTGCCAACACCATCTCTGGATCTCTGGGAGATAGACTAATAACATTTCTTAGGAATAAAGTATTCCTAACTTTCTCCACTCTTTAAAAGAAGTGTTGGCTATCTTTCAACTTTGTCTATGACATCCTTTATGGTACAACAGTACTTGCCATTTAATTGTTCAATTAACTATTTGTCTTATGTTTTGAGGGGTTTATTATAGAATGTTTTTCTACCCCCAAGTCGCAAAAATATCTTCTTACATTTTTTTCCTCTTCACTTTTTCACTTATACTCCACCTTCGTATGTTGTATAATGTAGAAATCCATCTTTATTTCTCTTCTTTTAGTAAGTCATTTTTTCCAACACCATTTTATCAATACTTCTTCCCTTAATTTTTGATATTATTTTATTATATGTCAGGGTCTTATATATGCAAGTATTATGACTTCCACTGTTCTTTTTATTTATGTCTATGATAATATCATTCTGTTTTTCATTCCTACATATTTAGAATGTGCTTTAATATCTAGTAAGTAGAATTTCTTTACTCTTCTATGTTGATTCAGCTAATTGTGGCTAGTTATAATTCAGCTAATTGTAGATTTTTATTTTCCTATATAAATTTTAGAATTAAATCTACAAGTTCCATTAAAAATCCAGTTGAAATATTTATTAGGATTGAATTTAATTTATAGAGTAGTTTAGAAAGAATGGAAACTTTAATTTACCTCATTCATGGTATATCTGCTCATTTATTCAAACCCTCTTCTATGACTTCCAATAAAGTCTGTAAATCTTCTTGGTAAAGCTGTTGTTCATGCATTGATTTCGAGGCACTGCATAGCTGTTGTTTTTATGAATGATATGCTATTCTCTATTATATTTTAGAGTGATTTTTGCTGGTATCAAGGAAAGCTATTGATTTTTGAAAGTTGATTTTATAGCAAGCAAATCTGAAAACTTGTCTGATTATTTTATTAGTTTTTCAGTGGAAATGATATCATCTCTAATAATTTACCTTCACTCTTATTCTTTCATTTTTTTCTTTTAGTCAAAGAGTTACTTTATTAATCCGTTGGGCTCTTTCCTCCCTCCTTGTCTCTGGTAACCTCTGTTGTATTGTCAAATCTCTGTCAATCTCTATGGATTCTTCTTAATGAATGTCTTTGATTTTTTTAGAGAAACATATCTAGGATCTATGAATTTATGAAGCATGGTTCCCTAAAGAATGTCTTGTAAGCTATATAACATCCAGGCAGGCATACAGCCTTGGTACAAAATGGAGACATATCAGAACTTCTGTACTGTCTTTTGTGTGTGGTGATCCATGACACTTACTTAGGGACCTCATCTAGAGTGGACCACGCAATTGTTTAGTGAAGAGAAATAATCTGGGGAGCCAGATTAGGTAACCCAGCCTTCCTTCTGCTCTGTCTGTGCTTCCTGAACAATATACTCTTATTAGTAGATGTTTATTTTGGGTGCAATCTCTTAATTCAGATGAGTTTCATTTGCAAATCAAATCCTTTTAGTTCACTCTCTCTTTAGACCATAAACTCATGGAAGGCCAAAACTCTGTGCAATTCATCTCAGTGGGCCTAGCACTGTGCCTTTAATATAGCAGCTGCTCAATAAATAAAAATAACAAATATATCAATAATAAGGTAATAAGAAATCCAGATGGTGAAAAGCTTATGGAAAAATATAGGAAATAAATTTACAAAAGGGAAATGATATACTTGCCAATATTCTGATCACTATTGTACCATTCTCCTTACTCTGGGAAGAATGTTTTTAAATGCAAAATGCCATTTATTTTCACATTAAACTTGACATTTCTTCATATGAGTGCAATGAAAACTGTAAGATGGCTTGGACTTTTGAAAGTTTTTTTCCATTTAAGTTGAATTATAGGGCTTGTAGACATATTTTGAATGCCATTTGACCATTTTGGTTCATAGCAGATCATCAATCAATGGTTGTACTTAGTAGTGCCAATTTTCACTTCCCTCAGCCTTTACCACATTCATCATTTGCAGTTCAAACTGATCCCCATGGAGAAAAAGCAGTTTATATCTTTCTCTAATGAATGGAGCAGCTTGTCCAGACATAGAGCCTCAATTTGTTTCATTGTGGTTTTAAGGATAAGTATGAGAGGGCATTTCATATCTTCTTATGGGGCAAAAACCCATAAATATGGGTTTAGGTGGTATGTTTGGGGGACATTTATAGGTGCTGTGTGCCTCAAAGTATCACTTTTATGGACAACAAGTGGACCTCAAATCACTGACTATTATTATTCCTTATATTAAGAGATTTAAAAGTTCTTTCCTTTGGAGAAGGCATCTGCAAGCACTCAAGAATAATCTAAAAAGAGCTTCTAATATCACAATGACCCGTTGACAGACTGGAGCGGTAATGTCTCTTTTGGTTTCCCCAAGGCAGATACTTAGACAAGGACCCTAATGCCTCAGTCATTGAAGATGTGATTCCAGGCAGGTGAGAGGAGAGAGAGGAGGAAGTCGAACACTAAAGGAAGAAAAACCAATTAAAAAGCTGTGTTAGGAAGAGAATTCAGGGTTTCTGTGCAATCTGAAAGTAGAACATTTCTATTAAAACTTCTATAACCCAAAGGGCGAAAGTGAAAAGAAATGCCCATAAATTTATATGTAAGATCTTGATCATCTCCAGACCCAAAAAAGAACCTACTAAGTCATATCAAGTAACACATAAAACATAAATAACACTAACATGTAGTAAAAGCAAGAATGATCTACATACACAGCACAAGGGAGTTTCCAAAAATGAACAGGGTGGTGCCTTCTCGAGAATCACTGCTGCAAAACATGCCGAAGTGGTGTTGCTTTTTGACTTTTGTTGCAAAAGCGAAAAACCTCTTCGATTTTCTTTCAGCGAGGGAAGCAAGTATTAAAGTAGGTCTTTTGTAAATGTGAAGTGGACGAATGTAAGCTTTCAAAAAGCGAGGGCTTTCTCTGCTGCTCTTGGCAGCAGAACTTTCTTCCAGATGAAAACTCCTTTAACTGTTCTCAATGTACATCAGGGCTATGCCTTTGAAAACAAGGTACTTTGCCCTCACATCATTCTTTAGTGGTTGAGAGTTGCCCCTGGGGGGTATTTAATTCCTGAACTACTCAGTCTGCCATGTGCATGGGCTGAGCAAGCTCCCACAGCACAGGAGAAAGCCATGCAGAAGGCCCTATGTTCTCTTCCATGCAGAGAATGGAAGGAAGGGACCACCTGATGTGGCATAATGGATGGGACTGTTATGGCTGCTGCAGGTGAACTCAATGAACTGAGATACTATGGGATGGGGGATCAGTCATGTCTGAATCAGCTGGTTTATTCTGTGACCTAGAGCAAAAGAGTGAAAGAACAGGGTAGAGATCAATAGAAGTTGTTTGGGAAAGAGAGAAGAAGATGAGGAAGAGAAAAGTGAACAAAGGTTGGATTGACAGTCCTTGAGAGGGAGTTGAGGTGAGGTTTCAATGTTGGAAGCTCTGGTCTGAGGATCATGGGCAAAACTGGAGGTTTTGCTTCAAAATTGGTCTGCAACCTGCCCTGATCCTTTTGGTCCTTCTGAGATTCTTTCAACATGAGAGCGTAGGGCTGTGTATAAATAAGGCAGGGTTTTATAAAGTCTCTCCAGCCCCATCATGACTGATTTCTCACTTGGATGTGTCACCTGTGGGTAGTCTTTTCACTTATCACTCATCACAGTTTGCTTGGTTTGTTAGTACTCTTTTCCTCTTCCATGGGTACATTTGGTACATCTTTGTGGGTGTGAAGTCAAATTATAAGGCCCACCTTTCCACACTGTGGTTGGGCAGGGGACACAACTCCAAAACTGATTAGCACTTCGTATCCCACTTTCTTTTTCCTCACCCAGCTTTTAAACTTTCAGGATGACTTGAGTCCTTTGATTTTTTTATTTCTAGCAAGAGTAGTGCTTTATTTGTACAGCTACATCTACATATTTTATTCTGCCTTGCACTTACTTTCTGTTGAATACTTGTTTTAAGCTTCTACCCTAGTCCTACCCAAACCTACATGATTTCCTAGCTAAAATATAGCTGTAGCCTTATAAATTATCTTGTGCCTTTCACTTCCTCCTCTGCCAAATGTTATGATCGATTCCCTACGCCATCCCCATATTAATCTTTTTTTTTTCTAGCAGAGTTCATATTACTCCGTTTTCCTGCTCAAAAATATTTAGTGGTTTTCCAATGCAAACTGATTTAAGCACAAATTTCCAAACCTAGAAGTCAAATTTTTTCATAATATGGCCCCAGCCCAAACTTATTAAATGTTTCCTTCTATAGCCCACTGTTAAATCACATTAGAGGTTTCGACCAGCCTGTGGGATGTTTATTCCTAATCTGCAGACTTTGTTTGGTTAGCAGTGTTTTTCTTCAATTGATTTGTTACTCACATTTAGATATGGAGACATTTCACACATACAGAAATTTGAGTTCCTAGCTTCTTTGAAAACATTGAAAAAATATGGAAGCACTGGGTCCACAGTCCTGCAAGGTTATAATCAGATGAAGATGAGGAGTTTTAGAAGACTATTCGACTGTCACGAGAACTTCAGTGTACCCCAGTCCCCTCCATATTCAAGTCACTTAGTTACATAACCTACTAAGCCCCTAAAGTCACTTGTGACCCCAGCTCTAAACATGCCCCGATTCTTTCCCAACTACCTAATTCATTGTTCCAGCTTTCGGAGCAGATTCTGCCAATGCCCAGTTCATATTCCCTTGACACTCACCATTCCCTTAAATGCCAGTGACTTTGTAAATGAAATTATATGTGACTCTGCCAAAATGATTCTCCAACCAGGAGCCTGATCAGCTTACACAAAAAGTAGGTCAGAGAACAGATGTCTGAAGGAGTTGTCCACAACAAATGACAATGGAAAATACTTAACCTTCTGAACCCTTAAGGGACTGAGCAGCTATAGGATGCTCCATACAGTCTATTAAGGGTCTCCAGGATACTTGAATACCAGCTGTCTGCAGAAGTGATCTACTCAGGGGATGCTCTCTCAATTGACTTCTTTCCTTTCCCTGTCTTTGCTCTGTTCCTTTACTGAGGATCTCTGGATCTTCTTAAGTGGATGATTGTATGCAAATCCTTGTCTCCTGACCTGTTTGGGGTAACCCAGACAAGTTACTCTTTTCCTGCTAAACCACTAATCACCATATTCTTTTCTAGAATGCCTCTCTGCTTTCTTTATCTCTCAACCTCTTCTGCATTTCCATAGCATCGCATTCTTCCCCCAGACACCAATCCCTTTGAGTTGGATTCAAATAATTCTTTGGTTATAAACATTTTCCTTATGGTTCTCATGCCTGGATTAATTTTCCTACTTCTTTCTCTGAATCGCACAAAGCACTTAGCTTAATATCTTTCTATGTCTCTTACATTTTGCAAAATTTTACCTTAATCTGCATAACTTGCACCAATATCCTGTTTATCCACTTCCTTGTGTGCTATCACTCTTTATGTGCTGTTTCAGGTCCCTTTCCTCTTAGCTGTCTCTTGTTTCTGCCTCCTTGGAGTAGTCAGTGGAGACTGGGATTGACTTTTATAAGAATACAAACTGACAGGACCTTTCCTCATGCCCATGCCAATTTACTGCTTTCTTCTGCCCAGAGGCTTTCCTGTGGATACTTAGATGGAATACTGATAAACCTGCTTAGTAACGATGCATGTGCAACTCAGAAGTGAGGAAAGTAAAACCTTTGGCAAATAAAATATGAGAGCCAGTGGAAAACAACTTTTCTCCCTTTCATTAACTGTTCTCTGTAATGTTGTAAGGCTTCTCAGAGGCTGGTTCAGCAGGATTGTTCAGCAATGGCGTTTAGTAGCATTGGATAACACACATTGTATATTGGCTCTTCATTCTCCTCTGCAAGCTTCCCTTGTCCCAACTACTGCTCCCTTAAATTATGCTCCCTAATATCATAGTAACACACCTCTGACTGACTGCTGAGCCCCTAGGCTAAGACACATACTATCTTATTGACAAAAATGGATAACTTTTTGGGTGAAGGAATTATATTTAATTAATTTTTGTATCTAACATTTGGCTACTGATTCACCCTCTAATATATAAAAATGTTACTGCATTCTCTCATTAAAAAGTATGCATTTGCTAGAGAGTTGGTTGTGTACAATGAGTTGGCTCTCTTATACCTGGGGATGATAAAGAAACCATAATCTCAGCCTAATGAATGGCTATTCCAATAATCATAACCAATAACCCTCTTACGTATTTGCTCCATGTTGAAAACTATTGTGGGGATGAAGAAAGGGAAGAGAGGGACAGGAGAAGGGATAGAATATCATTAAAGAGAGACAGAGAGGCAAGAGTTATTAGATTCAGAAGTATTGTTCTCCATTCTTACATTCAACTCTTTTCTTTTCCAATTTGCCCATGAGCTGCATTTCTTTCTGAGTTCTATGCAGAGTCCTTGAAATACACCTAGAGAAAACACGGCAATTAATCTAACATCGAGGGGCCAAACATGGCTCTCCAGAGGGTAGGAAAATAAACGTTAGAATCCAAAGATCCTATTCTAATCCCTAAACGTTTTCAGGGTTTGTTTATTTTCCTTGGTTTATACCTCATGAACCTGACAAAATCTGACTATACATTGATGAAATGTAATTAATGTAAATCTCTCTCTGTCTTGAATACCAATGGCGACATTCCCAATTTAATAAGGCCAATTCAGGGGAACATTGTCTTAAGAGAAATACCTGATTAAAAAGGTTTTAGCATCTATGTTTATCCATTTTATCCTGAAAGCAAGCATGAGGTTTCTAGAGCAGGAGCAGCAGAACCACTTGGTAGAACACTGGTGAAAATGAAAGTTAAAATTTGACCCTTCATAGGGGCAACAAAAACCTGGCAAAACTGGTCGGAGTCCGCTTTTTAGAAAATAAAGAGAAGTTTTAAGTTCACAACAAATCTGAGAGAAAGGTACAGAGATTTCATATGTGCCTCTATCCCAGCACATGCAGAGCTGCCCCCAGCATCATCGCTCACCATAACGGCACTTTTTTAGGATGCTGCCCTCTGCAATGTACAATCTCAGACATCTTGAAGTTGTCAGTAATTTCTGTCTGAGAGAGGAATGACACAAACTTATAGCAGAGGTCATTTCAAGCTGAGAGGAATTGGTAGGCATTAACCATAGATGGTTATGATCCCCTCTGCCCTATTCTGATAGGAAACAAATTAGCTAGCTTTTTATGTTCTCCATTTTTTTAAATCCATTTTCTAAATTTGAAGAGAACAGAGTAGACACTTAAAGAGTCATATATGAAATGCCTTTGCATAAATAAAAAGGATTATAAGGTACTAGGGACAATTGTGTGGTTACAAATTAGATAACCTAGGTGGACAAATTTCTGTAAAGACAGACTTACCAAAATGGACTTATGAAGCTATAAACTTGAATAGACTGATAACAAGTAAAGAGATTAAGTTATTAATGAAAACACTTTCAAATCGCCCTTTTTTGCACCCCTCCCCACAAGCCACCTTAAGGACTCGTGGTTTTGCTGGTGAATTATACCAAATGTTTAAATAAAAATTAGCACAAATTCTTCCAAAAAATAAAAGAGGAGATAATTGTGGGTGGTTTCGGGTCGCTCAAAGAACCCAAGGCAGAGTTAGGCGAGTGAGCAAGCAGAGGTTTAATCAGAGGGTAAAGGGATGGAGCTGACCAAGGGAGGTCCAGACCCCATGGGTTCAGGGTCACTCCAAGTACCAGACAAGCGCAGAGAGTAAGCAAGTTGGGGATCCATTAATGGGGAGCAGAGAGAGTGAGAGGATAGAGCCAGCCAAGGGGGGCTGAGACCCCCGTTAGTGGGGAACAGAGGGAGAGAGAGGATGGAGCCAGCCAGGGGGCTGAGACCCCCATTAGTGGGGAGGCTGATTTAAGGCCTTGCCAGCAGCCAGAGTTTTTAAGGGAAAATCCCACATGGTGAGGAAGGGGGATGGAGAGAGGAGCCTGTAGACCAGGTTTCATGCCTGATTGGCCAAGGTGACATTGTCCTTTGAAGTTACTGGTGGTCTTCTTCAACTGATGTCCTTCTTTTGTTCCTTGGTGAAGGGTCTGTCCTGGTCACTACTACATGTCCCACATGTGGAACTCGTCCATCAGCTTTCCTTATCAATCCGGATGCATTCACGACTGGGTGCTGGAGCCAGAGGCAGTTCACTGTCCTGATAGTTACACTTTAATCCCTGGTCTAAGGCTTGCTCTTGTGGGGTTTCTGACAGTAACGCTTCCTATTTCATTCTGAGGCCATTGTGACCCTGGTACAAAACTAGATAAAACAGTCACAGAAAAGAAAACTACTGACCAATATTCCTCATTAATATAGACGCAAAAATCCTCACCAAAGTAATAGTAACCTGAATGTGATCACATATTAAAGAGTCATACTCTAGTCAAAGAGGATTTATTCCAGTAATGCAGGCTTGGTTCCACATACAACAATCAATGTAATATTCCATATTAACAGAAAAAGAGAAAACCCACATAATCATTTTAATGGACACAGAAATCATTTGACAAAATCCAACATCCTTTTAAGTAAAAAAAAATAAAAGACAAGAAAAACTGAACAGACAGAGACTAGAAGGGGGCTTCCTCAGCTTGATAAGGTCACCTCTAAAGAACCCACTTGTTTAATGGCTAACACGCTGAAAACTGCTTCCCTGTGATCAGGAAGAAGACAGCTGCTTTCCAACATTGTCCTAGATGTTCTAACCAAGGTAAGTGGCATAAAAAAAAAAAGATATCCATATTGGAAAAGAAGACACAAATCATCTCTATTTGAAGATGACTTGGGCTACATGATAAAAGTATTAAAACCAATGAGTGAGTTGCAGAATTTAAGATCAATATAAAATAACAGTTGCATTTCTGTACACTAGCAACAAATAATCTGAAAAGGAAATTAAAAGAATAATTCCATTTTCATACTAGCACCCAAATAATAAAATACTTAGGAACAAACTGAATCAAATGCAGTGAAAATGACAAAACTTTGCTGAAAGAAATTAAAGACCCAAGTAAAGGAAACACATCAGTGCTCACTAATTGACAGATATAGTATTATTCAGCTGACAATACTCCCTAAATTGATCTATAGATTTAATGCACTCCCATTAAAATTCCTTTGTGTGCGCAAAGGGAGCTTTCTCACACCACAGGAAAGCAATTGCCGGCTTATGAACCTGCCATATTATCTAGGCGCAAGACAGCTGTCCTTTCCTTCTTCCCCAAGAAAGAAAGAAAAGCTTTGGCTCCCAGTTATTTACTGGCTTGGATGGAAACCTTTTCTCTCAGTAAGAGAAAGTGGGAAACCCCTGCCCTAGACTGCAAGCAAGCATTTGGCTCCTGAGGAGATAAGTTTTATTAGCCTATCAATGGGAGAAGATGGCTACAGGTCTAATGCTTATTAATTTCCAAGATTTGTGCTTTAACCCAGGTTTTAGTTTCCTTCGCATGGACAGTCCTAACAACACAGAAAAAGGGAAATATTTTCTCTAGGGTGTCACAGTCATTGGGCTGGCCAGCTCAGGATGAGAATCACCATGAGTGCCTTCGGAGACATGATCTTACATCTTGATTTGCCTGGGGCAATTCCATTTATACCTGTTATAGCTCCAAATATACTTGTTAATGATTTTCGGTGCCTTGTTTCATTTTAAACGTGTCCCAGTGTGATGACTGTGATGCAATCACTTGCCACAAAACATTTGTTTATATGTCTAAGGAGAATGGAATGCTGGAGAGAAGTGGATGGAGCCTGAGTCCTGCCTAATTCATCATCTAGAGTGAGTCACACTTTCACAGAACTTGAAATATTTTTATTATACAGTCAATATTTCAAAACTTCTCTAGAAATTAATAAATGAGCCACTTATGATACAACTGTGCCATTGTGAGTAAAGCACATAGCAGGAGAAGTCTAAACTTCAGGGAGTTACAAAAGGTAATGATAACAAAGGAGAGAGTATAAAGTCGCAAAGAAATGTGTCATCTCTGAATCAATGGTGAAAGGATAGAATAATAGCTCTAGGATCATTTCAGAGATGAAAAACAGGAGGAAAAAGAAAACAGCCCCAGAAGGATGTGACTTTCAGAGAAGTCCATGAGTCGAAGAGTATTATTCTCATCTGTATTTTTCCTCAGGAAACACTTTGATATTGATGATAAATCTGAGGAATGTTCGATTCTCTGTATTATCTGAGCTAAGCCCCAGGGCTGCTGAATCCCAGGCCACAAGCCTTGCTCTCCAGCCGTGCAATGGTGAGCCGTAGAGGTGCTTATGGCCTGGCTTTCTTGTCTGTGAATTTCCCTCCTAGATCTATGAGAATGCTTACTGGCGGCAGCCTCTCTGTGAGACTCTCATTCATCTCATTTGCCTCTTGGCTTCTCAGGAATTTTACCTAGACTTCTGCTGTAAATTAATCACATTTAGTTTGTTCATATATAGATGTCACTTTATCCTCTTGCAGGGAAGGGCCTGGGTGGGTCTTATTCACCGTGATAATAAGTACCTCAGGATCTGATCAGAGAGCATGTCCAGACAATGTGTCAGAAATAACATGAGAGTAGTAGAGTCATTTGCTATGGTTGCCAGAGATCCAGAATCATCTATCCAGGTCTTTAATTTAGAAATGCCTATCTTAACACTTGCCTCCACTAGCATCCACTGCTAGAGGATAGAGACCTGAGTTTGGGAACAAGGAGGCAGGTAGAGAAAGTTGTAAAGAAAGGGGATAACTAGCTGTCAGTTCCTCTCTCTTTGACATTAGACATTTCTTTAGACATCCTTTGTGTGGTGCTAAGATAATGGAGGACTCCGAGTCCTACTTTTGGATTCTCTACTCACATCTCCATTGTCTTTTATTCAACCACACATTTGTACTAAGTCTAGAAGTGCCAGGTTGCATTGCTGTAATAGAAAACTGCCCAGTATTTTTAATAGCAGAAAGATAGAAGATGGGTCACACAGTGTTGCTGTGTAAGCTAGTGTTTGAGATCCAGGATTACTAGTCCTAATAAGCAGCCTCCCTGACTACTGCACCCTGAGTAAGATTTTCTTTGCACGCACAATTTATTTTGTGTGGTCAGTGAAAATGGTTACTGCTATCTCCAGGTTGACCCAGTTCCAACAGGAAGAATTTTCATCTTTCTCTGTCCACATGTCAAAGCCCAAGCAGCTCAAATTATGCCCAGCCTATGGCTTTATTGCTGGAGGTATCTAGATGATAAATGGTGTGACACAGTGGTTTTGAACATAAACTTGAAGCTAGATTGTCTGGATTAGAATCCAAGCTTTATCATTTTCTACCTGGGAGACACTGGATTAGCTATTTACCTGCCCCAAGCTCAGTTTCTTCATATGGAAAACAGGAATAATAAGATCATATTCTGGCATTATTGTGAGGTGCAAGTAGCTTAATATATAAAGTGTTATAGCAGGACTGGTGCCAGGGAGAGCAAGCACTCGTGCAACGTTGGTCCAGCTGGGTTGTTTGCCTATGTCTCGGGCTGGAGTGTCGATATGCTGGGAGATGTTGGAATTGAAAGAAATACCAGGAGGAGAAGAGTTCTATAGTTTACAAAGACTCTTTATATCTATTTTGCCATTCGATTCTTGCCTCAATCCTTAAAGAGGTCATAAAGGACATAGAAGCCCTACTTCACAGTCAGTAAACAGCAGTGATGAATCTTGAATCCAACATTTAGGAGTTTTCCATGATACCCTGAGTGGCATGGGCATGGCTGGAGAGGAGGTGATGACACATGCAGGCAGGCCTGAGCATCTTGACAATGCTGCTGGATAACTTAGCCCTTTGCGAGCTGGGATTTGAAGACATCCTCAGGAAGCAGTTTACGGCATGCTGTGAAGCACCGTTCTCTGTACTTCAGAGACCTGGCATCTTCGAGGCCTACAGGACTGTGTTTGGTTTCCATCTGGTGAGGTGCTCATTGACTTAACGTTTGGGGTGGTCAGTGGTTGATCTCGGGATATTACCTGGTATTCAAAAGTCTATGTAAAGATTCTCATTAACTAAGTATCACAAACAGGTTGGAAAGACAAAATGATCTGGACATAGAACACAATTCCTAATTCAAATGTGACTTTGCCCTTTCTCTATTTTTTTTTTTTTTTTAACTGAGGTAACTTTGATTTCCAGCTCAGTAAAAGTTTAGAAGTGCAGGTTTACTCTTCATCAAATATATATTAATACACCATGCTCATCACCAAATTTCTCATAGTCCTCCACCACTGTCCATTGACCATGACTACCCTTTACTTTCACCTTCTGCCCCCTTCCCCTCTGGTAAGCTCAGTTCTGTTCTCAAAATCCATAGTTTAGTTTTTGTTTGGTTTGGTTTGTTCATTTGTTTTGTATATTTATATTGCACATTTGAATGAGATCATTCACTATTTGTTTTTTTCCCCTCTGTCTTATTTCACTTAACATAATCCCCTCTACTTCCACTCATGCTGTCAAAAATGGTAAGGTTTCTTTTTTATAGCTGAGTAGTGTTCCACTCTGTATATATACCACAACTTCTTTATCCATTCGTCTGTCAATGGGCAGTTAGGTTGTTTTCATGTCTTGGCTATTGTAAATAGTGCTACAGTGAACATAAGGTACATGTATCTTTTGAAAAAGTGTTCTCATATTCTTCAGGTAAATTTAAAAAAATGAATACAAAAAAGGAATCTGAATGCAACTTACTAATGTCAGTTCATTCACGCATAGTGTAGGAAGTCTCTAGACCAAGCCAATGTAACTAGAACTTGGAGGCAGAACTTGGGCATGCAGCAGTATGGCAGTTTATATATATGGCAGCCCTGTGTGCACATGCTACTCCATCCATCAAGAAATGGAGTCTATGTCCTTTCCTCTTGGGTCTGAGCTGAACTTGTAACTTATTTGGATCAACAGAATGGAATAAATGACACACGGCCTGCTCTGAGCTGCCCTTTAAGAAGCTAGGCAGCTTTTACTTTCCCTTGGGGAAGCCAGGTGTCAAATTGCAAAGAAACAGAGAGAAGAGTCCCATGACTGTGGAGAAAGATAGAAGCCACAGAGAGGACCACTGATGTACAGAACTTGTGAGTGAAGCCTTCTTAGATCTTCTTGTCCAGACTGTCTATCAGTGAAGACAGCTGTGTTAATGATCCCTGCCAATGTCATATGGAAGAGAACTGCCCAAGCAAGTCCAAACTCAGTATCTGACCCACAGAATTGTGAGGAAGAGTACATAATTGCTCTTCTAGTCAGTAAGTGTTGATATGATTTGTTACAGAGCAGTAGATCTTCCTGCAATATGGGGTATCCCTCACTCTGAATGGAAGTCAACCTGGTCTATATTCTTGACATAACACCAGAATGATGTTGACTGTGGAAAGTTAACCAAAACAAATAAAAGTTGCAGAAGGGTTGTAGTACTTTCAAAGATGGAGTCTTAAGACTATAGCCTCTTTCCAGTTTTCTCTTTTGAAATCACATGCTCTGATCATTAGAGAAGAGCATTTGCTGAGTTCATACAAGTGAATTCCAAATCTTCACTCGATTCCATTTAAAGTGTGCCAGCTTCTTTCCTAGGAGCTGGAGGCATAGCACTGCACGTGAGAGACAGGACCTCTGCTCTATTGGAACATAGACTCCAGTGGGGCAGCCAGAGAAGAAATTATGAATATGAGCACTGTCATAAAAGAAGCACAAGGAGCAAAATGTGGGAAGGTCTGAGGAAATAACTTTAGGTTTAGGGAGCACAAGGAGTAGATTTTTAGCCAGGTGAAAAGGCAATGGGAGGGGAGAGTTAGGCTGAGGCAGTGGGAAAAGCAACAAGATGGTCACTTAAGGGAGTGGGACCAGCTCTCCAGAGCTGAGGGGGCTGTTGTCACACTGTCCGCCGAAGCTCTACTGCATTGCCATTTCCAGAGACTCCTTGCTTATACTCTCCTTACAGAATCAAGACCCTTTCAGGAGCTTGACATGAGTGTGTCATTGTTCTTTTCTTTCTAGTTCAATCCTCTTTCTCCTCTTGATACAGGGTCTGCTCTGATTCTCCCAGCTTCTCAGATCACTTGATTGCCTCTTTTCTAAAGGTTTCACAGGCTCTGCTTACAAGCTGTCCATGACCAACTTTTTCTTTCACCCTTAAATTTTGTTTCCCTGAGCTCATTCTCTGAATCAGCACAAAAGGACCCAGTCTCATTCTCATTCTCTCTCCATCCCTCTGTCTCTCATTCTCTTAAACACACACACACACACACACACACACACACACACACACACTCTCGTACACTCACATAATCACATACACTGATGTCAATAATACAGTTTTTCAAGAGTTTTGCTCTCTCTCTCTCTTTTCAACCACTAGATTCATTCTTTGATAAGGTTATAACTCTCTGGGATTTCCCCCCAGAGTTATCAAATAAGAGCTCTACCTCTTACCCAACTCTATGAATCATTAAGTCACCTACCGTATCTGTGATTGTTCTGTCATTTATAAACTGGGAAAATAATACCTGCTCTTCAAAGAGTTTTATTTCAAGAGAATCAAAGAGGAATGTATATCAAGAAGGGAAAGAGGATTGGACTAGAGACAAAAGAACAATAACATAGTTATGTCAGGCTCTTGATTCTCCTGATTCTGGAAGGAGAGTGTAAGCACAGAATATTTTAAGAAATAAATTTATTTATATAAATGAAAATGCTGTCCAAATAGTTATTCTTATTAGAGAATCCAAAGTAACCCATGTCTGATGAAAACACAAATCCTGAAATGGTTACGACAACAATTACAAGAAACACGTCCGCTAGGTGGAATTTGGACTCTGCGAAAGGCAATTTCAACCTTAGGTGATGGCTACAGATTATTTAGTGAAATTCTAAAGGCTAAAACTGTGGAACAATATGCTTGGTGGGTGGTCAGAACAGCACTGTACAGACAGTGAGAATTTAATGAATTCGTCTGCTTCTGGGGATGCTGCTGCTGGTGGTGATGATGATGAACATTTCAAAGGTCACTGCACATATGTAAGTTCATGCAAGTGCTATTGGTGATTGCAAAGATGGAACCCTGTTTCTAATGATGATCTCTGGAGGTCTTCTCATGTCTACATTTACGGATGAGTGAGCCATTATTTTCGACTGATCTGGTGCTACTCTTTGGCTTTTCAATTTACTGCCTGACTTTAGAGCCAATCAGCAGATATTTGTAGCAGGGTCTTGCTGGTTGGCTGAACACTGAGCCCGACTGCTGTGTCTGGAAGGCCACAGACAGTTAACCACACAGCTCTGTTTCAATGAACCAGCTTTCCAGGGTCTCAATGGTGGGCTGATGGCTTGTGAAATAAGCTTGTGGGTTTGGACAGAGAACAAGAGGTCACATTTTATGACTCAAGACATATGTCCACCTTGACTGTACAGTCACATTTCCAGGCAAATTACCAGAAGAGTTTTAGGGGAAAGCCAGGTGAAACAAGATAGTGACTACATCATGCAATATGAATCAGGGTTCTTGTAGACATCTCTGGTGGCAGTGAAAGCTTCTGGAGAAAAACAGATTGAGTCTTTACATAGCCAGGGTATAATTTATTAAATTACTAACGTGTTTTTTAATAAATTAACTAAAATTTTCCGGTGACAATTCACATCTGGGAATTAGTTTGATTCTTGCTTTTTTAAAGTAATTTTTGTTTCTCTAGGAGGTATAACAGAGCTACAGTGATAATAAAATAATGACCTCTGACTCAGCCTCCATAAGCAAAATCACTGCCACAGACTGAAAAATAATCCTATGTTTTCCAGCACATCTGGAATTTGACGTGTGCTCACTAGTGGTTAATACTGCCCTCTCTTTCTAACTCTATCACCCCTATAATGGCTCCCAGGCTCCGAGAGATGAGGCTTCTTGGTTTCTTGGCCAAAGGCTGGTCTAGGAGTCAGAAGATGCGTTTATGTCCCAGCTCAACTGTGTGGCACTGGGTGACCACACACAGAGGCCCTCTGCACTCAAGGTTGGTTTCTGGTCCCTTTTTCCTCTCCTTAATGTCTTGTCCTTGGCAATCTCACAGCCACAGCTATTAGTCTGTGTAGGTACAATACTCCAGCATTCATTCAACAAATATTTACTGACTGCTCACTATGTGACAAGCACTGTTCTATTGTCTGAAACACACACACCACCCATATACACACACATATACACACACACACACACACATACACACTTGCCCTCATAGAGTTCCTAGTGTCAGGAGATGACCCATAAACAATTTAATAAGCAAGTATATTTTTTAACTTGCTTATTAAGTATATCTATAAATATATGTATAAATAAAATAAGAAATGTGAATATATATATATACACATACATATAATGTCGGAGGGCAATAGCTTTGGGGTGAGAAACAAAGCAGAGAAAGGAGACTCAGCGAGGGCTGAGGTCACTGTGACTTGAACGAGGGGGCTTGGAGGCGTCAACAAGAAAGTAGAGAAGGGAGTGGATCCTGAGGAGCACTGAAACTAGAGCTTTCTGAGCCCAGGAAACTGCCAGGGCACAGGCTGGGGCAGGGCTGGCGTGAGCCTGGTGGCTTTGCGGTCCAGTGCGAGGCCTTGTTGCTGGAGCCAGCTAACGAATTCTGAACGGTACAAGGTGACACAAGGAAGGCCCATCAGATGAGGCCCTTGGGAGGTTGTTGCGGGGTTTTAGCTGAAGAGTGGAATGAATCCACGTTTGAAGGAGCACACTGCCTGCTGTGCTGGGACTAGACGGCAGTGGGGGACAGGTTTTGGAAACAGAAAGAGCCAAACCAACTAAGAGGCAGTTGTAATCCTCAGTGATGGGCTCAGACCTGCAGCAGTGCTGGTGGACAAGAAAAGGAGTCACATCTGGATGGTGTTTAAGGCATGGCCAACAGAGTTGACAGAGTAAACTCCCAAATACACATCTCTAGGTGGTTTTTCTCCCAAGCATCTGCCCCACAATTTTCAATTGCATCTGCCCCGCTCCATCTGGCTATCTTTTTAGCACTCCAAGCCCACCACGCCCCAAGCCATTCTAACCACCTCTTCTCTTATTTTAAGACTTCATTAATTTTTTTAATAGATAAAGGAAAGGAGAGGAGGAAGAGACATTTTTATTTAAAGGGAGAGGAGAAAGCAAGACTTTTATTCGGTTATTTATTTTAGTTGTCCCCCCGGCCCCAGGTTGGGAACGTGCTTCCTTGGATGTGTGATCCACACCCCTGCTGCCAGCTTAGCACCTGAGCCGCCCGGGTGTGCCTTCTGCTGTTTGTTTGTTTTTCCCCTGGTCACAGAACCTTAGACCATATAAAACACTTCCTCACTCTTGCACAGAACAGTTGATAAATTCTAAAGATTCCTTCCATATCGCCATTTGAAGCTGACAGTGTTGTAAATAAATAAAACCTCGGTTCTTGTCTCGGTGAGTGAAAGAATTCAAAAACACCAGAGAGAGGTAAAGTCAAGGAAGGGTTTAATAAGAAATAGGAAAGTACATTCGGGAGAGGTCTGGACAGGCAGCTGCAACTGCAACAAGAGGTGGAGAAGCAGCAGGCCACCAGTGCTGGGGAGGGTCAGCTCCGTCTTCTCTCAGGGGCCCATCTGAGAGTCTGTTTAGGGACCACCCTGGCCCTCTCAGATATTTTGCATAACTGTCAAGTTTTTATTCCTTTGCCATTTCTTTCTGCCTCATGCCCACCTAGTTCTTTTATGCCAATGTAGCCATTGACACATGGTCGTTTCCATTTTGTCAGCTACTCATACACGTCTTTTGTCTGCCTCAGCTCAGTCTAATTTGCCTGTCCTAACAAATTCACACCTTCTTTCAAGTCATACTCTAGTGAGCCTTCTCTCACTCCCCTCCAGAAGGTTCAATGCCATAGACATTGCCTGTTAAGGAGGCTTGTTAGTATGAGAGCTCCCAGAGACTGAGCCCGACTCCAGGTTCTTGCACAGCACACCAAAGATTCAAAGGGGAACTTATTGAAACCAGCAGATACTCCTCAAGGTGACGAGAAGCAGGGTTGAGTGAACACTGACCAGGGCCCCACTCGCGGCACACGTGTTTTGTGTTTTGTAGGGGGATCCCTTTGTGGTCCCTCGTTCCTGCCCAGGCCCATTCCCAGGTGTTCCCAGGCATTGGTTTCCAGGAAAGAGGTGGTGATTTCTGGGGCTAGGTGTTTCTTCAACTGTGCATTATTCTCCTGACCCATAATTCACTCTGCTATAATGAGCTTAATGTATGGGTCCATATGCAATTTTATGTTAAGCAAATTATAATGGGCAAAGGCACTTCAAGGTGACTACAGTGGTCAGTACGCCTGTGCAACCAATCAGTTGAGTCAGCTAGGTTGGGCTGTCTTTTTGGTTCTGTTTCTTGCCCTCAAGAATGTATCTGCTGCTCTCCCATTGGTCAGAATTTTATCTGAGCATTTCAGGGGCTGGTCCACTGAGGTGGGTCCCCTCCATCCCGTTCTCTGTTCCAGCACCTCCCTAGGCTAGCCTTTTAACAGGCTGACCATACATATCATTTTAAACAGGATGGTACGGTTTATTTTCATATTTTCTGACTGTCAGCTCTGTCCAGTTTTTAATAAACCAAGGCTGTCTGTAACATGGGGCAAAAGGGGTAGTTGAGTTTCTTGGATCCAGTCTGTTGAGGGGGCCCAAAAGCCCTGTACCATTTTTGTCTCAAAGAAATATGACCAGCCTACCATTACATGGGCAAGACCCTGCTGGAAATGCAAGGAGGGGTCAAATGCAATCTTAGCCCTCAAGATGGCTCTCTAATAATGAGATAAGACTAATGTGAAATAAGAAGACTCCTGTCACACAGCAGCACCTCTGAGACTTAAATTCCAGCCCGTATACCACATTGGAGTAGGGCCTAGTCCTCTCTATCCCCAAATCTGAGCAGGCAGAGGAGGACTTGAGCCATATCACATCACTATTATAGTCCAGCTTTTCTGAATGTTTTCTTGGTCTGAGGCTTAAATGACAATTATCCCAGAGAGGCAGCACTCCCTGTAATAGAAGGACCATAATCTGAATTTGAGTCTCTGTTCTACTATCCATTCATTCTGGTCCTTTGAAGAGTTGCTTCATTCTCTCCCAGAAACATTCCTGAGTATAAAGATAAAATATGATTAGCATAAAGTCAACATCTGATACAGTAAAGAACACTTGGGCTGTGAATGTTCCCTTTTCAGATCAACCTTAGTAATACCACTAGATTTATTTTCCTAACTGTTGGTAATTGCCTGCATGATAATTTACCTTACAGAATGCCTTGGGTAGGGAGTCTAATGTATGTGTGTGTTTTAAAGTTTAATTACCATTTCTTTTAAGTTTTCAGCATTCTCAGGTCTTTTTACCAATGAAAAAGAAAATGCATTACACCTTATTTTTCTTTAGATAACTCAGACAGTTCAAAAGTATTTATTATGTACCTGAAATATCCCCAGGTTGGACATTAAGAGTTACAATGATATAATTTTGTGCCTTGCATTCAAGGTTTTACAGTCAAATAGGAGAGATTGGATTCATATAAGTCTAACCATTAGGGAACTAGAACTGTAGGAGAAAATGTAACAGATAAAATGAGCATGAGGAAAATAAATGACAAGAAGTTTCTAAGAAAGCCTAGAACTCTTTCTGAGTACCAAAGATTAAATAGATTGGGCTAGGTGGAAGGCAGGGGGCAAGAAATTCCAGTTGGACCAGTGATGCTGGGTTCTATTCTCATGAACTCCATTGCAGTCTATTTTTGTATCGAGTGCTTCATTCTGAAAAATTTTGTGCTGATCCACTAGATTGACTTCAGAAATTCATTTCAGAACCTTGATGCATACCCATTGGCAGGAGCACTCTGCAATCCCTCACTTGGAAATCTCAACCCTCCCAGTTATTTTCTACTACTGCCTGCTGATAGGACCTGCACTGGACAAACAAAGCCTGATAAAGAAGCTAGAGTCACATATCAGATTTTCTTTTCTCTGGGAATTTCCAAACACCCAAGTCAAGCAAAGTTTGCCCCAAGGAACCTAAACAGCTTAGGTTTCCAGCTGAAAGTCAAAAGGTTTCTATTATGCAATTTGTTCCCACTACTTTTCTCAATTCACACTGGAATGTTGATCTTAAGCAACTGTCTCTTCTACAAAAATACACGGGGCAACTTTTAACGAAATACCCCTTCTTGTTTAGTTTGGCTGGGTCAAGGCAGCTGTATAAAAATGAAATTTAGAACTGTCAACTGAATTTTGGTTATTCTCTCTTGAGTTTAAAGAGACTAGAAGTGAGACCATTTCCTAGAAGTGAGACCTAATTTCAGTCTTAATTCATATAACTTGCTGGATATATATCTGGCTCCAAAGATGATACTTAAAGTAGCAGAAACTCTTTTCTTAAAACCTAATGGCGCCCTCAAGTGGCACATTCATTGCTATATTCTAATGCTTTTTTTTTTTTTTAAGTAAAGGTGCAGGTAGGAATGAAAGACAGTAGACAGGCAGGAAGAGAGAGAAGGAAGAAACACTTTATTTATTCACTCTTTAGTTGTTCACATTGGTTTTTCCCAACCCCTAGACCCAGGTCTTGAACCTGGGACCTTGGGATGTATGTGGGACTGCTCCCAGGGAGTACTAGACCGCTAGGCCACCAGGGCACACCCTGCCTCCTAATTCTGATGGTAACCCTTTCAGAAGCTCTGTTTCTTAGAAATTAGAGAAATTAGTTGTTCTATAATCAAAGCTATCAGTCGGGTTTTTAAGATGAATCGACAGATTTCCTCTTATCAGCCTTCTATCTCTGGAGCATTGGAGAAGTTTCTTGCTACCTGCTGTCTCAAGAACACAAAACTTAAATGCATGTACTAAAGCTGGAGGGCATGATGATGGATGGCTTTCGAGAACATTTCTACAAGAAGGGTAAGTCACTCTCAGAATCAGGGATCCATGCTGAATTGATATTTGATAAGGGAGAAGACTTGAGAAAATAGGCAAATGCTTTGAAACAGAGTATACTCTGGGCTTTTTCGCATGCTGTGTTCAGAGGGAGCAACGATTTATACTTCACAAGGTAGTAAAGCATACTGAGTTCTTCAGTTTCTTCTGAAGTGTAAGTGGTCAGGTTACTGGTGAGATAAAGAAAGCACTTTGGTTATTATTTTCAAGACTGACTTTGAACAGAAAATCTTTGAAGAATTCTAAGTAGATGGATTCAGAGCTTCCTACAAGTTGGAAAACTATACACTGAACCTCCTTACTTTCTTCACTGCAGTAGGATGAGGTGGCAGATATAAGAGGAGAAAGTCAAGGACTGTGGCTGGAAAATCCAATAGGTGCTGTATGTATGTTGGATTAGTCCCTTGGCTGGAAGAATAAGCTCTGGAAGAGACTAGGAAACCCCCTCACTTACCCAGGCTGAAATGAAGCACTTACACTGTGGAAGGCCCTGAGGCTATCAGAATATTGGATATCAACTGTATCATTAAAAAAGACATGGGCAGTCAAATCCCAGAGACACAGACAGGCACAAAGAGAGAGGAGTATAAGGTGCATGGGAGACATGAGGCGAGTCTGACAGCAGATTGGTGGAGATTGGTCTCTTGGGGGATTGTTAACCAGTATAAGGGAGGCAGAATATGTCTTAGGTTATATCAGTGTGTGAAAGACAGCCTGTAGTTCTGAAATGATAAGGGCCTGGCTGTGGTGTTGGCCCAGGTTCTAGGCACTCCTTCCCTCAGTACTGTTCTCACTGGAAATTCTGAGGTTGTTTTCTGGTCCACACTGAGGAGTAAAGGAGAGGGAGGTGGGTGCAAGTCCCCAGGTCTGGGGGGGCACTGTTTTCCTCTAAAAGATGACTGCAATCACACTTTTCTTACACACCTGTCACAAACACAGTCAGATGTCATTATCCTCATGTTCCCCAATTATAAAGACTTTCAAGTTGCCCAATTTCCTACTCTTCCATTTCACCTACATAGAAAAATCCCAATTCTGGGTTAATACTATATTTATGTCTTCTTTGATGCAAGGGTCTGCACCACAAAGGAAAATCACATAATCGTCCAGGCTGGTTAAATACCTCTCTCTGAGATGGGGGTGGGGGGGTGGAGAGAGAGGGGGGTGGGGGACAAAGAAGACTGCATCATGGAATGTGTGTGTGTGTGTGCACACACACACACAGTCAATGTATACTTTATTTTTTCCACTGGGGCACTATTGAGAATGAATGGATACTATGAATAATTATATCCAGGACAACAGGCATAAATCAGGATCATCTTGGACGTATCAGGAGTAAGAGTCAACCTACTTACAAACACTTTGGCAGAAGGAAGAGCAGACCAAGGATAATCCCAAACCTTATGGCCCACCTATATTTATACTACCTCACATCCCATTTTATAGAGAAAACCAAGGTGACCAAGCTCAGCTTCCTGTGGCCGGCCCAAAAAACTTGCCGCATGGGAGTTCATCCTCTCCTTGAGGTCAGCACAGACCCTGTTCCCTCCTGCCTCTTTGAGGTCTCTCCTTTCGCATCCCCTCTCTCACAATCTTGGTTCTCTCTCTTTATTTTCCTCCACCTCAAAGCAAGCTCTAATCCTAAAATTCCCTTCCTCTTATGTTCCCTTGAGCTGCCACCGAACTTCATTTCTGCTCTTCTGTCCACACCCTTTGATGGGCTGTCCGCATGTGTCCATCGCTCAGGAAGGTACTATTCCTGTCTCCCACTGAGTTTAAAGCTACTCTCATTGACACTAGTTTTATCCAAGTGGCCACATCACTGGGTAATTTTCGTTTTTATCTCACATGATGGCCTTCTTGGCTTTAGCACTGTTGAGCCACTTTGGAGACCACTGTTAATTTGTCCTCTTCTGCACTATCAACTGCTACCGGTGCTTTTGCCTATGAAACACTTGGCTGTTTCTACTTCCTGCAGAGGGCACCAGAGACAGGATCATGAGGTGGGCGGAGAAGGGCAGTGGAAAAGCCTGAAGGCTCTATTTCTCTCTTGAAAGTCCTCCACACTCCAGATCTGAATTTTTCAGCTCTTATCCAACTGCAGGGTGAAGGCAGGACTGAGTCACAGTGTAAGTTGTGTAAGGAGGAGGCAAAACTCAGCAGTAAATTGTTCTTTGGAAATCAGAGTTCAACCATTTTAACTCAATTTTCACTTCTAAGATAGCCCCAAATCATTTTCTGTGGCTTCTTAGATTTCCTTAACTGGGGTTACCAGAAGGAGGCTTTGTGTTAGAAATGCAAGTTCAGCAGAAACAAGTCGTCCCCTAACGAGGCCTGGTGCCTGTTGGTTTTGTGTCTGAGCCCCCCACCCCCACCCCCGGGGCCATTCATGGGGGTAGGCTGGTAGCTATGTCTGATTTTCCAGTTGCAGAGAAGTTCTTTGGACCTACAAAATGGCAAAACAAAACAAAAAACCCTACTCTGGATCCCTGGGGCTTTGTGGGTGGGCTGGTGGTGGGCAGCTTACCACAGGGAGCTGATCCTTATCACTGTGTGGGTGGCAATTCTGAGTGAAGCAAGCAGGAAACTGGGCAATCAGAAGCCCAGGATTCACTACTTGCGGGAAGGTTATATGAATTCAGAATTCCAATTGTGGCTGAAGACAAGAGCCATCTTTATGTGTTCTGTTCCTAAAAGGCCTCTGTAAAAGTTCATTTCTTCCAGGGGTCATGAAATGTTAGCTCTGGCAGGGACCTCAAAAAAAAAAAAAAAAAGGAATATATATATATATATATACATACAGATATACATCATTATACTTGTATTTATTTTTATTCATTTTATTAATATATTGTTAGTTTATACTACTGTTTCCAGAGAATAGATCCACACACTGATCAATGTCATTTTTTAAATATAGCTTTCGAAATGCAGATGGTGTGTGACCCCCGTAACTGCATCTAAGCCATGCGATCTCAAAATTTTTTACATTCCCTTCATGCTAAGCTATTTGTTGCTGTCAGTAAAATAAAGAATGATAACCAGATGAAACATGAAGGATGTTTGAAATTAAAATTCCTCACTTGTGTATCATACCTCTAGTTTCCAGGACATCTCCATTTCTTTATTAAACAGTTGCCAACTGACTTCTGTCCTCACGCTTTAGAGAAACAGTTCTCAGGTCCTGCCAGACATAGCCCACCCTTGTGAAGCCAATGGGCATTTTCCAGGCTCCTCTCTGGAAGCACGCCGGCTCTGTGAAACCCTATCCTGGGTTAACTTCAGAGACAGAAACCTGCTACTTTCCTGGATTTCCTCCCTTTTTGACTTCGAATGAATTTATGCCCCTTAGCCAGTCCCTGGATAAACTTGAAATCAAACTTCAGGACACTTCTACACTACAAACTTTGAGCTGGGGACTCTGATTCTTGAAGTATTGGGAGGGCTGGACAGCCAGCCTTCTCCACAGCAGTGTCCTCTTACTAGAAGTAGCTAAAACAATCACTTGAGATGCTAATTTAGTTTTCATTGTCTCTTTTTACTCTTTCATTTACCATCCAAGCAGGTAGTTGCTTTTGTACCTGTGAATCCATTCCTACAGGGGTTAGGCTTTTGGGGTCATGAAAGCAATAGAAATAAACAGGTTCTTCTCCAGATCAAAAGAGATTACCTTGGACTAGAGAGATGGGGTCAGGGGAGGAAAAATCAATAGGAGGGTGCATCCTTGTGGCTAAGGTGATGGGAATATGGATTCAGGAGGGAGGGAGGGGCAGGGAACTAAAAAATAAACAAATAGATAAAACTGCTTTTCCCTTCTTCCCTCCCTTCTTCCCTTCCTTCCTCTCTTTTAGAAAAAAAAAAAAGGAGTCTATCAGGTGATGAAGCAAGGCTTCACTGGTCCCCACTTTACTTCCTCACAATCCCTAGAATACTCATAAACTCAAGAAGTAGGTGGAGAAGTAGACACATAAGGAAGGTGCTGCTGGTGGGGACAGACCACGTATTTACTTGATGGTGTTAACTGAACAAACTTGAGAAGCCACGCAAACTCCTGACGTGCTGAGTGTCACCCTTCTCAGAGCTCTGTCCTCTTCTAAATTAGTAGTTGCCTCCGGAGGAGGAAATGGAACCAAGCCTTCTTTCCTCCTTCATTTCTTCATTGATTCATTCTTCACATTCCAGCTCAAACACCCAAAGCACTCTTGCTCTTATGTGCATTAGATAAGGCCTTTTGTTCTAGGTCGAGAGACTTTTCTGGAATTCTGCTCTTCACATACTAATGTGATTGATATTTTAAAAATGAAACAGATTCCTGAACATACTCTACCCCCATCCAACTATTTTTGTTTCTCCTTGGTCTTTGCATGTCTTTGAACAGTGTTCTTCAAGGAAGAGAGATCTCAGTCTTCTTAAAAGCAACAGGAGTTTTAGCTATCTAAAATGGTGCTTATCATCATGTGTCAAGCCCATTCCATGGATGGTCTCATTTAATCCCCTCCCTGTGGAGGTAAGTACTACCTCACATACATTTTTCAGATGATAAAACAAGGCACAATGGTTAAAGTAACTTGCCTTGCTGAGTAATAGAGCTGGGATTTGAATGTCTCACCATTCAGTCAGGAGTTCCAGAGCCTACACAAAAATTGCCTCTTTAAATAACGGAGCTACTACCCTAATTGCTCTTTAGCAGTATTATTCCTCCTTTCCTCATAGTTACCATTTAAACTTGGATCTTGGGGGCTATCTGACCTGAGAGGAGAAAAGGCCCCAAATGAGTTTAAGTTCCTGTAGAGTCAAGTGGCCTGATTCATCCTCTGGTTTCCAACCCATCTATCTCACAGCCACATGCCTCAGATTCACATTATTCTACTAGTTTCCATAAAGTGTTTATCTTCCTAAAAGTCAAGGAATAGAAAACATGTGCATTTTACTACTTGGAGAACTTTTGTCCTTTTCTTCCTTGGGAGCGGGGAGAGCCTTCCTCTGATCTGGGTATGAAGACACTGCAGGTGCTTCAGGTCACTGCACTTATGTCAGATTAAGGGGTTGAGTGGCTTCTGCAGGGGGAATGACAGACCTCTTGGTTTCTGAAGGTAGTTGATTCAGCTGGAATTGCTCTGCTTCCCTCAGGAAGAGAGTCTGTTCTTTGAGGCCCTAAAGCTGTTTCTGATTTAGGCAGCTTTCTAGAACTCAGCACTGAATCTGCAGCAAACTCTGTCAGGACTTCCTTTGTCCTTCCTTTCTTCTGTCAACTTCCCAGAAGAGTTGAAGCATCCTGAACCTAGCAGTGGCCTCGGAGTCCTCACGTCACACATCAAGTCTTGCTGCGGTCACAGACGTTGCTGCAAAGAAAGTGGCTCGAATTCAAACGTCTTTCATCGAGGTCAGGAGCAGAGAATTCTTAGCCCTCTTGGTTAGGTCCCTTGATGTGACAAATAGAAACCCCAGGCTACATGTCAGATTTTCAAGAATAACTATTTTTTAAAAAGTAAACAGATGATTTCACATTTTTGCTGTGTTGCTAACCGTCTACCACCTTGGTCTAGTTCACCGAACAGGCTGAGAAGAAAATGATTTCCTGAATTGGGGACAGTGTAGTTAGGGGGAAGTGGTCAGAGTGATGACACTGGCGAGTTCTGAAGAAGGCAGAGATCTATGAAATCCGCACGATCCCCACATATAG
Organism: Solenodon paradoxus; assembly: GCA_004363575.1. Taxonomy (NCBI): domain Eukaryota; kingdom Metazoa; phylum Chordata; class Mammalia; order Eulipotyphla; family Solenodontidae; genus Solenodon; species Solenodon paradoxus. The sequence continues at coordinate 214,488 of RJWH01000559.1, read as the reverse complement.
AAATATAGGCTCCAGGAAGACAGTAAGAACCCAGGAGAGAAGATGCCAATGTGGTAAGTCTTGGCAGCCAGGGCCTGATGCAGTCTCACAGAGCTCCTATTACCAGGGGTGACTTGAGCATCTCAGAATACTCAACAGGACTTGGGAGAAACAGAAAAGGTTGCTGTTACCTGTCAGATGGGAGTGAGACTGACTGCAGAGAGCCTGCATGGACACAAATCCAAAAATTAAGTGGGGTGAGGACTGTCTCAGCAGGTACCCACATGAGGCTGTCAAGGAGCTGATAGCTGCCACATCCCTTGATTCGGACACCCCTGTGTCTTGGTACTATGTAAGTCCCATGGAACTACATCATAACTTGGATGAAGGAGATGCAGGAGAGAAAACCTTTGCTGACTAACATGTAGTTTTCTGTCCATAGTAAATTGGGAGATCAAAACAGAAATCAAGTTTTGGGAAAATAGAGAAAATTATCCTTCATGCACACTTGAACTTGTGAAAGCAGAGTTATGTACCAGCTCTGGTGAAGTGTGGGTTCAGCAGATGAAGCCAGAAGAATTTCATGGAAACAAAATTCAGGAAGGATAGGTGGGCTTCATGGGAATGAGAAAGCACTAGGCAGTTACTCTCTGTGGCTATGACTGTCCCTTATCAGCTTTTATCTGAGACATAGTACCAATTTCTGCTCTGCAAAGACCAAGACAGAGGCAGGTGACTTTTTCTGCTGATTCATAAGTCTTCGGCTTGTGCTCAAAAAGGAACCATTTCCATGTGGCTTAATGGTCCTGTGACTGCCCCAAATAATTGCATTCTTAATACCTCTTGGATGAAAGCTTTGAGTAGGAATCAACTTTGTCAGTGTTGTTCCCCAAGGTCATTCCCCTTAGACCAGGAGTCACGCTGGTTTAACTCGTGGGAGAAGGGTCATGTGAATCCACCATGGCTGCTCAGGTCAATCATATCACCATCAAAGGTGTATGGATTGAACAATTTCAGTGGAGTCTTGGGCCCAGAGACTTGACCCAGTGTTGAATTCACCTTCATCAAAATTGCTTGTGTCTTACACCCTTCCCTATATTGTAGTTTCCTTGAATGTAGAGGCTCTAATTCATCTCTGATTCTTGCACCAGGGATCTTCTGTGTGCCTCTGCATTTGGAAGAGTTCAACAACCATTTGTTGAATGAATGCACATATATTCATTCTGTTCTCTGTACCTTCATTTCTGAGTGAACAGTGTTCAGGTTAGTACTTGAAAGAATAGCTCCCAGTGACGGGGCATAACAATCAAGCACCAATCAAAATGACTACATTTGAACGTGATACTTATGCTGGTGGATTTTCTGATCCACTTCTATAACGAAACATCCTTAGTCGTATTTACAATGGGCTCTTCCTAGCAACTGAGCAACATTATTTCTCATCATTCTAGAGCTCTCTTAAATGCTATGGAAATAGGCTGGAGACCACATTCAATCTTTGAGGCATTAAATGATAAATTAGAACTAATTAAGAGAAAAAGTCCATGTGATGCCCTCTAGGGACATAATTCCTAGTCTCTTTTTTCACGTTTTGAACAATTTTTCTAAATTAAATGTTCCAAGTTTATTAGCAATCACCTCGGTTTGAGTAGAAAAAATGCAAACATTTCAGGTTTCTCTGTGTGCTAATGAAAGAGCTCTATTTAAATGGAAAAACTGTCCTGATGATAATGGTGATGGTGACTAGTTAAAACCATAAAATTTTGAACCTGGAGGGATTTATAGATCATTTAATCCAACTCATTTTATAGGGGAGGATACTGAAGCTGGCACAGGGTATGTGACTTGTCACAAAGCTGGAGGCAAAGCTACAACTTCCACCCACTTGGTCTAGTGCCACGAAATTCAGCACTATTATGGGCTTTTGGGAGGATGCTGGAAGTTCTAATATGGGTAACAGGAATAATTGTTAGCAGTATGACTAAACTCATGGAAGGAAATAAGACAGTCCTCTGGCCTGAAGGAAAGATAAGAGGGGTCATTCTTGGGAGTGTGTGTCTAGCTAGGGATGCTCAGACTGGTCAGAGAAGTTCCACTGGCCTGGTTGGGTTCCCAGGTGTAACAAGAGTACCTAGGGTGTTCTTATCATGAGTCTGGAGCCATGCTCAACGCTAATCCTCCCGAGCTGGCTAAATCACACAATCCAACTACGGGATGAATATTACTATCTTCATTGTACAGACTCAAGTTGGGACAACTGAGAGAGGACCCAAGGTCACTTACCAGTATCTGAGCTGGGGTTTACACTCAGATCTCCCAAGTTACCAAGCTTGTCTTCTTAAAAAGAGAGGGTATTTGAGGAGAGGCACCTTGGGGAACACGGGTGACAGTCTGGACTCTCTCTGGAGAGTCTGCACAGCTTATACTTTTAAACTTATGTGGCTACCTAAGCCTGCTACCATGCCTGGATCAGCCTGAGCTGACTTGGTGTTCCACCCCAGGCAAACTTTCATCACAAGTTGTACCTCCTGTGCTTGGTAGGATGGAGCCAGCTTGGTGTGGGGTCAGCATGTGTTTATTAACTCACAGTCCTTATGGAGACTTTCCAAGGGCTTAGAATATGAACTTTAGAATGGTAAAGCTGGAAGGACTGTAGGGACCTAGTGCCATCTTCACTTTTTAAGAAGAAACAGGGGTCCAGTTTGTGTTTAGTTAATGCTAACCTAGAGCCTGGAAAATCGATCCTTTGTTGACTAGTTTTCTTTCCGGCTGCTTGTCAGCCCAGAGCATAGATCATTTCATGCTTGTCAGGCAACCCTGAAAAAGGGGTGAACATTTTAGGGACGGGGGAGAGGGCACAAAAGAACTAAAAGTCATTGAGTGAGGTCAGGGGTGTAATATGCACCAGCCCCGTCAGTTTTCAGGGTTCTTTTGAGAGGCCTGGGAACCCCTAGACAAATTCTTCAAGCTACTCTGAATCCTGTTATAATTTAGTTTGAAGCTAAAGAACACTGTGACTATCCTTGTAACTCAGAGAAGTGGAAGGAGTTGTATGAAACAAAGGGGTTGGACCCATCCACACTGGCATAAAACCGTTAGAGATCTTAGCCGGAACTCTGCTCCTCTGGCACTTAGTTCTATGCTGAAAGCTCAGAACACCTTTATTAATCCTCACAACCGCCACATGAAGTGGGAACTATTAGTACACCCATTTTCCAGGCAAGAGAGAATGTGGCAGATACGGTATCAAGGCCAGAGAGGCTAAGGGGCTTGACCTGGGGTCCTCGGGTAAGGTGAATACAAAGCAAGTGGCTGTATTAAGTCATAGATGCTGCTTCCAGATCAGGTCTCAAAAGCTCTTTCCAATTTTTTTGACACCCAATTTTTTGGTTTTGTGGTTATCTGAGTACTGGGAGAGAGGACCACTTCCAAGTACCAATATTAATGAGCAAGTTACTTTTATGGGCAAATAGAACTCACTCCTTTAGAACCCCTTTAGAGTCCCACATCAGACAAGGGATTTTGGATAGTTACCAGCAAGTTCCTCTGTCACTGGTTGAGGGCTGCTCCTGTGAGAACTCATTTTGGGCCTGCCTTGGGCATAAGGGGGCTAGCATGTTCCTGGATCCAGAGTAAGCCCCTGTGCGGACAGCTGCAGGTGCTTGTAGGAGAAACTGAAAAGTATATAAGGTAATCACGAGTGACAAAGGACTCTGAACCAGGGGACTGTCTTCGACACTCATGCTACCAGTTCAACATCAGTCAGCTGGAAGTCTGGTCCTTTTATCAGCGCTTGTAAATATCTGACCTGAAAAACAAATGGGAGTTAGTGAGATGTAAAGCATGCTTGGAGTAAAGCTGATTAACAATGTTTTGGTTATAAGCAATGAAACCCAATCTGAGCTTAGGTTAAAAGGGAAGTTAACTGAGTCATGTAACAAAATCCCAGAAGAGATAAGGTAGAGCTGTCCTCACTATATCCCACTATACTGCCATGCTGCAAATCTCTCTCTGCTTTATTATTAAACACACACACACACACACACACACACACACACACACACAAGCTAGCTTTGAAAAACCTGAAGATTTGACCATCTATAGCTTCCTTGCTTCCCGTCCAGAGAGAAGCAGAACTTTTCAGAAGCCTCCCTGGAAGTTTCAGATTGGAACTGACCGTGTTTGCACTGTGTCCACCGCCTGGCCAACTGTGGCTTGAAAAGGTCATAGAAATGGAGGCAACTCATTTTTCAGCAGAGGCTAGGGAGTGAAGTAGAACCAGAGAGGAGGGGCAGAATAGGGAGTATTCCCAAAGACGAAGGGTGAGGCTCTCTAGGGGAGCTTGTTGGTCACGCAAAATATGTCTGCTCAGGAGTCAAACATTACAGATTATCTGCGGAAGAAAAGGTCAATATACTATGTGTAAAAACCACTTTATTACAGAACTGAAAAAGGGAAGGAAGGGGGAAATGAAGCCATCTTTAATTTTGTTAGGAGCAAGAACAAATCACGAGGACTGATTGCCTTAAGAGCTTATGCACTGGCGTCAAACAGCAGCGTTGCAGAGAACACAGTCAGGAAGGGACTTGGAGAAGCTGATCTGGAAGGCCCTTGGTTCTTGACGGTCAAACCCTGCCTTCCTCAGGTCCTCGAGCCCATTTTCCCAGCCAACTCACACCTGGGTGAAGGCTTTTCCTTTCTAGAAGCGTGTGCCAAAAAGTCAAGTTAATGTTCCTGCACATGACTCTCGCAGGAGCCTTAATGCCTCGGACGAATAATAGTTCCAAACTCATTCACTGAAGTAATTTGGAGACCTTACTTTAAAATAACTAAGTCGCACCTCTGAGAAGGAACAAATGTATCATCTTAGCTCCTCTCACTTTTACTCATTCATCTAACATATTTGCTTATGCAGTGTACCACGTCTAAGTTGGGGACAAAGGAATAAACAAAACAAACCCTCAGCCCCTGGGGCTCACGCTGGTCAAGGGAACTGGCTGCACCAAGGCCGTGTTGGGGTCCCACTGCTCCCAGAATCCCCACTCTTACCAGCTACTTTCTATCTCGGGTGCTCCCCATCAGCTGCGTTTGGCGATTGGGAAGAGGCGGCGAGCAGCTGGGGCGCGGCAGCTGCAGGTTGCTTGGGGCTCTCTCTGCCCCAATCCAGCCCCGGAGATGCTTGGGGGCAGCGCCCCCTGGCTGGCCACCCGGCCTGGGCACCAGGGGAGGGGCCGCGCAGGTAGTCGGCCGCCGCCTGCCGGGGACTGAGCACCCGGAGCCGGGCCGCCGCGGCGGGACGGGGCTGCTCCGACCCCAACGCTTCCAACTGCTTGCCGCCGGCCTGGGGTTCTGCGGGGCGCTCAGAGGTACAGGCCCCAAACTTGCTCCTGCGGACCCTTCCCGACTGGTCCCGCGCGCAGCACCTAGGAAAGCAGGAGTGTGCAGGGCGCATCGGGAGGAGCGCGCGGGGCTGGCAGCGGTCCTGGGCGGCGCGGGACGGGGGAACGCTGCATAGAGCCTAGTCCTGCGGCGACCCCGGCTCCTAAACCCGGCATCCCAGAGCTGGGTGTCCGGGGGAGGAGACTGCTCCGCCCCGCGCTGTGGCTGCCGCAGAGCGGCGTAAAACTGCCAGCTCCCAGCGCCCCCAGCTAGTCCTCGGGGGCCAGATCGAACCCTGTTCCGGACCCCTGCGCGGTCTTCGCCACGGATGTGGGATTTCAAAGCCGGACTCATAGTTGCACCCCGACGAGCCGAATGAACGATTCTTCCTTTTGTCCCTCCTGATCCTTTCCAACTCTAGACCCCCGCCCCCGCCGCATGTTCTCGGCCCCAGGGACCATCACAGTGTTGGGGACCTGAAACTTCCGGGAGAGTCGCTGGTCCTTGATCTGTGGCTCCATAAATCCCTCCAAAGGTCCGCGTCAGTGTTCTGGACCCAGACTTCCTTTAAGACGCTGATTTTGTAGTTGAGTTTTTAAGGAACACATTCTAAATCCAAGGCCTAGTATTTTTTTGTAGCATTCGCATTCCATTCTGCGTTGTTAGTGGTGAATTTAATGTCGTGTATACATAATAATAGTAAACCCAAATGTCATCATGCAATGTACTTTAAGAATTTTGAAGAAAAATAAAGTTTTGAGCGCTTAATATAAATTGAACAACCCTGTCCCCATCCCGCCCCCAAATGCAGAATGCTGATTAGTTAAGTAAGGCGTAGACAAATATCATTGCTGCCTGTACTGCCTGCTGAGTTTGTTAGGAGTGTCAGAGTAAAGTTCCACAGATGACTCTCCTCTGTCGCCTGTAGTAGGTTACTCCTGGGGATTATCTGCTCCAGTACTGCAGTGACCCGCTTCTCTCCTTTTCTGCTTCCCCGTGGCTACAAAGAGAAGGTGAGTTGCTGGACAGGACTAAGGCCCTGAATGGACTTGTGGGCATTGGGTGGGGACGGGTCATGAAAATGGGGTCCCAATGATCAGTGTAGGGGATGAAAAGTCAGAGAGAACTGACTGCCTATAGGACTTGACTTCAATCTGGTTGCCATTACCTGTTCCCGGAGTGCCTTTTGGAAAGTTACTTTACTTCTTAGAGTCTTGAATTTTCATCTGTAAAATTAGAATGATAATAAGCTTCTTCAGAGAGATTTGAAAAACTTAATCTGTAAAATCTTCTAGCAACTAAGAACCATTTTAGTATGTGCTCATTTCCTTCCTTTCCTGCTCACTACATCTTTTCCCCTTTATCTGTGCCATTTATTTGGATATCAGGCAAAGATCAGTAAGTGAGCTATCCTTAGTGGGTACAGAATGTGGGGTGAAGAATATTCTTGAATAGTTAGAGGTGTGATCTGAATTTAGGTTTCTTTTCTTCTCGTGTCATTCAGGCTATTGTTTTGAAGAACCTAATTGTAAAAGAATTCCAAAGGCATCGTTTATCATGTGAGAGTGCCTGTTATATGCCGGGCATTGTTCTAGGCACTGAGAATTGAGCAATGATCAAATTAGCAAACGACTCCTAACTTCAAAATCTTACTACTTGGGATAGTGAGGTATTGGTACCTGTAGGCCCAGTGAAGCAGGGTGTGACCCTAAGTCTAATACCACATTCTTGCTAACACACCGTGAACATGTGTGCATACCTCACCTTCCTCAGTTGTCCTGGGAATGTGTCTCTGGAAAGATTTTTCCTAGAGCATAGACCAGGCAGCATGTGAGAAGGAAGGAGAGTTAAAGCACAGGGGTAAAGCAAAGGAGGTTTTATTTAGCAAGAGGGGAAGAGACCCTCCCAAGAGAGAGTGAGTCATTTGGAGAGGACATGATCCCGATGGGGCCCAGACCTCCATTTTTTTAAGGATCTAGCAGCTTACTTTTCATCATTAAGTTTTCTGAAGTGGGAAACATTTTCTTACTGGCCCATCTTTGGTCTCTTCTTGAATTGGTTAGAGGACTTCATATTGGCTCAGTTACGATGAATTTCCTTGGTTCTGATAGAGGGAACTTTCAGAATGGGATGCAGACAGGCCCTTTACTGATCACTAGAGGCCAAATAGCTCAAAGCTTATCTCTAGCCCTCTGGAAAAATTCCTGCAATCATCAACTTAATGTTTTACCAGTGACATCAAGGAACCCAGGACCACCAAAATTCCAGAGGCCACTTCACATATCTGGAAAACTTCCTGGAAAATCCCCTACTTCTTCTGCATAACTTCCTTATGAGTTCTATTCCCTTGCTAATTAGATACTGGAATGCGGTCTGCCCAGAACCCACTACCCAAGAGGATAAATCCAATCTGCCTCTAGTCTGCAGTGCTGTTCTCTCTGCCCAGGAGACTATCTCCTGCTTTGCTTTCTGTTTCCTCCATTTTCTCTAATAAACTTATAAAACTTCTTGAACCCTTCGCCACTGGACCCCAGAGTCCTGGCACTGGTTCCTTTCCATAGTCCTGAGCCTGGGCTCCTAGGCTTGGAGTTGGCGGTTTACCTGCACTTTAAATTTAATGGTACTGGCTTCCTGGCTTGGTCTGTTAAACCGCGCTGGCGCCACTATGGCTCTGGGCTGATGGCTTGGTTAAATCAGTTACATTGATCTATTGTTTTCTGGCTCTGGATTTCCTTTTTCCTGTGCTCAGCTCATACCTGGCTAGCTACCTGTCACTTGCAACCCCCTTCCAAGGTCAGGCACCAGTGATAATATTTCTCAAGTCTCCAGGCTCCTGATCATAGGGCAGAATCTTTACCCCAGCCCCAGCAGACCACCTAGGGGACCTGGTTTCTGTAGCCAGCCTGTAAAACCGTTCCTAGAGGGCTCAACTCTGTTCCAGTCTAAATTTTAGAATCGATCGTTAATCAGCACTGACATAATCTTCTGTATAAGCACTGTACTGTTTGTACCATTTTGGTGGAGTCTTTTCCTACTGACAGGTTGCTAGTTGGATTCATAGGTAAATTCATGCCTCACACTGCTAGGCCTTCAAGTGACTTCTTTTGGATTGGAAAGCATTATGCTCAGGCTTTTATAGAGTTTGCCCAGTGCCCCACCCATCCCCACACCTCTAGATCCTACTAGGCTGCCTCCTCCTTGCATTGTATGCAGCCAGACTAGATCATGTAGTTATCTTCTATTTCTCTGCCATTTGCTCCCTCACCCACCCCTCCCCAGGTCTTCCTAGAAGCCATTACTTTGCCTTGAACCCCTTACTCTATGTCCCTTGGTAGGCTGAGCATTTCATGAAGTTGTGGTCTAAACTTCCCAAATAATAAGCAACTACAATTGTCTAATTAGTATGGGTCTGCAATCTTCCCATGGCATGTGTGTGCGTTGTATGTGTGCGTGCATGTGCAGGACCTAAGCTGCCTGCCTCTCCCTCAGGCAAGGTAATGCTCCATATTTATGCTGTTAAATTTGGGTTTTTCTCTTGTTAAAGGCACCTAATGTTAATTTGCTTATCCAGCTTGTAAAGAACTTCAAATAAATGAGGAAACATCTCCTTTGATCCCCTCTGCATACTTATTTTGTCCAGAAATATATACCATTTTGTTTGGTACTGGGGATTCAATGGTTAATAGACTAGCTAACTACTGAGGCATGGACAGGGGACCAAGGGTCTCAGGAGAAGAAGGAGAGGGTTACCATGTGGCAAGAAGGAATGACTCACCTTTACTCTAAAAGTAAAGAGAAACTTTCTTCATGCATTCTGCTAGGCAGTGAGTCAGCCATGAGCCAGGAAGCAGAGGGGAAGGGAACAGAGGCAGTCTGCCAATCAAAAGTCAGCAGACTGAAATGGTGCTAATTTGAAGTCCTCCAGTCTGTTCAAAAGGGGAACTACTAGGATGCCCCTGGGTGGGAATGAGGGCTACTAGACTGCTTAAAAACCTCAGCACAAAGCGCCTCATGGCCTATTTCCCTTTTAGAATATGGTTTGCCCTTATCCCAAGTCTTAAAGGGTATACTATTTTCAATAAATCTCACTTGGTTTTACTTTCACCTGGCTGTGCTACCTTCTTTGTTCTCCGAGTGGGTGGGTCTCATGAAATCACTTGGACACATAAGAAGCCTGAAATGAGATCCCCAAATCCTCGTGGTAACAATTTTTCCAGGGATTAGGGACAAAAGACCATTCTGGTTTAGGGGAAGGATGGAGGTCCAGGGAATGGCAGATGGCTTCTTTATTTAAGGGGAGGGCTAAAGGATTAGAAGGAGAGGAGTTTATCCTTTACCGCCAGGGCTGTTTGTGTCAGAAGGGGGCAAGTACAAGAGACCAATGCTGAGAGACTCTGGGTGTTCTCTTTTAGCCCCTACATGTGCATAGGATGTGACACTTGAATTTGCAGGGAGAGACATTTTATCATTTAATTGTTCCTTCGCTCACATTCCTGTTTGACTCCAAACTTTGGTGTACCAACTGTCGACTTCACTTAGATGGCGCTGAGAGTCTGCAAGCCCTTTTGATTACTTCCCTACCTCCAGCTCCTGATAGTACCTGACACATCTTAGGTGCTCCATAAATATGAAATAAGTCAAATCAACCAAAACAAACAAATCAAAAATAAAAAACCCAGAATGAAGTAGTTAGGAAGGAATGGGAGCAAAGTCTAAGGGAGCGAAACTGAATAAAATCTCAACCTCCTAGAGAAACACAAATGCTTACCCTCCATGAATGGTGTTTACTGAACATACTGTCAAAACTTTGACTTCCATTCAACCATTTCACCTTTTATTTAAGCACACAAATCTAGGAGCTGCTTTCATTTTTGTTCAACTTGATTTGCTACACTCATATAATAAAATCACACCTTTTCCTTCACTGAAGTCAGGGACACCTTTCTTTTTCGAGTGATCATTTATGTGTCATAAATGAGACATTTATGGGGCTATTCCATTTCTATTATTTTGAGGCAGTTGGAGAAGGGTCGCAAAAGTCGGTGTCATTTTGTTGGTTTTGGAGGCTCACATGTTTCAGGTTGTTAAACCAGAAGTTTTAAACCTGCTTCCTTGTTTTTCCCCTGAGGAAATGGAAATTTCTAGCCACCAGCTGAGACTGGAATTGATTTAGTGCCAGAGAAGTAAACCATGGGAAAAATTGAAGGGTATTGTTTATTAATGCTACTTAGTCATTCTCAACAGTAGATTTTATGATTTAGAAAACATTTCCTGGTTTTGAAACTTAACAATACAGCTTCTAAGTCTGTCGAAAATTGGGTTTGGGGGAGTTAGTAATGAGAAGGCTAGGAGGATTGACTAGGATGGTATGTTTGTAATTGCTTGTTTCAATTTTATGACCTTACCTCTACATTCTAGCTTTATTGAGTTTAATTATTAATGGCTGTTTTTAATTAGAGAAAAGTGCACTTCTGCATATCTGAGGGGGTAAAGCAGATCACCCGTAGGGTATCAGGGTTGTTTTCTTGTAGATGGCTCACTCTGGCAGGAAGAGTGTCTGCAGCCTAGGACAATGGAGGACAACCTCAGAGGCAAGGGAGAAAAGTTCCTGTCTTTCTCCACACCCCGTCCCTCTCTTTTAATCGAAGTCATATGCCATTCCTTGAACCTCCCCTTTTTTCCTAATCCAGAAGTGATCTTTTTCCTCTATCCTCGAAAATAATGTAAAAAGGTAAGTTATTCGTGCACCCTGGTGGAGCAGTGGTTAGATCAACCGCCTCTGAAGGAGCAAGCCACATACTCCTGAGTTTGAGTCCCTGGCCCGGGGTCGGCAGAGCAACCAGTGTGAACAACTACATGAAAAAAAGAAAAGAAAAAAAAAGATGTTTTTCCTCCTGTCTCTTCTTCCCTGCCTGCACTTTTTCTTAAAAACAAAAAAACAAAAAAACAGTAGGTTATTTATCTTTATTTTGAGAGTAAAGAGGAGTCACTTCTCGTTGCCACATGAAGACCCCTTCCTCTCTCCAGGACACCCCAGGTCCCCTTTCTTATGCTTCAGCGTCAGCATAGGTTATAAGTCTTTGGTCTGTCCCATTACCTCGGAATTTACCGCCATGTAAATTCTCTGTATGTATGTTGTTGTATTTGTGCTTTTCTCTTTCTAATCACATCTCATTTTAATTGTTCCATATCCAGCTTGCAAAGAAACTCAGAGAAATGGGAGAATTTTTCCTTTGGTTCTCACATACCTGAGAAGTCTGTAGAGAACAGATTTCTCTGTGCATTAGAGCTGACCCTTCTTGCCTGCTAGTTCCTAGATAAAAGAAGATTGAAATGTTCAGGCAGCATCTATAGCTCATTATACAAGAAGGAACCTTGTTGAGTCCACTGGTGGAAGCATTTCTCTTTATAAAGCAGGAGCTTTGAAATCATAGAGTTAGGGTTTATGGGAACAGGAACACAAGTTCCTCAAGAGGGTCACAGAGTGAGGTGAGTGAAGCCACTCCTGAACACTCTTATTCTCAGACCATATATTATACCTCCTGTAGACATAGCAGGACATTTAATAGAGATGCTTAATTTAGAGACCATCTGATGATCTTTCATTTAAATGTATATCAAGTCTTGGAAGTTGGAACCTGACCCTGATAGAGTGTTGCTGCTGAGCTGGTGATTCAACTGTACATTCAGCAGGCTGTTTCAACACCATCAGGCCTGCAAACTTCAGTGTCTGATAGGACTCATGGTCCCCATGGTGTTCAGCCCATTACCACACCTCTTGTAAAGAGATGGGAATGATGTGCTGTTTGGTATGTTAGATTAGTGAATGAAAGACCCCACGAGCTTTCAGATCGTAATACTAGTTGAAGTTGTGCAGGAAAGAAAAGCAAAACTATACTCAGAAGATGTGTCTATTTTTGTTGAAATAAATCACTGGCCATTCCAAGAAGGAAGGGTTTCATTGCAGTCTTCTTGTGACTGGGTAGACATTTGGTCTGTTCATGGAATGGTACCGTCTGGGGGAATTGCTGTTGGAGGTAAGTCGGACACTGGGCAGCAACTGTAACTAAGGGAGCCATGGTGAGAGGGAGCTCATGCTCCTGGGTACAGGCACAGACTAACCCTGACACCGTGGCTACCACATTATGTGCCCAGCAGAAGGCCATAGGTGTCAGGCTGGCTGCTGTCAACTGGCCAAGTCTTTTTGTCTGCCTCATTGTTTAGTGCTTATTCTGAGTCAGGTATTATTTGGCAGAGATTTTTAACAGGCGATAGAAAGCTCTCCCTACTTCCTGCTGACACTCAGGCTGCTGCCTCAGACCTCGGTGCCCCTGCTCTTTCAGTCGTTCTCATGCTGTTCTGACCATCTGGTTGGGCTATTTGGGCCTCTCTGTCTTTATTCTAATCTCAGGTCACTTCTTTCCATATATTAAGTGAGTCAAATTACTAGCCGAAGCTCTCTTCTCATTAGTGTTTTTATAGCACCCCTAAGAGGAGTTGTGGGGCAGCTGGAGTCTGCTTTCAGCTGGCATCCATATGGTGGAGCTGATCAGCTACGAGCTAAGCTCAGGTGTTTTTCTCCCCGATCAGCTGGCAGGAAGGGAGTTCCCTCTGAAGCCATATATGCCTGAGCTGAGGAAAAGGTACTCCCCCAGGAATGGGTGACATGGAGCTCTGGGCTACCATCTCATGCAGTGAACTTGTGCCTTCTGGTCCTTCTCATGCACAATCCCAGATGCACCTCTTCCATCCCTTCAGGCTCTTCCAACACCTGTCATAGCAAGTCTGCTAGGGCTGTTTTACTTAAAATGGGTTTTGCATTTTCTGTGTTTTCAGAAACCCCCTTAGCTATGAATTCATACCATCTGGTCATCTTTGCCAGTGTATTATAGCCTATTCTCTCCCTAGACAGTGCTCCCAAAAGCCTCCCTTATTCAACCTTATGTTCTTGTCCCTTTGATCAGATCCCTTCAGTCCTATGTGTATTCTCCCAACTGGCATTACATTCTCAGTAGGTCCTGCAGCTTCTTCAGGAGCTAGTCTTTTTCCTCCCACACCAAGCCCAACGTCTCCCCACACAGGTTATGTGTGACTTCACCTTTGTTTTTGACCAAGTGGTGAGGAGGAGAGATGACCTCTGTGGTCACACGTTGCTTGTAGAGGTAGGCCTCAGCATCTATTTTGAGCAAGAGGAGAGTACCAATGTTAAAAGGGGAATGGGCCACTTCTACAGGCTGAGAGGTTTTAGAGGGATCTAGGGACCCAAAATATTTTAGTGCATCAATCCAGATATCCCTATTCCATGTGTCAGGGTTCCACTCTTTCCCAGCCAGGGCCTTAGCCTTGTCCGAGAAAACCTGTTGGGATTTTAACTTCATTTGAAATTCCATGGCACTGAGGATTAATTCCTGGGTTGTAATCTCAGCTCCCTTGTGCTCCTGCATAAGGAGAGAAGGAAGACTTAAAACACCACCAGGGACGCCCACTGGCCTTCACATTTAGTTTATAATTGTTAACTAATGACTCCCAGCTTTTTCTTTTTCCAAAGCTTCATTCAAGTTTAGCAATAGACACCCACCCAATTCCATTGGTCTCATAATTACTATATGCCCTGTATTTTCTATAGCTTGATATTTCATAGCCAGTTCATGTGTTCCCTTCCGCTCTTAAATCCTCCAGTTCACCACCAATGATTTGCGATTGACTTTGTGGAAAGGAAGGAAACCATATTGGGTACATGGAGAAAGCTGAATTGCAATTCAGTCCAGGTGAGTCTCAAACACCTCTCTTGAGAATTCTGAAGAGGTGCTAACCTTTCAGAGCTGTCCTGAGTCAGAGCAAGAGAATGCTTTATATCTCCAGGTCTGATCTGTCTAACCCAGGGAACAAGAATGGCTTTGGGTGAGAGGCCTTTCTTTGCAGTGACAATCCTTGAAAGGAGTTATCAATATATAGTGGAGTAGTCACTATAATAAATGTACTGACTTTTACTTTGTAAAGTTTTTTCCCTAGCATCTTTTTATGGTGAAAACTACACAGAGCTCAACATCATAGAAGCTTCCTCTGAGCGATCTCTTCAATTAAGTTTTCAAACCAGCAAACTAGGGAAATAATAGATCTTCTATCAGTAAATTTATGAGTATGATTTTAAAAAGTAAAAACAGAAGTATTCAATTACTGGGGAGAAACACAGTAAGAGAGAGAACAAAATAGTTACATATTTGATTACTATTTTTCACTAGAATAAAATCATGAGTCAAGTAAAGGTTGGAGTCTTCTTCAATTTTACCAGCATGTTTTAAGTGTTCCGACTCAAAAACCTTTCAACTTCATTATATTGTTTGTAACTGTGGGAAGTTTTCATGCCTAAGTCTGTTTGCTCGCATTCTCTCATTCTCTCTCTCTCTCTCTCTCTCTCTCTCTCTCTCTCTCTCTCTCTCTCTCTCTCTCTCTCTCGATGAGGCGAAATTAATGAAGATTCTTTCTCTTTCAGGTGAGAGTGAATTTGGGGGCAGGTGAACAAGTGCTCCTTTCTGAGCAAAGATTTCGGATGGATGACTTGCTTTGGCATTTGGTAGAACTGTGCTATGTTAAGAATATTCTTTGTGTTGAATATTCTCCTTGTATTGACTATTTGACTATTTGTATTGCATATTCTCTTGACAAACATTATCAGACAACTGGCCAATTGCTAGTAGGATATACAATTTGCACTTTCAGCATGGACTCTACATAGCAGACTACTGTGGACTTGATGTCCCTTATCTAGATGGGAAGCTCCCTAGTTTCCATGGATGTATGGAGGAGGTGGTATTTAACCAGAGAGAGTTCCTTACATCCCTTACATCTTACCCTGGTTTTAAGTTGTCTTATGAGGTATCACTAGGATGCAATGATGAGGTTTTTGCAGGAGAGGATGAAGCCATCAATTTCTTTAGCTCCAGATCCTGTGTCACCTTCTCAAAATGGAGGTTGCAAGGGGAACGACTCTTGGAATTTGCTTTGCAGGCTGTGATTCAAAAAGCCTTGCTTTTATTTCACTTAGGTAGCGAAGGTGATTTTCTTGCTTTGGAAATAGATAAAGGTCTACTGAAGGCTCATCTAGAAAGAAGTGAAAGTATCATTCAGCTTTTTCATTTAGCTTAGTTACTGCTGACAAGTGGCACGTTATTCAACTCAAGTTCACTGACAGTTGTCTGGACCTGGTGGTTGATGAACAAGGGCATAAAGACACTGCTGCCTTGCAAAGCAAACCATTTGTACCTGAAGGTCCCCTCTTCGTGGGAGGTCTTCATCACTTAAGCAGGAAAAATTCAAGAGGTTCGAACTTGCTTCTGTGCCTCCAAAATCTACTCGAGGAATCTTTTTCAAAGGGTGCTTAGGAGGTGTGGAAGCCAACTCAAAAAAGAAAGCATTCAAGGGTGCCCTTGTCCCTAAGGATATTTCTGTTGGGTATAAAACTAGGAGTATTAATAATGAACAGAAAACCTGCGTCAGTCACAAGTTCCCCCTTTCCACTGCTGTCCCTGAAGTGGGCAAGCCTTTTCTTACAAATGTGTGTGGTTCTTGGTTCTGAATAACTTGGAGGTTAAAGAAGGTGGGCAAGCCTTACTGGAACAAAGACACATGAGCGTAGAGGTAGAATGTAAGGATCTGGCTATCCTTCTCAAATACTCTTTAAAGTAAAGGAAATGTCTCTTCATGGGTTCCTTAGATTAGATGTTTCCCCTGAGCAGACATGGAGAAGGCTTTTATTAGTTAGATTTGGGACAAGGAAAAGTTTGGTACATCCATGATCGTTCAGAAGAACCTAGGGATTATTTCACATTTTCAGTTTTCCAACAGCAAAAAGGAAGTGCCATTAAATCCTCACGATGTTCTACATGTGTTTGGCATTGTTGTCACTCCAGTAAATTGTCCTCCATATGTTAGGCTCCCTGAAGGAAACTCGCTTCTCTGGTTTGAGATCTCTAAGAAACAACTGACTCCAAATAGAATACATGTGTCAGACCGTGACCAGATTCCTTGCATCTTAGTTTTTCAATTCTTGGCAACTTCAATTCAGATGCTGGGTTTTAGAAAACATTAGTGATCCTGGAATAGTGATGAATGGTTTTACACACAAGGATTTAAGAGATGGACACATTTTCTATGTGCACAGGGGTGGTTGGACTCTTGGATTATTCTGAGAACACGTGATGGCAAGCTAGTGAGCAATGCTGTGTTATGGGTCATGGCTATTCTGTGGAACTTTGAAATGGCAAACAGAATCAGGGAGATTGTCCGGCAGGGTAGTAGGATGCTGACTACACAGATTAATTTGTAAGCGGAGGTTCATGTTGAAAGGCATGAGATGAAGACCCGCTATGCTGTGACTCAATTTGGCCAGATTCAGTGGCGAGGGTCAAGTGGTGAATGGAAACCCGTGAGTACCTTTTCTCAGCATTCTGTTGGTCTGGTACTCTAGTCCACGCCATGAATTGCAGCCACACAATATTACGGATTACTTTAAATTTTGAGTTAATGTAGAAGGAAAAATCAGCGAAGAGCTTATGTTTCTTGTTATCATACAGTGGCTGAAGTTCATACTTCTGAAAAATGTTCCTCTTGATATCAATACAATGAACAAGCAAGTTTTAGGTTCTGACCATTTGTGAACTGTAGCAGAGGGTGTGGAAGTAGTTGAGAGGGAACTACATTTTAAGTTATGGATCCCACCAAAGAAAGGAAAATTGCTACTTGGCAATAAAGTTTTGAAAACAAACTAGTCTTCAGCCAAAAATATATTACAGACTGTAAGATAAGTTTGAACCAGAGAAGAGGCCTGGGAAAGACACACATGATACAGTCATGGTCTTCATTCTTGCAAAACATATAGAATCAAAAGATTATACTTTCATGATAAACTTTAAAGCAGATAAGAAATGCACTCTTTTGACGAACAGAGGATTATTTGTAAAGAAGAAGGGAAATTAATTACAAAATCAGGGTTATTTGCTCAAACCTGGGACAATCAGAGTTTCCAATATGAAATCATCAAGAACCCTCAACATGGGAAGCTGAAGCTGGCTAGCTTTTCAGATTTTCTGGGGAGTCATGATAATATCCCCACATTCACGGATCAGGACATAGTGGACAAGTGGCTGATGTATGTCCATGATGACTCTGACACCGGGCATGAGGAATTCCTCCAGGTGGCCTGCACTGTGGGACCAGGCCAGGAGGGAGTGATTAGGGATCTTGACATGAAACAGCTGTCTACAGAAATCCAAGCTGTCACTTCTGTTGGGTTAAAGAAGGATGAGAAACCAGCCCAGGTGGTAGATGAGGTCTTTCACATCCTGCGGCATGGCCAGTGTCTATTGATCCTGTCCCATTGCTGTTCCCATGACTCTGACTCCAGTTTTGATCACAGGCACTTGCTTTCCACCTGGCGGGGTATCTTAAATGGGGACTTGGTTCAAGGCAGCAACCCTGCTCAGAAACTACCAGTTCAGTCAGGATAATCTGTGGGAAGGGTGAGTGCTCTTCAGGCACTAGGGTGCAGTCTCAGCTGGCTTTGTGCTGTTCGTGTTGGATGGCATCCACTACGCATCATCCCACATCAAGGTCAGTGTGTCGGACCCCTAGTGCCAGAGAGCCAACAACACGGGGCTCCTCGTTCAGAGGAGAGTACAGCAACCTCGCAGCAGCCAAGCTCAGTGTCAGCACAAACCAAGATGTCAGAACGGACAGGGAGATCCCGTTCCTCATCGTGTGGCCTCCAAAGCAGGCCCTTGTGCTGGTCAGCAACTCACAGTCCCACTCATTTTCCCAGCAAGACTTGAAGCAAGGACCTGTGATTTGTAGGCACAATGGCAGTAGCACCTTCGATGTGCTTGACCTGACAGTGCTCGTTGAAGATCCAGGTGTAGAAGTGGGTGTCCACGTGCGAGTGTGCTCAGCCCCCAACATCACACCCCGGCACTGCACGCCACCCTGTGGTGGAGGAAGGAAAGCTGGTAAAATTGAGTAGAGAAAAGCTCCAGGTAAGTTGTCCTAGCAGCAAGCATTCTCAAATTCCCAGCACTACAGGCTAATCATTTATACGTTTACTTCTGCAAGTTACTTTTGTGTTGATTTTCTTTCCATGTATTTGGAATGAGATTTAAAAAACATCTACATGCCATTGAAAAGACACACTGGAAGGTTTCATGAGTTTCATACTATTAATTTTCCTGTAGGTAGGAGTGAAAGCCACATCATGCTAAACCTTATTTTAAAGCTGTGTTCACATTTGCACATGTGTATGTGTGTAGGATGAATTGGAAGTGAGGAAGAAGCATATACATGATAGTGAATTAAGAGATGTTTACTTCTTTTTCATTCTTCATAGCAACACCACCAAAATTTCCTTTGATCTGAGTTACATTCGCAATGTGATAGAGCAATATAAAAACTTAGGATAACTTAAACATAACAAATTCCTAAAATAGCAGACAATACACTATTACACTGTTTGTTTAGGTTTGATGTAACCTTGTTTAGTTTCGTAAAATTGTTGGATAAAATTGACCCAGACCAGTAGAATGCCAGGGGCGAGACGGCATCAGAAACTACCTGATTTCCTGGGATTTCTACTTGGAAACTTCCAGTAAGCACAGTCCTGTGGATCAGTTAGGCTGGAGTATTCTTTTTATGATAATCCTGTACAAGATGTGTTAAGCAGTGATGTTGACAGTTGGCCGCAAATGCAGGCTATTCTGAATCTGTCCTCAAGACTGAAAACAGGTGTACTTCTTTTCTAAATACAGTAAGAGATGTAAAGAAGAAATGAATTCAAATCAGAAGTAGTTTATTAAATATGAGTTCTGAACTAGGAATATAAGGCCCATCGGCTTTTCTCAATTATTTTTTTTCAGGATCTTAGAATAGTTAAGATTTACCACCAGGGGGCATGAGTAGCTCAGTGACGCTACATGAGTTTCAGTTTGGAGGTGGATTTTGCTGAATCAGCACACAAATATCAAAAATGCTTAAGCACACCCTGGTGGGGAACAGTTTGGTCAGCCGCCTTTGGCCAGCACACGCCATATTATTGTGTCCTGAGCCAGAGGAACAACCAAGATGAACAACTAAATAAAATAAAGTGCTTCTTCCTTCTCTCTTCCTGCCTGCCTGCCTCTGCTCGCCTTCATTTCTGCCTGTAGTCTTCTTTAAGAAAAAAAAAAAAAAAAAAGGTTACGTCATTAAAATGGGAGACAAAATTAAACTTTTCTGTAATTTTAGTGACTGAACTGCTACGTCTTCCAATATTTTTTCTTTTCTTTTCCTTGTACTATTTTATTTCTTTCACCTGTTCAACTTTCCGAGTCCCGGGTTCCTTACTGCTATGCATGACACCTTTTTAAAATGTACGTACCTATTCAGGTGTTGCTGACCATTGCTTTTCCATGAGACCACGTCTGAAAGTTAGAGGATTCACATGGTCACCAAACAAAGCCAGTCTTGAACTGTACATCAACCCTGATTGTCACCTAAGCCAATTGTGTACATGAATAGAAAACAATTTGGTTCATCAAGGGTCCTGACTTACTTGTGTTAATGTATTTTTCTTTTTGTGTCTATGTGTTATACATGTGAACTCAAGATTATACACGAAGACATTATTCCTTCAGAGACAGTGTTTGTAGTCAGTACTCTGCCAATGCATGGATACCTTTGAAAATTTTTACCAAAAGGTAGCCTGGGTGAAGATAGAAATAAAAAAAACCCTTTGATTTTTACATGGAAGTATACTGAGGATGGTAATATCCATTAGGTACAGACAACTCCTGACCAACGACAGGACTGTTTTTTACTGGATGCGACATACGGTTTTCAATCTGTAAATGTTGAAATCTTGGTGAGTATCAGCCCTAAGCAAATTCCTCTGGAGATGCAAAATTTCACAATCCAAGAAGGTGGTTCTAAGGCACTGGAAGACTACCTCAATATTCCAAGCATGTATTTTAAGGAACTTAACTGTGAATTTGTTCTACTCAAACCACCAAAACATAAGGTTATGTTGAACATTCTCATTTTCCAAGAGTGAGGCTAATGAAATTTACCAGGAAACAGGTAATAACTCTCTCTTAAATATATTTGGGTATGTTGGATAAGAGAAAAATATTTGGTTATTTATCATTTAGGTGCCTGGACTCTACAGAGTGATGGGACCTTAGAGGGTATCTAGTCTAACCTCCCAAAAGATGCTAGAAATCCTTCCACATTAGTCCCACAAAGAGGTACTTCAGCCTAATTACAATATTCAGTTATTGAGAACTTACTGCTTCTTGAGATGGGTCTTTCTAGCTTAAAAACATTCCAATTGTTAGAAAATTATTTGTGCTAGCCTGAAATCTGCCACTTAATATATTTCCTCTAGGTTATGGCTCTGGTACTCCATAGAACAAAGCTTACATCCTTTCATGAAAGCTCTTTAGATATTTGAAAGAAAAAGTTATCAAATTCCTTGCATATTATATTCTCTAGGTTAAACATCTTTACTTTCTACAACTTTTACTCATATGCATAGACCAGGCTAGCTTCCTAATTCTAGAGAAACACCGTAATGTCATTGTCTCTCTCACGTAGTGACACCCATATATTTAACACAATCATGCTTTAATCATTAGGGTTTTTCATTCATTTATTCCTTTATTCACTCAACAGAGGCTGAGAATGCATACTCTTTATCATACCTTTGCTAAGATAGCACTCTCAGTAAGTAGTTAAAATGGCCCAGTCCATATAATCAAGCAGTTGAACACACTGCCAATCCAACATTCAATCAGCATTATATAACAGCTCTCAACTCTGGGCTGCTTTCAGTTTTCTTTACTCTGGTCTAGAATGGTATTATTGTCAGACTTTATTATCATGAGTGAAAGAATGATTTCCATTACTTTCTTTTTATGTATTGAAAAGTACTTACATATATAAAAGTATTTGCGTATTCCTCATTTCCTTTTTAAGTTCCCAGGCACACATATTTTTCAGGTTGGAACTATTGACAACCAACTATCTTTGCCTATCTTTGTCTAGTTAGTAAGAACCCATGTGCACTGGATTCTTAAATATTTCAAATCATCAACTGATTTGAATTAATTTACTACACATTTACTCTATTCAAGTTACCATGAAAAAGAACAGCATGGCCAACAACATGGAGACAATAAAGTGAATGGCATTCTGGAATACTGGGGAATGGCCCACAAGGCTCCCAGATACATTAAGAATTTTTAGTGAGTGCTTGGGGCCAGACTGGGGTGGGTCTTGAATGATCAGTCAAGGGGTTTAGACTTAACCAGGTAGCACTAAGGAACATGGGGAGAAGCAGAGAATTCTGAAGGTTAAAAAGGAACTTAGAAATGGGTGCTTCTCAACTGGAAACAAGGGAAATAGGGAAGGTGATATCCTTTAGTGGCCCCACATAGGCATCTTTTAATCATGGCTTCCCTTTCAAAGGCTGGATAAGCTATCTAAGATAACCACTTGCTCTGGTGTGAGTTGAATTTAATACTGTTTATTTCATGCACTCTAGTGAAAGAACGAGCACTCAATTTTTATCCTGTCTTGACTGATTCACAATTTATTGTGCTTTGTAAGAAATGCGTGTTTGAGGGTGGTTGGGTGAAATCTGTATGTTGAGCCTAAGGGTACCCGTATTATCGTTGTCATTGTATAGCCTTGTTTACAGAGAAGAGTCAAAACCCTCTGTCCCTACTCATGCAGATGACCTTTCACACTTTCTCTCCTGTGTGACTAGACTTGGGTCTCCAGGTTTTGAGATATCACCATCATCAATTGTACTAACCCTTAACAACTAGTGGCTATAGCTTTTAGTGGCATGGAGAAGGAGAGCCCTTCCTTCATTCAGCAATAGTTTTGGAGTATCTGTTATATGTTAGACATGCATACGTTAGGTACTCAAGATAAATGTTGAACTCACCTAACAATAATAACTATGCTCATGCATCTTTTTTTCTGGTAGGTAAAAGAAAAAGACAGGGAAAGCCAATAAAATAAGCAAAATAAATGGCATCTTGAATGAAGATCAGTGTTACAGAGGAAAATAAAGCAAGAATGAGAGCAAGGAAGTGCCAGGGCCTTGACTGCTTGACTGGGGTGTGTGTATGTGAGTGTGAGTGTGTGTGTGTGTGTGTGTGTATGTATGTGTGTACTGATGATCAGTTCAAAATAAAGTGGTCAAGGAAGGCCCCTTTGACAGCGTTTGAGTAGACACCTGGAGGAGATGATAGAGGGGTAAGCAGAAGTGGACAGGGAGGAGAGCACTTAGGCAGAGGGAAGAGAGTGAACAGCTCTGCTGGGCAGCACACTTGCTGTGTCTGAGGCTCAGTTAGGTGTGACTGCAGCTGCACACAGGGAGAGAGCAGTCGATGTGGTTAGGGAGGTCGTATGGAAGGATTTGTTACTTCATTTTGAAGCAATAGGGGAGGGGAGAATGTGAGCCTCAAAGTAATGCTGTGTGCTCCTGAATATGCCTCGTGATGGGCATTAAATATTTAATCTTTAAAGATTTCCTGTAAGTTTATTACATACTTTAATTTCAAGTCAGCAGATGTCTTTCTAGTGTTCGATATCTAGACAAAGCATCACCAGACCCCGTCTTTGCTATTAGATTAATGCCTATTAACCAGCAATTAATTTGGGGGAGTGCCACTCCATTGAGGAAATGAGGTATATCTCCTGGGAAAAATTCTGAGATTGCTTCTATTTAAATGTTATGCTCCTAATGCATATTAAATTAAAAATTCTCCCATCCTGATCAGTGCCATCTTGCATGTTTTTTTCTTTCCTCAAAGTGGTTAAAACAGTATGTTCTGGGAACTATAATCTGGAATTCCTCTGCCTACAGAACTCCAGAGAAATTCTCACAGCACCATGTACAAGTAACCACAGTTTTCCTTTGAGACTCCTCATGAGCTTTTCAACTCTTGTCAGAAATACCTCTGAGAGATCAAAAGTCTTTGGTCAAAGGAAGTGCACCATAGGAATGGGCAAAGTTGAACTGTTAAGAATTTTGGCTGTATTTTAGCATAACAAACTCAACCCTGGATACTTATTCAGAAATTCAAGTACTCCTCTTGGGTTTTAGAAGGTCACTGCTATTGTATGTTTGGGTTACGGACTCCCTGAAGCCAAGTTTTCTTCTAGCTTTAAAATTCTCTTAGTCTCTGGTTTTGATCCTGTGCTATTCAGAAATTCCATCAGGGCCTTAAAGACATGAAAGACATTCTGATCAAATTTGTGGCTATTGTGAATCCAAGAGGAATAATGTATTCAAAATGACCATTTCAGAATGAAAAACAGAAAGATTAGAAACTTAAAAGGGATAAAATTAAATTGTTTGCATTTAGATGTTACCATGAGGGAGACTTATCTTGATAGAATAATTTGGTTTCAATATATTCTATTATATTCTGTCCACAGGAAATACATAGTAGCTAGTCACAGGTAGCACCTATTAAGAGATGTACCCCTCGAATAACTATATTTTGAAGGAGTAGATAGCAGATGTAACCTCTAATACAAAGAGTAGTTAAGGTAACAATGCATGCTGGGCTCAGAAAAGAGAAGCTTAGAGAAACTTAAAATTTGCCCTGTCCATGTGTCCTCAAAGAGTAGAAATCCAATCAGTGGGTAGAACCTTCCAAGCCCACATCTTACATTCTGAATTGTCTAACAAAGCAATCTAAAACTTAAAAATTAGTCACTTTAAACAAACAAGTAGAATCTGAATTTTAATGACTATTGTTCCTTTGGAAAAAAATAGTGAGTTATATTACTTACCTGCAACATGTTTTAATGTTAGAAATAATCTTTGAACTCAGATTCAGAATTCTCTTTATTATCCCGCATGGCTTGATCACTCTGTTCCTTTTAAGCTTAGTTCTAGGATACAGTATCACTTCATAAAAGCTGTATCTTCCATCATGATTTATACTCTGTCAGAATGAAGCTTCATGGAATGAATAGTTGTTTCTGCTATTTAGTGCACTATAAAATATTAGAATTTATTTTATAGCAATTTAGTCATATTTTGAAATCACTTTTCAATAAGTTGGTGATTTTTGTTGTTGATTATAGGTGGAGAATGAATTGATTTATTATGTGCATGATAATAGTGAGGAACTTCTTGATAATTTCATCATCTTTGCAAATGGCTTAGAGTTAGGAAAATGGTTTGCCCCAGTCTCTTTTTGTGACTGTTGAATCAGTAAATGATGAGTCTCCATTAATAACAACCAATAAAATCCTCCAGGTAACTGCTCCATGTGCTTTGATTTATCCTAATAACTTTAGGGCTCCCAACTTGATTTTCTTTTGTATTATTTCTAATGTTGAAGTAACAAAACATAGGACTATGACTGTATAGTGGGCATATTCCTATTGGTTTTCAATAAATATTCATTATTGCTAGGCCATTCTACTTCTGGGTGATGATGAGTCATCCTAAGTTACTATTGCATTGTATTTATGAGTGAACACCACTCATACTGTATTATTCCCTGAGGCATGGCCTTTTCTAGGAGGTTGGGAAGGTGTTTGCATGTGGGAAACTCTGTCAGACTGGTACTGCAGCCGTTAAGAGAGTGAGTCATTCTAGAGATCTGGATGACAATCAGTTCCCCACTATTGGTGTGATCTTGTTTGACCTTGCTTGAGCTAGTTATTTAGATCTTTAATTTGCTCTTATCTAGTTGAGGGAACATGGAGACAAAGTTTGTGAGGATTAAATGGCAAAATGATGGTAGGCTCTCCCATAGGGCCCGATAATGTGGTTAGGTCTCAGTAAATGGTAGCTATTATTACTAAAAAAATCTCTAGGACCACCAGTTTTAGGGTAAAATAAAGCTTCTATACAAACAGTCATGTGACAATATTCTGCTGGTTCTAGGAGCTTCCATCACCCTTAGCCTTTCTGAGAATCCTAGTGGTTATGTGGGTTGGGGAGGGTTGTTCAAGTCTCACAGATAAATATGTCTTGGCTACCCTATGGTTTCTACCATCTTGTTCCTGACCTGGAGCCCTGGAGTAATGATTGCTGTTGTGACTTCTGTCACCCCTGCAGTCTGATGCACATAACCACCTGATTCTGGTGGCACTGTGTCCCGCCATGCGAGCACTGCCTGCGTTGATGCTGATGAACCCATTGGTATTGATTTGTATCAAGTATTCCAAATATTTTATTTAATAGATATTTATTGTTTAAAATTCACCCTTCTTATGGTCTCTTCTTCTAATGATTTGGGTATGAGTTTGCTAGACTGACTTGGAACATCATTTTAACTACTATAATATTAAGTCCTCACAAGCTAAGTGTTACTTGTTATCATGTGCTAAGTCCTGCTCTAAGGGCTTACAGCTCTGTAAGATAATGCATTGTCATTTCCTTCACTGAACAGATAAAGGTAATGTGCGACAACTGAATTGACAGGCTGGCAGCATAGGAGGCTGATGGCTTGTTCATGCCTTTTTTGATAGTCCCAGTAACCAGACAGAAGCATGCAGCAGGTCTGCCTTGGTGGGTAGTGGTTGACACATAGAGCAAAAGGTCTTTGGTGAGAGCAGTGGTCAGGCAGGTCACAGGGAAGAACAGGAAGAAAGCAAAGAGAATAGCAAAAAAGTAAGGAGCAATAAACCTTTGATATTAACTTATTAAACACCCTGGCACAATGAAATAATGGCAGGCATACCCAGGAGCCCACCAGGGGCTATCTAACTAAAAATTAAAATTTGCTGGGTTTAAAAATATGTGTTTTTGTTTGCTCAAAAATAATTGGATCTAGAAAAGGGCTTTTTAGTGCTTTTAGTTATCTTATGAGTTGGCTCCTTATTCAGCCTCTACATTTTAAGTGAAAAATTAATGATGTTTATTATACTTTTGGAACTTATCTTTTATCTTTTCAGCTTCCTTCCCAGGTCTAACCCAGGTAGCCTGGGATGGTGTGTCCTAACTGGTCAGAACTGTAGGTCTCTCTCTCTGCTTTTAGTTGCTTTCTCCATCTCCTCACACAGGCTCTGGTTGCATTAATACCTGCTGAACTCCTTCTCAAGAAGTAATATGAGAAGTCAGTTGCTGGCCAGATGAGGAATTACAGATGTGAATTATTATTAAACATAGTTGTAAAAGTTGAAAGTTATTGTGTTTACTGAGTACTGGATGTCTGACCTAAGTGTTGTCATTTTCACAGTCCTACACAGGAATTGCTGGGATCAATATCCTCATTATAAAATGGGAACACTGAGGCCCAGAGCGGTCGCAAGGGAAGGTGTGGGCTGAAGCCAAGATTGTCAGGTTCTGACTGTCCTGCCATCACTACTCTGCTACCTTCTCTGTTGCCCATGACTGACTCAGGCTCACTCAGTGCATCCATGTGATCGGGATGGGACCTGGGCTCTAGAAAGATATGGGAGAAGAGCTGGAGTTGGCTGAGGGAGGGAAAGACCAAGGAATAAGGTAGTAAACTCCTAGACTTCCTTACGAAAAGGCATTGAAACCGCATGGTGGGCTTAGCTTTCATTTCTGGAATACCATGGATGATCAGATTCACTGTCACTGAATAATAGTTTTACTGTGTTAAATACACCTGTCGATTTAAAATGTTCAGAACATTAAATTATGAGGGAGAAAAAGTATCCCCTAGACTTTTCTCTGTCTTCCCTTAATGTTAGGAAAATTGTGTCTATCAGGAGGAACCTTGAGGCTGCTCATGTGGTCTGCCCACAACTAGTTCTCCATCCTGGATACAGGAGTGCTTTCTCTCAAGAAGAAAGGAAGAGTGGCAGAGGGCAAAGCCATTTCCAGTATTCTCATCTTCTTTCCTGAATGACCTAGATCCAGGTCAGGGAGTTTCTACTTCCCAGTTTTGATGGATATGGTCATTTGACACAGGCCCTTTCTGAATTTATTTATTTATTTGTCTGGTAAGAAACTCATTCTCTGCCTTGGAAGTTCGAGGTTATAGTTAGGAGATCAGAGTTTAAGGTTTATAAATATCCCATGTGAACTTGAGCAAAATCTCTCAGGGTCTCACCTTCTTCCATAGCAAAACCTTGAGTAGATTTGGGGCAGGGGTGGGGGTCCTTGGTGATCTCTCAGTCCTTCCCAGTTCTCATGTCCTAAGCTTTTATGACTGTAAACCTTGAAATTCTTCAGACAGGCTGCACTTGGACACATGGAGAAGTTTGCAAGCTACAGTTTATATTGGATTGGTTCATACTAGTCAAAATGAGGGGAACTATTAGTAAGCCAGCCCTAAAAGTAAAAAATGTGTAAGGGAGTTTCCTTCTCCTTACCTAAAAACGACCTATAGCTAATCCGACCATATGTACCATTTTCAACAGGACAGTACCATTTTTTTTTCATATTTCCTGTCTCATTGTTTTAATATAAATGTCAATTTTGTCCCAATGTAGTAAATCAGGGCTGTCTTTGAAATGGGGTGAAAGGGGCAGCTGAGTTGCCCCGGACCCAGTTGGTTTAAGGGGCCCTGCATTAAAGATGGCCCTTGCTGGCACTGACTGTGGTGGGCTCTACCTCTCCTGCTGTTCTGGTCCCATGAGGAAACAGGAGCCACGCTAGAAGAGGGCTCTTCTCCACCCTGAGTGCACCTGTTTCTTCAAAGGGAGCAGAGCACCGCAGTATGTTTGAGCTGCAGGTAAGTACCGTAGGGGTTACCTGAGGCACTGTGGAGTTTATCTCTGGTGCTGGGTTGGTTATTGGGCATTTCTGGCCCTGGGATGGTTAAAACAGCATGTGTTTTAGGCAGGACATTGAGAGCGGGGCTCATGTACTGCCAAATTTGGTTTTCACCTAAGGAACTAAAATTCCTGGCACCAGACCGGGCTGTTTGTGTGAAGTCCTTCTTTACCACAAGCCATTGCTATGCAATAGCAGATACGTGTTTGTTGCTGGCCTGGCTGCTCTGCTCCTGTTCAGATTGCTCCAGCTCCTCCCATCCCCTTAGTGACCAGCACACAGCCTGCTCCTGTTTTTGCCATCCTAATGTTCCATTTTTATCTCCATGAAATAATCAACTTACCTATAGCCTGAACACGCATAGATTCACTGTAATCCACCCCAGCAACCTGAGCATGTGCAGAACAGATGTGACTTAAAGACGGCTCTGACCCAGTCTACAACCGAGGACCAATCACCCCTGAATTCCTCATGCCTCACTCCGCTTTGGACCAATCATCACTCATTTGCTCATGACCCACCCTCTGATCTAAGACCAATGAGACCAATCACTACTCACTTTCTTAATGAGTTCCTGTGAAACCTCCACAAGTACAATGCTTAGGGAAACAGCCCTTGGGAATTAACTCCCTGTCTCTTTACTTGTTGGAAGTAATCCACCTTTCCTGGTTTAAAGAAATGGGTCTGTGCTGTTTAGTTGATGCTCATCAAGGCAATGGGCCCACCAAGTCCACTAACAGAACTTTTCTCTTTGACTGAGACACTTGAAGTTTTATTTAGTTTTAAAGTCAGTGTGTTAAAATCTGGAAGTGACTAGATACTACTGGAGGACCTATTAACTAGTCATGTAAAGAAACATTTATTTTTGGAGAATTTGTTCGGTTTTAAGATGGACGAAGTTCTAAGAATTAGTTTTTCCTACTATAGGCAATGATTATGATGTTTTATCAATGAAATTCTTTCCATAGCAAGGTTAATGAATTTACCAAACATGATTTTTTTCTGTGTTTAAATTATGACTGTTGTAAATGGGACCCTTTGAACTTTGCCTGATCTTGTTAAATGGTGCAGAACTTAGTGGTAGCTAAGTAGTAAAATCCTCTGGGAAGCCTCCTATGATGCTGCTCCCCAGGCTTCTGGAAATGTGGTATCACGAAGGCTTCCCTATTTATGCCAACAGAGAAAACACCACGCATTCTCGGTCCCTTGACCCTACTTTGTCTTTCCTTTATAGTGCCCATTACTCTCTGATAGTAAGCAAATACAATCTATTGCTTGTCTCCTCCCATAAATGAAAACTCCAGTCGGAGGAGCTTTTGCCCTTTTCCTGGGGTGCCTTGCACAGTATCTGGCCCAAATGCCCTCAAGGAGCTCAGGCTCAGTGGGGAGGACAATACAATTATGTCATTAACAGAGTCACAAGCTGTATTTTTCTGCAGAGTACTTAAAGGGACAGAGTGATAGGGTTAGAGAATGCTGACATAGAGAGATGAGGGAAGACATCTGAGCAGAGACCTATGTGTCAGGGGTTTGCAAAACTTCCCCAGTTTCACTGATTTGCAAGGATTCATAGAACTCAGAATATAGTCCAACTCACAGCTAGGACCAGAGACAGGAGGCAAAACTAGCAAAAGGCAAAGGCACATAGAGTGAAGACAAGAGGAAACTCTGTCAAGCTCCTTTCTCAGTGAAGTTGCACAGATGGTGCTTAATTCCTCTGGCAATGATTCCGACAACACACAGGAGTGCTGTCTACTGGGGAAGCTCGCTAGGTACTGAGTGCCCAAGAGTGTTACTGGAGGCGGGTCAGGGAGGCAACCTCTGCCTACTATCCCCACCCAAATCCCAGACTTGCAAAGGAAAGCAGATGTCCAGCACCCACCACATTGCTGGGCAGTTCAGATACAGTGAGCTACACTTATTGATGCAGGGATAGTTTTATTAGGTGTACAGGAAGATGTTTAAACACCGAGCTCCCAGACACGTCCAGGGCCAACGGGGCAAGCAGATCTTTCTAAGGAAAAGCAGACTCAAGTCTGCTATGCTACCTCTTTTTCTGAATAAAGGCAGGGGAAGAAGTGTGATTAGATGGGTAGTATGAGGAAGCACAAGGATATTAGAGGGAAGAGCATTCCTATCAAAGGAATAATTCACAGAAAAAAAATGATGCATCTGTAGTGGACTTGGCCTTGAGGACATGGAAAGCTCAGAGTCACTGATAGAGGGAGGAGAGTCGCAAGATATTAGGCTCCATGGTGAGAGTCGACTTCTGGGCACAAGGACCCTCTGAGCCAGACGGCTTTGTTCCATTGGACTTCCAAAGATAATGATGGTGAAGTGTGCCAACATCAGTTAAGTCCCTGCTATGAGCCACACTCAGTTCTATAAGCATCACATGTCATTTCTTATTCAATTATCTCAACAACCTTTGAAATAGAATGAGGATTATAATAGACCTGGGGCATAGAAAGGTTAAGGCAATTGACCAAGATAGAGAGAGACAGAGAGAGAGAGACAGAGAGACAGAGACAGAGACAGAGACAGAGAGACAGAGAGA